>CM076572.1:116374221-116685912 GCA_034641835.2 Pinus albicaulis
TAACAAAGATATATATAGGATTTCATATTCAACTCGCCTACAAATTGAGTAGTGCCCTGCTAATAAATGTGGGAAATTCACTTTATATAAAGTGAATATTTAGTAATTACAACATTATTTCCATCAATTATCAAGAAAAGTATTGATACATTGAAATATCTTAGTGTATAATTGATCCCAAAATCTTTTGTTTGAGATGTATAAAAGAATTAACATGTGAAAATTGTAGCTTTAAACAAGAAAATTTAAAGGCCAAGCGGAAAAAGAGAGAAGCAATTCACATCATGCATGAAGACACAAGAGTTGATATTGGAGTTCGTCCAGGAGGGACTCTTTCTCCGAGCCCTGCTCTAATAATGGCGAGGCCCTGCTTTCATTAAATGGCAAAAATGAAAGTACAAGTACAAAATGAGGAATTACACCCTTATACCTGCCCAATCTAAAATTGGCCGAAAATTGCAGACCTCTGATGATGAAATGGGTAGCACTGTTGGATTTGTGGCGTCGAGTAGTGCAAAATCCATATAAAACTTGCCCTAATCGGACAAAGTGAAAATCTGGCCCCTCTGGAAAAATGTCTCAGATAATGGTTCTGCCCCCTCCTGCACACTGCTCAAGGTTCCACTGCCTCGTTTTCTGTGCCCGCTCGTGTCTGTCCTTGGGTGCACAAATGAGTGAAGGTTTATATACTTTAGTGTGGGTGGATTCTCTAAAGTAACCGTTGGATGAATTGGTTTGAGATCCAAATATTTGGGAGGAGGTCACGTGGTCAAATCCCAACCCCTCCATTAAAAGGCTGAAAAAATATTTTAAAAACCTACATTTTCCTTGTTTTAAAATCCGCGTCGTTTGACTTGAGACACGTGGGGGTCGGGTCCGCTTGGGCGGCTTGCCCCCGAAACTCCCACCGGCACTGTTACGGTGGTTGAAGTTTATTACACGAGTCGGGTGGTGTTGTTACACCCCTGCCCACCATATATTTACACGTTTCCACTTGTTACGTGGGGACCGTGGGGTGGCGGGGTTGACCACCTGCCCCCCAACCGTATCACTTTAACATACTTCGGATTTGCATGGGGTGGTGGGGTTGGTGGCCTGCCACCCTTATTATATATATTTTTTGTTTTATTTGTTATATAAACAAAGAGTTATTTTCGAACCTTTGGATTTTTGACCGAAGGAGTGCAATTAACAGTCCCACAAATTTTCTCAGAATCCGGCCAGGTTGGCCAGAATCTGGTGGCCGGGTTTCAGCAAAATTGTTGCCTCCTTATTCTGCCACATCACCAAGTCAACATCCGAACTTTGATTGCTCCCAACGCCTTCATACGGACTCGGAATTGAGTGTCATCTGCGCCATTGGATTCAGAATGATGAGATATACAACTTGAACTTGGTTCGAGAGATTTTTGAAAACTTTGATTTTTGAGCCTTGTACTCAAGCCATTTGTACTTGTACCTGTTTAATCCACCTGGATCATTCATCCCCACTAAAGAGCTTTTGGACCCTAAAAGCCTCATCAATCAATAGGCAAGTGAGGGAATTGCTCCTGCACCTTCTCCTTTTCAAGCCATTTAGCTTTACTTGGGTGCATCCCTTTGAATCCAACACGGAGATACTCCACATCTCCTCGTTGCGAAGTTCTGGTCCTTCGATCGAGAATGATGTCCTCTGGAAGTTCATCGAGATATTCTGGTGCAAATTCATCCACTGTAGGAACTAATCCTACCTCCTCGGTGTGCATAACCAATGGTGGTTCATAAAGTTTCATATTTTTTACATTCACAACTGAGTACATCTACATGTATACCGGCAAGTCGGGTTGGAAAGCATTATTCCCAATCTTTTCCAATATGGTAAATGGACCATACCGGATTGGTCCCTCGCTGATGTGGAACCACACTTTATCGCCAGCTTGAAATTGATGGTCGACTCGGTGCTTATCATGTCCGGCTTGACTCTTTTCCAACTGCTCTTGCACTACTTGGTGAATCATCTGTATCTGCTTAATGAATCGATGTGTTTTTCCTTGTCATCATGCCCACTGGCATCTTCATCCCTTCCATAGATCATGTCGAAAGGGTCCTTTGGTAAGTAACCAAAGCATGTCTCAAAAGGTGAATGTTGCTTAGAGGAATGCACTGCTCGGTTGTAAGCATGATGCACATATGGAAGGTGCTCATCCCACAACTTGGGATGTTTGCTGTAATAGCCCCACAACAAGTTTACCACAGTACGGTTGACGACCTCTGTCTGTCCGTTGGTTTGTGTATGGAATGCCATGCTTCTCTTTAACTTGGTGTCCATCATGTGCCACAAGCTGGTCCAAAACTCTCCAAGGAAATGAGAGTCTCGATCTGACACAATTGATGTGGGCAACCTAAAGTGCACCCAAACATACTGAAAGAAAAGACGAGCAGTCTTCTCAGCAGTGACTTGCTTTTTACAAGGCATCAATATGCACATTTTTCTAAAGCGGTCCACGACAACATACACATATGCGTGACCCTTTCTAGACATAGGAAAACCTCCTACAAAATCCATCGACACACTTTCCCATGGATGACCCGTAATAGGGAGTGGTGTGTAGAGCCCAAGTTTTCTATGAGAGCGCTTTGAAACAGAACACATCACACATCCCTTTAAAAAATGGGTTACAATGTTTTTCATATGGCGCCAAAAACAAAACCTTTGCAAATGACATAAGGTTTTTTCAACACCAAAGTGACCAGACACAATAGAGGTATGCGCCTCTCGAATTACATGTACCCTTTCCCCGCTATGGTTACACTACTCCGATCGCAAGGAGACCATCCATACATATCATCAACCCTTGCAATACCTTCTACTACGTAACGTTTACAAAAATTCATTATTCTTGTGGATGGGGTTCCTACAGCAATTTCATCTGGTAATAAAGTATAGGAAGGGCACTAGTAACAAAGTAGCAGACATGCTCTCTCGCCCTCCTATCGATGCTTCTATTATTTTGCATAATGTGTCATTGTCTTTTGAAATTTATGTTGAACAGTACACTAACGATGATGAATTTAAAGAAGTTTATGCAAAACTAACTCATGGTTCACAGGTGGACAACTATCATTTGCAGGGAAGCTGTTGTATCACCTTGGTAAATGCAGTTACACTTTTTGCCCTTTTTTGAGAAAAACTTTCATTTTTTTTTTGGTTCTTCAACTTTCTGCAAACTATAACAATTTTTTTGTTTAGAATTTCATTTTGCGATAAAAAAAAAAGTTGTCAGAAATTTTGTTAGCTTTCTATTACTTATTTTTTGAAAATTTTTTATGCAGATTTGTTATGTCAACTTAGATTTTCTTTGAGTGTGTGGTTCTTAACAATCAAAGGATTCATAAGAAGTCATGTTAATACGCAATGTTGTATTCTTTGAAAATTTGTATTTTTGAGAAAATAAAATGTGTTACAACAATCTAGACAGATTCTACTTTGGTTTCATCATATTTACAAAGCCAATTGATGCATATCATAATTACTAGAATTTTTTGAACTGGTCCAATATGAAAAAACTGCATATTTTGGATATGTTTCACGACGCAACAAATTCCTTAACATCTAAGTTATAAACTAAAAATATAAAAGCTACCCATTAGAGACGATGGACCAATGTAATGTTCCATAATTTTTTCAATTTTTTTTACAATGTATTTTGGGAGATACAAAATTTTGTTTTCACTGAATCACAATGACGCTCAGAAATTGTTTGCACCCATTTTATTAGAAAATTAATTAAAATTAGTAAATGTTTATGAAATTCCATAAAAGTTATATTTCTTGAAAGTAGATTCAATTCTAAAAATGCTTGTCTTGGTTCCGACAGTTAATTCAGAATGTTTCATGAAGTTTAATCAGTCCAAAGTTGCAGAAACGTTAAGCTACGTAACTGGTGACGCGTAAGTTCGGTCGAACTTTGATTAAAAGTTTGGCCGAACTATTTTTTGTGTCGATGGCCCATTAAGTCTAACGACTTAATAGTTCAGTCGAACTCTTAATTAAAGTTCGGCCGAACTTTAATCTAATTTTCCGTCAACCAGAAAATTTCGCGGCGCCTCTCCTAAAACACATTTCGTGGCAATATAAATTGCCACGAAATCATTCATAATTTTCACACATTTCGCTCATTTGGTCTGATTTTATAAAGGTCTTGGTTTGGGTTTAAAGATTTTTCTTGGAGGTTTGGGTTTAAGGGCATTTCTTGGAGGCAGACTAATTTTGCAAAGAATTATTTTGGGTTTAAGAAATTTTCTTAGAGGACATTTCTTGGAGACGGTTTGATTTTTCAAAAAATTGTTTTGGGTTTAATGAATTTTCTTGGACGTACATTCAAAGGACATTTCTTGGAGGTATGTGATACATTTTTTTGGATGTTTTTTGTTCATTTTTTTTTTAAAGTATGGATTTGTGCTTAATTTCGAATTCTTGGAGACAGACTGATTTTGCAAAGAATTGTTTTGGGTTTAAAGACTTTTCTTGGAGGCGGCCTGATTTTGGAAAGAATTTTTTTAGGTTTAAGGAATTTTCTTGGACGTACATTCAAAGGAAATTTTTTGGAGATATGTAATACATTTTTTTGGATGTTTTTTGTGCTTCATTTTTTTTTAAAGTATTGAGTAGGGCTTAATTTCGAAAAGACATTTTTTGGAAGTATTTTTTGAAGTATTTTTTAAAGTGACGTTTTTTTTTTAAGTTGAAGGCATTTTTTGAAGTGACATTTTTTTAGAGTATGTGTTTTGAGTTGAAGTAAATATTTTGAGCTTCATTTCATTTTTATAAGACATTTTTTTCTCGAATTTTTTAAAGTAAGTGTTTTGGATTGGAGTATGTATTTTTTGCAAAAAATTTAAAATGATTTTTTTTAAATTAAATATTTTGTGATGCTTTTTCTAATTGAGTTATTGTCTAATTTTTTGAAGGAAATTTTTTGAACTTCATATGGGAAATTGAAGTACTTGTGCGAGAAAATATGATCGAAAAAGAGACCCTGAGGAACGTAGAGAAGAGACGAGACAATCTCGCAAAAGAAAGATAGAAGCCCTCTCAAATATTGAAGGGGAAAATCAACCTCAAGCAGAAATTGAAGTAGGTATGTAAATGTAAATATTATGATCTATTGATATATTTAAAATTTTCCTAGTGTAAAATGTGAAGCTTAATTTTTATTTGATGAACTAATTTGAATTTAAATATTTTGTTTAATGTAAATAGACAGAGATATTCCTCAAAACATTGATGATGAGATACAAAATTTTGAAAGAGAAAGTGAAAGAGATATTGAACCAATGATTGAAGATGGTGAAAATATTGAAAGAAATTCAAATGAAGAAATTGAATCACAAGGTATGTACACACACACACACACACACACACACATACATATATATATTGAACACATGCACGTATTATTGAAATTATACATATATTTATTAATTTAGTTATATATTTTTCATATGTAAACTTATTATGTACTATTTTTTTGAATATGTACAGATGAAAAAGGTGTCGATGATGAGTTGTTAGAAAATGTTGACACTCACACATATGGAGATAAAAAACCTAACCATGTTATACGATATCGTGTTAACTACATTTTTGAAAAGTATTTCTTAAATGAGCGGGTGACAGTTCAAGCTCAAATGTTGAAAGGTCTCCTATCATTAAGGAAATTAAAAGAAGCTACGACACTACTGGGTATTCGAAAATCAACCAAAGATAAAAAAATGAAGGAAGATGTGATACAAAATATAAGTAGTGCTATAAATTCAATTAAGAGATCTAGAAAGAAAAATGTTTCAATTGTACGTAGAGGAATACATATGGCAATGGTTTCATCAAGTACTAAAGAGAATCGTTTGGTAACATCTATGGCACGAGCATTAGGAACCTCGTGAAAAACTTTGCACAAACATCGGAAATTTCGGCTGCAAGTAGATGTAAATGATGAACTCGCTTGTTGGAGAGCTATTTGTAGGCAATCATACAAAGATAGACTTGGAGAAAATGTTAAAAAAATAATATATGAATATTGGAAGAACAATTCGCGTGCTTCGCCAACTGCAAGGCATGTGATGCGAAGAAGAATAGCACGAAATCAGTATGAAGAACATGAAAAATATTTCTTGGAAACCACTCAGATAGAGTTATTCAACAAGTTCAAAGAAGAGAATCATCAAATTCATGTTTCACTCAGTGCTTTTGTTCAACAAAAACCATGGTATGTAAAGCCTATCACAGTATGTGACACTTGTTGTTGCCGTTATCATGTGGAATTTGAGTTATATTATGACACATTCCTTGATTTCGGTAGAACATTATGGAAGGACTCACCTCCTCCTTCCACTATCCGTGATTTCATATCTCAAATTCTATGTGAAAGAGAAAGCGATGAACTATTTTACAAAAAGAAATGTGTTGGTGGTAAAAAATGCGATGATTGTGGAAATTTGACTAAATTTCAAAACAAATATCATATTGATACAAATGATCAATCATTTTCCAACATGAAAGTGAAATGGAAGAGATATGAATATATCGATACATCGATTCAAGGTGCAAATAGTGTTAAAATAATTGAATTACTAGAAGACGAAATTTTTCTGATAGACTTTTTGAGAAAGTTTGAGGTAGAAATTTACAAATACACCAAGCATTCCCATAGAGCTCGATGGCAAGACTTGCAATTCAAAAAATCTCGTGAATTTTTTCCACCAGGGACCATTTTGTCAGTGATTGATTTTGCAGAAAACTACACATTTGTTCCACAAAAAAAAATTCAGAGTGAATACTATCATTCTGACCAAGTCTCCATGCTCGTCCATATTCTATATAGACATGCTGAACAAAATGTCGATCATATAGAAAGCACGAGTGAAAATCAACATATCATTAAAGAATATCACTTTTATATCAATGACGATCGTACACATGATACATGTTTTGTACAACATTGTTTTGGAAGAATTTATGATTCATTGAAAAATCGTGGAATAACATTCAATGAACATTGGATATGGTCAGACGGATGCGCAGGTCAATTCAAATCTGCACGATCATTCTTTTGGTTGTGTTGTCTTCATAAGAAAACCTGCATTAAACATTGTTGAAATTTCTTTGAGACTGGCCATGGAAAAGGAGAACATGACGGTGCAGGAGCATGCATAAAACGAGCACTTCGAAGATATCAAATGAACCACTCTGCAAGCCGACTTGTGAACGCTAAAGAAGTTGTTCAATGGTGCATCGCTGCTCTAAGCCATGAGACTAACCCATCAAGGGAAGTGCGAAGGTACATTTAATTTAATTTATATTGGAAATCTAATTTTAAACATTGTACATTTATCGTGCAATGATTATCTTTGATTTTATTTTGATATCATATTTACAAATTCTTCTTTTAATTTTCCATATAAAGGTTTTTCTGGCATATTGGGATCGAAGACGTAGATAGATCAATTGGAAGTGATGTTGAAACAATAAAAGGGACTCGAAAATTGCATTCAATTCAAACAAAGTTGTCCAGAAATGTGTTTGCATTGGATAAAAGAAAATATTCTTGTTTTTGTGATGTTTGCATAGACAACACAAAATCCAATGACGTTTGTGAAAACAAAATGTATGTGAACGATTGGAAACATACAGAGCTAAATACAAAGGAAAAAATGTCTGTTGCAATGTTTGAAGAAATGCAATTAGAGGAAACTACAATATCATCCGATGGTGATCGAGTTTCTGATCTTGTTAGAGAAGGTAACATTTGAATTACTTTCTAATGATTTAAAGATCTAGAAATAAATTTAAATATGCATAATTTTGTTAAATTTATTTTATTGTGCAGGAGATGTTTTTGCTATAATTGCACCTATTGACAACGATGAAAATGTGAAGTATTATTTGATGCATTGCACTGAACGAAAAATGAAATTATTAGAAAACTATAATGATCATGGATTTCAATATGAAAGAGGATCTATTATACTGAAAGGTTATTTTTTCAGACAAACTAATCAAAGTGGGGACTTTGTTTACTTTGAAGACTATGAACCCGATTCCATAAGTTGTCAATATAGTCACTTGGTGTGTGCAACACGCATAAAGTTGATAGAGGTTCAATCAAAGAAAAAAACAAAAATCAAGAAATGGAAAATGTCAAAATCCGATCATGAATGGATTATTGAAGATGGCATTCCATTGGAATTTTTTTGATTGAATTGCCCAACAATTTATTCTCTTTCGATTAAACATGTTTTAGAACTTCCAGTACTCAACTAAAAATTGAGCTGCTTATGTTATTTGTGCAAGTGTTTGCACATGTACAAATTGTTTTGGTACATGCACGTGCTTTAGTATCAATTGAAAGTAGCTTTTCTATACATGTGCATTGATGAAAAATGTTACATGTATTGGATATATATCTTTGTGTGTGTGTTCTAGAATGCAATTAATTTTTCAAGTAGTTTTACTATGTGCATTGATGAAAAATGATTTACGTACTAAATATATATGTTCTAGAATGCAATTAACTGGAACTAGTTTTTCTATGTGCATTGATGAAAAAATAGTTGGATTTTCTGGTAAAAAGTATCCACAATGTAAATAAATCATCCGCAGTATACTTTTGTATGAAAATTCCTTTTAGACAAGAGACTCGGAGCACTTCTCCGACTTTTGGTGGGATTTGACCCACATCTCTATTCCTGATTGAAAATCTAGTACAAAATTTGTTTGTCCAATAGTCGGATATGTTCAATGTGCATTGATGAAAAATGTTACTTACATATTGGATATATATGTTCTAGAATGAAATTAATTGTTCAAGTAGTTTTACTATGTGCATTGATGAAAAATGATTTAAATGTACTCAATATATATGTTCTAGAATGCAATTTTAACTGAAAGTAGTTTTTCTATGTGCATTGATGAAAAATCGTATTGGATATATACATGAACTGAATGTGCTCAATTTTTCTTGTGAGCTTTTCTGGTAAAAAGTATCCATGCAATGTAAATAAATCATCCACAGTATAGTTTTGTACGAAGATTCCTTTCAGACAAGAGACTCGGAGCACTTCTCCGACTTTTGGTGGGATTTGACCCACATCTCTATTCTTGATTGAAAATCTAGTACAAAATTTGTCTGTCCAATGGTCGGATATATGTTCTGTGTTCTAGAATGAAATTAACTAAATGTCATCAATTTACCAAATTATAAATCAACAAGGCCACCTATTTGAGTGCATTAATGACATTGACCCAAATTCAACAAACATATATGTACTAGACTTATATTTCCAATCAAAATTAAAGAGATAGTTTTTACATATATCTACTTCTTTAAACTCTTTTTTCAATTAGAGCTCAATTGATACATGGTTAGTTGCATTGAAAAGCTATGTTCTTCCTATTGGAAATTTTTTCACTCAAACAAGACTATGTAGAGATCAAAAGAAATCTTAAAATGCCAATTGTACTTCAACCATCCAAAACTTGAGTTTCAAAAACTTTTTGATTAAATCAAAACAATACAAGTCACATAGGAGTATTCTATATAAGCCAAATGTATATTGAAACCATCCAACACTTAAATCAAAATTAAAGGGATTTACATATAACTACTTCTTTACTCTTTTTGATTAAATCAAAACAATACTTCACATGGGAGTCTTCCATCTAGGACAAATGTAGATTGAAACCATCCAAAACTTAAATCAAAACATTTAACATGTTATATCTTGAAACATTTAACATTTAACATTAAATCAAAATTAAAGGGATTTACATATAACTACTTTAATCTTTTTGAATATATCAAAACAATACTTCAAATAGGAGTATCTTCCATCTAGGCCAAATGTAGATTGAAACCATCCAAAACTTAGATTAAAACATTTAACATTTAACATTAAATGAAAATTAAAGGGATTTACATATACAATTACTTCTTTACTCTTTTTGATTCAATCAAAACAATACTTCACATGGGAGTCTTCCATCTAGGCCAAATGTAGATTGAAACCATCCAAAACTTAGATCAAAACATTTAACATTATATCAAAACATTTAACATTTAACATTAAATCAAAATTAAAGGATTTACATATATATAATTGTAATGAACATAATGTACATAGCGAGACCCGTCTCCTGGGTTGCCTAACTAGCCAACACCAGAGGGGGTCTGAATCAAAAAAACAGAAAAGGGGCTGCCCATAATAGGGAAAAAGCTAAAGAGGACCTGACATCAGGCTAGCTATCGATGTGTGTAGGAGTATTCTCCTCCACAATTGGACAACCGTAGTCCTCCGGATCATCATCTACTCCCTTGGAGTGCTGGGAGGAGTTTTCGCTGCTTGCACCATCGCTGTTGGAGTTCTTCGAGCCGGATTTGACTGGAAGAGCTGCTGACTTCCTGGTGTCCTGGGGCTGATGGGTTGGGATGGTGGACTTTCTCCACCGCTTCCTGGAACTAGAAGCACCTTCATCTTGCGCCTCCTCCTGAAAAGAGATGGAAATGGTTGTCGTAATTCGCGGTCTGACCATAGCGCTGGTGAAGTGAAATTGTGCTTCATTGCTTGCTGGAGGAGGGTGGCTACCTGTGTCATGGATGGAAAGAGGAGGGCGAGAGCCAACACTCCTGCCCCCTCCATCCCTACCCCACCTCCCCTTCCGCAATGCATCCATTGTCTACGCATGGGGTCTTACATAGGCCAAATGTAGATTGAAACCATCAAAAACTTAGATCAAAACATTTAACATTATATCAAAACATTTAAAACATTTAACATTAAATCAAAATTAAAGAGATTTACATTTAAAACATTTAACATTAAATCAAAATAAATGGATTTACATTAAATGTAGATTAAAATGGTATCCAAAACTTAGTTTTAATTTTTTTTTGATTATATCACAACATTTAACATTTAACCATCCAAAATGTAGATTGAAACCATCCAAAACTTAAGTTTTAAAAACTTTTTGATTATATATTGTGCAACATTAAAACATTAAACATTTAAAATAGTAAATAGCACATGCGAAATGTAGATTGAAACCATCCAAAACTTGAGTTTTAAAAACTTTTTGATTATATCATACATAACATTACTTCACATGCCATGCCAATTATAGTTCAAATATCCAATAAAAACATTTAAAATTATATCACATGCCAAATGTAGATTGAAACCATCCAAAACTTAACTTTTAATTTAACAAAAAATTATAGATCACAACATTACTTCACATGCCAAATGTACTTCAAGCATCCAAAACTTAAATTTAAAAAACAAAACAAATTATAACACATCATTACATAACATGCCAAATGTAGTTTAGAAGAAAAACAAAACTTAAATTTAAAAAACAAAACAAATTATAACACATCATTACGTAACATGTCAAATGTAGTTCAGATGACAACATTAATTTATAGATGACAACATTACTAGTAGTTCAATTATCCAAAACTTAAAAGTTTTAAAAACCAAACAAATTATATAACAACATTACTTCACATTCACATGCCAAAAGTACTAAAACCATCCAAAAATTAAATTTTTGGAACAAAACAAATTATATTAACACTATAATAAAATATGTCCAAAAATTTTAGATCTCACAAGTATCAAACTATATATATATATATATATATATATATATATATGACAATGCATCTAGATAATATATAAAAAAGAAAATTTAAGACTATCTAAATCTTGAAATCAAATCTACAAATCATGTCCATCAAATAGAGATGGATCTAGCGTCTTTCCTATCAGGGTCTCAATCTGCGCACTATCATGTGAAGCATGGGAAACCTGTACACAATGCACATGTACTTGAACATTAAAATTTGATTTTTTAAAAATGAGTGAGAACATATATAGAATTTCATGTAAAAAACAAAATATAAAAAAAAAATCATGCAATACCTCATGAGGTTCCCTCTCCATTTGATAACCTGCAACAAGTTCTGCCCCCATGGGAACATCTGCAATGGTAAACTGTAGAACTGCAAATGCGTGACAACTGCAAATGGTGTTTTAACATATAATGATACATTTTTGCTAAATTAATGTACATACAAATAAATGTATACATGTACATACACATGTATTTATTACAAATTGTACACATGTATACATGTTAAAATAGTTGAACCCTAAGGTCATTAACGCATACCATTCCCGTGCCCTCTTCCTCATGAAGAATTAGGTCTTGAAAACCATTGCGACAATTTTTTGCATATATTCGGAGATCTTCAACATTCATGTTGTCAATGTCTTCATCTGTACAATACACAAAATTGGCATGTGCATTTTCACCTGCTATTTGTCAATTTAGAAAAACATTGACTCCACCCAATCCACTATAAACATTGTCGATCATGACATCCCTTGCTTCTCGACTTATTTGAGAAGTCGCATCCATCTCTAACTGCAGAGTTTCGACCCGAAAAGGTCAACTCATCAATGGTGGCTCAGGGCGAGGTAAATTCACATCTCGCTTAGCGCCCTTACGGTTATACAATCGACCTTTCCCCGGACCAAAAAATTCTGACGGAAGGTCATTTTAGTTGAGTTTCATATCCAAAAAAAATTCTGTGTAAAACAAATTGTGCAAAATAAACAGGAACCTCATTGTTCCATGGGAGCCTTCCATAGGCCGCAAGGTGCCTATCATACAAATAGTGAGCTATATTTGGGTGCTTGAAATATTGCACCTTCAACATTTTTATTTTTGGCCCTTCTTTGAAATTAAACATTGACTTCGCCATATCTTTTGTAACTCTTTGTTTTACATCCTCCCATTTATATGAACCCATTGTTGTTTCCTTTCTCTTTCTCATCACTTCTACAAATGCGTCAGTCATTGGCCCAAGATTTTTGTACACATTTACAAGTTCGCCCAATGAATGTGTAACTATTTTGAGGCTTTGTCGACTCTCAGCCGGTAGATTCAAAGCCACGAGATCTCTCTGCAATTTTGCATGAACTTTTTTCACACCTTTGTAAGGTGCATTGTGCCATGTTTGTTTCCCATGTTATATCAAAAATCTCACCCGGTAAAGTTGTGGTGGGTAGATAACCTTCTTCCCTAATGTAGCGTTCTACCTTGCGTCTATTTTGACCAATATTTGGAACATTTTCAGCCTCTGCATAAATATATATAAAATTCCGTATATTAGATAAAAAACATGTCAAAAAAATTGTACAAATTCAATGATTATTATTACATATTATTTGCACATATTATTTGATCAAGATGGAAATTGGTGGTTATCCACCCTTTCTATCAAAATACCATGGTCAATAATTTTTTATATTGTTGGTGATTTCCAAGCCCATGGGTTTGGTAAACACTTGAGAGTTGGAAAAAAAAATCCAATTAAACAATTATCTTTTACCATATAAAAAAATTCACCAGTTTTTACCATAGTGATCTATGGTATTCACCAATGATTTTTGTAACTCATGGTATTTACCCATGATATTAGAAATATGATGAAAGTGCATGACTGTAGGTGAAAATATACCATAAATAATTGAAATATGAACCTGCACTATTGTAAAATCACGAAAGTTTTTATCATGTAGTCTAATGATAAGTTCACCATTTACAAATAAACAAACTCGTTTCATATGGATTTACATTATTTATGTTATGCACTTGAATTCTTTTGGTCTTCAATATTTTCTCGTTCTCTGGAAGTATGAATCAATAGTATCATAATAGCATGATATTTATCTATTTTTCAATGAATATCCCAAATGAGATCACAGAAGAGTACAAATACATCTCCTCACCCAGTAGGGTAACTCTGCATCAATCGATCAAGAATAAAATCGACCTAAGCCCTGATACACCTCTACCAAAAGGGCCACTCTATCACTACTATCTTCTGAATAATGAGGAAATCAAGCACTATATCTAATATTTGCTTCAAAAAGGGAACATATGATGAGATCCTCACCTGACAAAAACATAATTTTATTTGTTTACAAGAAAGACAAGACTCAATGACTCTGCATTGATTAAAGGACCCAACTCTATCATAGTTATCTTGACATAACTACCACTTACCATATTCTTAGAACATACACGACCATCACTAACATTTAACTTGAAGATGGCTTGTTATTCCATTTAGGGCATCTCTTTTTTCCTTCAAGTGAGCGTGTAGAACTAATTTTGGAAGCTCACTAAGGTTAGCTATCATGCCACTTTCATGTGTAAAAGGTAATGTCCATGCTACGAAAGTATTTATATTGGTAAAAACTATGACAATATGTCAATAATTATATTAATTATTGAATTTATTTTCCCATTTTCAAACAAGTTATTAAAAATCAAGGCATGTACACCCCTCTAGCTACTGTCAACAGGCACTAGGAATCCATATCAATGGACTACATGTTTGGTATTATTTCAATAAAGTAGGGAAACAACTCTTTTCTCACAGTTGGTGATTAATTTTCTAAAATGGCCATTCAAACATCCTAGAAAAATAATATCGTAATGGAGGCCATTGCTAAGTTCTTCTTCAGATGGGTGTACATTTTGGGATGACCATCATATCGTAGTGATATAGTAGGCTCCTAAACACATTATTATAAAGCGTCTAGTAATTATTTAACACCGATCTCATGAATCCACTTCCTTCCATCCCCAAACTGATGGCTAGATTTACGTTTTCAATAGGATAATCATCCATATATTTTTCATGTACAACTCCAAACATGCATGTGCATGGGATGAATGTCTCCCCTATATCTAACATAAATACAATAGAGTCATCCATAATTTGACCAACCATAGGCCTTTCCAGGTTGGCTTAGGATTTCAACCATTAGGCCTAACTAATTTAGCACTAACCCTTTTATCCACATAGGGAAAATATTCCCACACTTAATATGAGCTTGTCAAAGCCACCAAATTCATTACGCAAATTAAACACATCCATTAGCACATCCATGATATTTCTAGGGAGGTGGTAAGAAATACAGGCAACACCATTATCAACACTAAGTTACAAACAAGTTTCAAGTGGGAGAAAAGGTCTAGTTAAATTTGCAATAGGACCTTACATGACCCCATATGAAGCTTCATTCACTTCACAATGAAGATTATACACTCACCAAGGGTATGTGTGACAATACTTTTGAGATAAGTATTCCCATCTTCCTTGGCTTACACTTAATGTTTAATGTGGACCTCCTTTGGATATACTTTACACCATTATTGGACACATAAAAGATAGTAAGGAAGTTGACACCAACATAGCTCAACCATATATGAATCGAATATACAACCATTGATCATATTGTGCACACACAAATTAATGCCACTCACCAAGAGAGGATCTACCTTTATCGGGTTACCAAAGTAGGGCGGCTCCTGCAACAAGGAAAGTGGCTCACCTAGGGCCAAATTTAATAGAAGTTTCCCCATCTAATGGGGAAATCAATACAATGAGGACAATTTCTTGCTAAGGGGGAAAGAACTGATGTAAGTGGAAATTGTTGGCTATCCACCTTTTCCATCATATCACAATGGTTAATAATTTTTTTCTACTATTGTTTGTTTCCAAATCCATGGGTTTGGTAAAACTATGTTATCCACTCATGGTAATCAAGAGGTAGAAGAAATGAAAATTAAAATCTAGTCACACAAATAACTTTTACCATATACAAGTATTTTTTATTTTCACCATAGTGATTTACGTTATTCACCGATTGATTTTGTAACCCATGGTATTAGTCATATGATACAAATAAATGAATCTAAGTGAAAAAATACTATAAATAATATAAATATGTAATTTTACTATTATAAAGCATAAAAGTTTTTCTCATTGTGTATTTTTACTATTTAAAAATAACTAAACTCTTTCCATATCACCTCACTTTACATTATTTATTTTATACACTTGTGACATATTTTATGATCGATATTTTGTCTATTCCTATGCGAAAATCATTGTTTTAATACATTATTGCATATTCACTAAATATATGTCTTTCATTAAGCAACCTTGTAAATTAATTTATAGGAAACTATAATATAGGAGTATAATGGTTAGTAAGATGATGATGATCATAACGAACAAGAATGGTATACTTCAAAGTAATTTTTTTGTTTTTTGGTAAGTTAGGCTAAACTATATTGATTCAAAGTAAAACATTACATATGCTACATGCTGAGTTGGTAAGTTGCGCTTATCTAATCCCAACCTTCATTACTTTTAAAAGTAACACAAATATGGGGCTGCATCCATGGAGGAAACCAACCGTGTAATATCATCAGACAAAAAATTACAAAAAGTGCCATGGCACTTGTGAAAGTATAAATTCTATGATATGAGCTAAAATAATAGAAAACTAAAAATAACTAAGTGATCGCACAGTCTTAGTGTTCCTGCATCATCCTCGGTGGCTGGGTCCTCCTCCTCGATATGACAAACATACTCCTGCGCTATGGTCTCCTCCTTAGTAGAAGGTCAGCATTGAGGCCTATTAGTAGGTGAAAAAAGAATTGGAGTGACCAAGTGCTCAACATCTGGTACTCACGTCCAAATGTCATTTGATTCCATGATCCAAACATTAGTTTCTTCCCCCACGGCATCTTGAACTAGAAGAGGCTCGGTTTTATGGGGCATGGGGTGCTCCTGCTATGCAATGGTGGATTTCCTGGGTCATCTTCTGCCCCTTTGCATCTCCTGAATATGGGCATCCTCATCCTGTTCATGCGCAGGGCCCTGAGGAGCCTCCCTGTCATGGCTTTCATTAGAGGAGCCCTCAAAGGATTCCAAATGATTATTTGGGCCTCGCTGGTAGCATCCAGGGAACATGCCTCTTTGGCCCCCGTAATTTTCCTTTGGAACATATGCGGAGCCATGGAGTAGTGAAGCAACATAGGATTGGGGGGTGGAAAGATATTTAAAGGTTGCTCTTTGCGGGGGTGATTAGCAGAAGAACATAGTCAGGAATTGCACAACTGAGTGCTAATGGGCAAGGTGGTGCAAAAGGGGGGGGGGAGCGTAGCTTGGGGGGCTTGATGATGGGGGAACGCAATCAGGAAAATTAGCAAGGCAGGGGGAGCAAGGAAGGTGTGCAACTGAGAAGGTGGCCAAAATCTAAACACTGGGGGAGGCTACACAGCAGGCGGAGCGCGCAGGTGGGATGAAACTGAAGCAGAATGGCTAAGAGGGCTTCACAAACCTGAAGGAGAAAACTTTGAGTGAAATTGTGCAAAGGGTACTCCCCTTTTGTAGACCTATGGCATAAGCACATATGTTGTGCATTATTGTGACATGCTCTCACACGCATGCTGCACTAGTTCCCATGTGGTAGCATGTGCTCGAAGTTATGCAAATGAATCATGTTCATCCAGGAGATCATTCAAATGATTACTGTGGAGAGGATCCACCCCAGGTGGTTGCTATTGTTGCATCTCTTCATCATCATGTGCTTCCGTAACCTCATGCCAATTATTGCATAGAGGTTATTCCACTTCAGGTGAAGGCATGTGCTACATATATTCATCATCTCACACGTGTGAGGGAATGTTTTCATATGTGCGCATCATGTCACCTGCATCCGGGTAGAGATGGTCCTTTTGGATGAGAGTTTGGAATTCCATGTGTAAAGATTTGCCCTTAATCTGAGAGAGGTTAGAATAATGCATCATGTTATGGATTTCTACTCCCTTGTTGGCTAGAAGATCCGCAACAGTGTTCACTTTTCTGTGCACATGGTGAAAATTTATTGCCCTATGATTTTGTGTCAACTGTTCCAGGAGTTTGAGCCTGTTAGCGAGCCTCCATCTAGTAGAGACCTTTGAGGAGGAGGAGCCATGAAGAATTCGAGTGGTAGCCTAAGTGATGATTTATGAATCTCCCTCCATTTTCATCGGCAAAAAGTTGAACTCAGTGGCTTTGGATATTCCCTAGATGAGCCCCTCTAGCTCTGTTGGGTTGTTACTATCTCATCCCATGTTTCCGAAGAACACTAGAAGGGGTTTACCATGGGAGTCTTTAAATATGCCTCTGAATCCAACCTTTTGAGGGTTGCCTTTGGAGGCTCCATCGAAGTTTCATTTGAAGAAGCTAGTTGGTGGGGGATTCCATTGTTATGCTGTGATGGTTCTTCTAGCATTCCTAGGGGGGTTGTCGAGAGTGGTGTTGATGCTCATATGCCAGTTTTTCCAAATGTTGCATTCAACAATAGTTGTTCAGAGATCTTCCTTACTCGAAGGAGTTATGGCCATATTTTCTGTGAGATTGCTGTGTAGCCTTGCCTAGATTTGATCTCGATTGGAAGCCTTTTCTTTAAAGATATAACTATTTATTTCTTTCCATATGTTTTAGATAAGGAGGCCTGGAATCAGCTACCAGAGATTATTCTGAAGGTTTCTAGAGTAAGGTTTATCCATCCATTTGTTAATGGTATTGATGATGTTACCCCTTTCTCTGTTTGTACATCTACATAGAGTTGTGATCATGTCCCACATGGAATTGGATATGGGGCAGAGGTCCAACAAGTGATCAATGGTTTTGTGGTCTTCTTGGAAAAGAGGGCATATTGAGGGTCCCACAAATCCTCATTTCAATAGATTCTCCCATGTGAGTATGTGTCTTTTACTGAGCAACCATAAAAAGGTAGCTACTTTGGGCTAGAGCTTGGAAGACCATATCTTCATCCATATCAGATTGGTAGGATCTGGGTTTTGATGTTGTAAGAGATTGTAGGCTTCCTTGGTGGTATAGTTTCCACTTGGAGTGTGGCCCCATCGAATAATGTCAGGTCCCTCTTGGGCTTTGATTCTTCTTTTAGTTATTAGTTCCTCCCAAATTTCTCTGAGATTTTAATTGTTCCAGTATTCTTTCCATATTTATGTGTGTAGCCAGGTCCTATAGCCCTCGGTCATTTCATTGGTCGAGAACTATTGGAGGTAATTATGTTTCCTTGCCTGCAAAACGGTGCTCCAAATGGGTCTGGGGAAAATAGAGGAAAGACTAGGCATTTGCTTCCAGAAATCCTCACAGAATCTGGCTTGAGTACCACTGCACAGTTCCCAGAAGCTATGGGTTTGGATCAGCTATTTTTGATGGCTAGCTGCATTTCATATTTGGGATTCTCCTGGATAAATGTTGAATCTAATTAGGTCTCTTTGGGCCAGTTCTTTGCATATTTTGCTGCCCATAGGTTTTCCCAAGGTGTGTGAGGGTTGGAGACCCATTTCCACCATATACTTTCCCCCATTACGCTATTGTTGTTCTTAGGATCGTGCAACCCTAGTTTTCCATGCAACCCTAGTTTTCCCTATACTTTCAGTTTGTATACCTCTTTCCGGTTGACTAGTGCCCATTTTTTTTTCTCTCTAGTTCCAACCTAGAGGAAAGTCCTTTACAAATTTCACATAGCTTTGAGGACCCATTTTGGAGCAGATAGAACATAGAAGAGATAGATGGGGAGAGAATGAAGGACCGCAATGATGAGAACCATGCATCCAGCTATGTCGAGGGAATGGTGGGTCCAGTTGGATAACTTGGTTTCCATTCTATCTAGCAGCGCTCGGCATGAGGTGTGATTTATGGCAAAATCTGTGAGAGGGGATCTAAGTTATTTGGAAGGAAAGGAGGCTACGATGAAACCCAAAATGTGGGTTATATTGCACTAGGTGATGGGGCGAGTGTGGAAGAAGAAGATTTGGGATTTTTCAGAGTTGACCTTTGTGCCAAATGCTTCAGTGAAACATTAGAGCATAGATTTGAGGGATCAGGATTTTTGAGAACTTTGATTCTATTGTGCATCTTATGCTGAATGGTGGAGCGATGGAAAAATTTTGTATTTCTTTCTCTGTCTTTGAGCTATAATATCCAAGATTTTTGTTTCCATAGGATCTCTTCCTGAATTTTCCTCTCTTCCAACTAGGTTGTTAATGATTTTTCATATTCTTGGAGTCTGTCGAACATCCTTCTGAGATTATTTTTTGTTGGAATTTTTTCATCTAATATCCTTGTTCTCTTTAATCTTTGAAGATGTTACTGAAGGTGGTATTGTTTGACATCTTTAGTTTCCATTTGAGCATCCTCTATTTCATCTGGAACTAATACATTTTTGTGCCTTGGGGTGGTGTAAGGGAGAACCACAAATCTGAGATGAGGTTTTTAAACCCTGGATGTTTGAGACAGAATTGTTCAAAGTGGAAGGGTTTGGGTGTGGGTGTACTTGGTCTGAGCCATTAAAGTTGTATCAGCTAGTGGTCAGAGCCAGAGGCTGGTATGATGGTGGCTACAAGATCCCCCCCTAGATGTATGAATTCTTACGTAATAAGAAAACTATTCAATCAGGAGGAAATCTGTTGGGTGCCTCCTCTTATGTTGTTCCAAGTAAATATGCCATTGGAAGTTTGTAGATCTATGAGGTGATTGTCATGGACAAAGTTCTTGAACCCGGTGTTGTCCATGTCCAGATGAGGCCTTCTTCCTTTTTTTCCTATAGATTGGTTATCATATTGAAATCTCCTCCAAGCAGTTAGAGAGGTAGGGTTCACTAGTTGTTGATGTCCACAATGTTGTCCAGAAGCTCAGTTTTTTTCTAGAGAGTTTGGGGGAAGTAGACATTTGTGAGCAGTCCATGGATAGTGGTTCCAATCAAGTGAAATTTGGCTTGAATGAAGTGTCTATTAGCATGGCAGTTCTCGAGGGTGATGATGCGGGGGTTCCGGATGATTTCCAATCCTCCTGAAGCTCCATTGGTGTCCAAAAATAATGTTTTTCAACCTTTCCATATCCTTTTTTTGAAGATGGTATGCAGAGAAGAGATGGAAAATTTGGTTTCTTGCATGTAGAAAATTGTAGGGTGTTCCTCAGTAATTCTTTTCTTGATGATCTTGTGGTTTATGGGGCTATTGAGAGCTCTGATGTTCCATGAGATGATATTCATTGAGGGGGGTTAGGGATAACGGAATGGAATCAAGTTAACTTGGGGAATCTCTCAGATTCTACCATCTCTTTTCCCATTTCTATTGTTCTCTGCAGATCTAATTTTCTACCTCATTTGCAGGATTCTTTCAGGATAAGTTTAGTGTTCAGGAGTATACCTCGTTGAATGCCCAGGGAGGGGATCTGTTATGCTCGAGTGAGGATCTCCTCCAACTTCTAGATCTAATACTGGGGTATTGATAGAAATTCTTTCTCGTTTCATGCATCTTCTAACCCTATGAGATCTAGGTCCCCAAAATCAATGCTCTCTGGTTCTTCTTCCATGGCTTCTGGGATTGGTTCTAGTTCCATTCCTTTACCTTTCATTACAAATTGTCCCCCTGCATGCATAGGTGTTTGGGGGATAATAAAGGCTTCTGGTTGGATCTTGGTTTGTTAAGTCTTTTAGGTCTAGGGTTTCCTTGTGAAGATCGCCCCGTATATTTGGGAGGTTCGTTCTCATTTTCATTCAGTTGAGCTAGGGCTTAAAATCTATTGCTTATAGCTGGGGATTTTTTATTCTAGTTAGATTTTGACCTCGTGTTGTGCCTTTTCCTTCCTGCTACTTTCGTGAACCCTTCAGTGGCTTAGTCATTTGAGTCATTTTGCACTGCCACCTTTTGATTTAGGGGGAAATATATGAATAGGTTCCCGTGTTGATGACACTTCTGGCATCT
The DNA here is from genome assembly GCA_034641835.2 of Pinus albicaulis. Lineage (NCBI taxonomy): Eukaryota > Viridiplantae > Streptophyta > Pinopsida > Pinales > Pinaceae > Pinus > Pinus albicaulis. The sequence continues at coordinate 116,395,919 of CM076572.1, forward strand.
AAAGGGTGTACGTTCATAATATATAGTTTGAATCCATTCATAATCATCATGCAACAAACTTACTTCACCCAGGAGCGACTCTGCGATGTTCATCTAGATGTAGATTTGTGCATATGCCAAATGTCGGTTGATATTTGTTTCCTCCTCCATTTTGATGAATTATCCTAGGGCATTGCGTATGTCTTGTAGAGTTAGGTCATCTTAGTATTCCCGTGGGAGGGTGTAGATCCAGATCCAGACTAGAGCCCACGTGAGATCCTGCTTGTAAGGATTGAAGCGTTCTACCAAGTTGAACAGGTATAAACCTGCCAAGTTGAAGAAGTATGGACCTCTGTCCATGATCTGATTTTTTTCTTCAATGCAGGTGAAGATCACATTGAAGAAACCCTTGGGCTTCCATTTGGAGGCGATCCATCCTAAGAGGGCTTTCTCTCTAGGTCAAAAATCCATGAACTTGCCTATTAGTGCATGGTCCTTCATGAATTGGATTCTTTCATTGATCTGATGTGCAGATAGCTTGATCTTGGTTCTTGTGTTAGATTTGGGTATGCACATGGAATAAGTGATGTTTGTCGCTTTTGATTCTATATTTTAGGTCGGTTTCGCTCTCAGGGTCGCCTTGGTTGTGTCATGAAGCGAGCGAGAGTTTTGCTGACGATTAATGTTAACCCCTGTCACCGCTCCTATGGGAGGTAGGCCTAAGGTGGGGGGAGTTGTTGTCCCCCCACCATTTTCTATCATGGGTGAGCCAATGGGCTCTCCAAGAGTATGGTCGCATCCTTAAGGACGAGGAGGAAGGTCTGCCAGGAGAAGCTTGCACAGAAAACTCTAAACCTAGATCATGGCAGTGTTTCTAGCTTCGAAAATGTCATGTATCTACTTCGAAGTATTACATAAGATGAATTGTAAAATCAAAAGGACATAATCCATTCCATGTGTTCTTACTTTTGATGACGTAGTGATGTGAATTTTCATTAAAAATACCAATGAATTATTTTGTCGATTTTTAATATCATATAATTTAAGTATTTCTTATTTACACATTTTCTCATAAATATTAATAAAATAATTTTCTTAAAAACTCATTTTATAGTTAAATATTTAATATAGTTTAAACAAGTGTAAATTTAAAATAAGATTTTTAATCGTGAATATTAATTATCATCTTAATTTATAAATAAGATTTCTTATAATATTATGGATTATCAATTTCACATGCTCAAGAAACTATAAGTCACTTAATATTCAATACTTTTTTATATGATTTTTTTTTAATTAATCAATTTAATTAAATACAATAAATAAAAAGAGCATGGCTAATTTTAACCTAAATCTCATGCTTTGATTTTTTTTGAAAATTTGACTAGTTTTGATCTTCATAATTTGTACTATTTTATGTAATATATATATATATATATATATATATATATATATTCTAGGTTTTTGAGTCAAAAGAGTTAAAATCCTATTTGGACGTATTGTAAAGAATAAGGAAAAATAAATTTTAAAGATGTAATTTTGGGTGAGAAACGCCACTAGGTTTCAAGTTGGCCTACATGTCAAGTTGACCATGCCCCAATGGCCTTGTCTATTCACATCCCCTCTAGACAATATAAATAGAGGGAAGATGGAGATCATTTAGACGCACACACTTGATGGATTATGGTCTGAAATGTCCCAAGGATGAAAAGGAACAAGTGGATGGCCAAAGTATGAAAGAAATGATTTCTTCTTGAGCTAGGTTTTGTTGAATATCTTCCTTGCTACATCTCCTGTTGTTGGAATCTTACTCATGGATTTGCAAGAAAGAAATAAGGATTGACTTGGTATTTAGAGGTGCAAATTTTTCTGTTGTTATGGGTCTTGGATATCTCATTTGATATGATTCTATAAGAAGATATTTCTTTTGGTTTTCCACTCTGATGGGTTTTCACTGTCTTGGAGCCTATATCTTGTGTTATTTTGTTTTTGTGATCTGCATGTTCATGTTATCGTAATTTTTTGGTAAAATAATCAGAATAAAGATTAATAAGTAAGTAAATTTAATTCACAAATAAATACTATGAAAAGGAAAATGTAAATTAAACTATAGGCCTCCCGATTTTCCAACATATTTGGTACAGTACTAAGAATGTCGTAGAATATTCCATGGAGGTTAAATCCCTACCATCCACATATTAATTATTGATAATTAATTTAAAAATCTAAAAACCCTATTATAAAATAGACACATACCTTAATAACAAACATAACCTCTAAAATATTTTCATTTCTCATATAGTTTCATTTTTTTTGGTTGGTTTCTGTGAGTTTTGAGATGAGATACATCACTAACATGTGGCTTCAGTAGCCACAATTTAGAAGCATCTAAATGGTCACAATCACACCCAAAATTATCATACCATATCACTTTCGCCCTCACACACCGTTGCTAATTTTTTTAACATAACCTTGCCAAAAATATATAAGTCATAAAGTATATAGAAGCATCTCTGCTCAGTTTTTGTAATGATTAATATTAGCTCTCTCAAAACTCAACCTACATGAAAATTTTAATGTGATCAAAATCAAACTTAAACATTATTCAAAAAAAATTCAACATTTGATTTGAGGGATTAATCAACCTAAGATACAACTTCCCTATGACTAGGGACTAAAAATATTAAAATGTATTTCCCAATCTTAGAAGTGTGATTATGACTTTTAAAATAAATAAATTTGAATATATATAAATTTGAAACTAATACGAAAGATTATTAATAAATCATTTAGATCCATCTTAACTTTGGATATACCAAGCACCGAGAGGGATCAAATCTCTTGAGAAGCAAATCTCTTTTAGAGTGAAAAGATAGTTGATCACTATCGGTGCTTGGTAGATTGTTGATATGGATATAAGTTTCTATAATATATATGTAGTTGATATTGAAATATCTTATTTATAATTCACGTTCTCCATATTAGAATGTCAAAACATGCCCCTCATATTTTTTCCAGTATGTATACATTTAATTCTTTTATTATTGATATTTTCTAAAGCGCTTCATATCAAATCCATATTAAGCATTCAAAGAATAAAAACTCTGTGTAATATATTGAATTAGAAAGAAATTATTAATGGAATACGAATTCTATCAATCTTTCTCTCTATATATGCTAAATGTTAAAATTTAATTTTCTATGAATAGTCTGCATATTGAAATATTTTATTTACAAGCCACACTCAACTTTCTTTGTTATTATTATTTTTAAAACATTATATATCAAATCCAACTAAAAATGAAAAAAATTACACATCTCCCTAGTTATGGAATGTAAAAATATAAGAATTTCAAATATTTTCTGTTATATATATATATATATATATATATATATATATATATATATATATATATATATATATAAACTGAAAGTAGAATCATTGATCATGTAATATTAATAATATTATTTCATATTATCTCTATATTCATCTCCATATCGAATAGTGAAGAAATTATGTGCTTATTATACTAAAAAAGTAAATTAATTTTATTTCTTTCTCATATTTAAAAGCGATTTTTTTTTTTTAAACTTTATTTATTTTATATCTCTATTCAAATTTATGTAAAATTAAGATCCAAATTAAAGTATAATAATTATGGCTCATAATTTTGTTATAACTAATTTTAATTTGTTAATTTAAAATATTATTTTACTATTTTAAATATAAAATTAGTGAGAACATCTCTTAGCAAATATATTATAGTGTTATCATTATAAAGTTTATATATTAATGTTTATTTCACTATGTGAATCTATCTTCCTTCATGTAAGGTTTATATGTGAATATTATATTAATATTTATTTCACCTTGTGAGTTTCATCTTCCTTCAACTTCTGACTTCAAATACTATGCCCTTAAACATGTCTTATTTTAATATATTTAAAAAAAATTAAAGTAGAGAAAAGAAATGGTCGGTGATATCTTTCTGATTAAAATAAAAATTTTAAATGTGATGATTGAAATATATTTTAAAAATTTGAAGCTGAAAAATGAGATGGTCGTTGACTTTTTTTGGTTGACATACAAATTTTAAAGTTAATAAATGAGATGATCGTTGAATGCTTTTGGTTAAAACACAAAATTTGCAGAAGAATAAGATGGCCGGGACTCGGGAATGATTTTGATAAAATAAAATTATAATGTAATGGTCAGCCTAGAGATTTCCAAACTTGCCTTTAGTGTTCTGGATGGAAGAAATGTAGATTGATATCTAACGTAAGGATCTTGTAGGTGGGTTGGAGGATCGACATTTGCAACTTTTTTGTTTCACGACGCCTGACTCAAACGTCATCTGGGAAGGAAAGTTAACGAGCAAGATCTGTAAAGTTCCCAGATCATTTGATATATTGCGTAAGCACCTACGAACTAATGTATCATCCTTTTAGACCTCGTATATTCGCTGAAATTATTAAAAAAAAAATGTTCTGACAGGGAGCTTTCAGTTTCATCGTCACCTATCTCCGTAGTGATTGCTAAATTGTGTAACCGCAGAGGACTATTCGTTGGAATTATTGAAATTTTTCCTGATTGGGAAGTTTCATGGCCACCTATCTTCCGACTACCGTGTGCTGGGTCTACAAAGGAAGAGTCTCTGCCATGCATGATATCCAATGACATTTAGTTAACAGTGCTGAAAAGAACAATTATGTGGTGGATGACTGGACAGCAGAGCGGGATTGAATAATTCTTGTGTGGACACCACGACATCAGGTAGTTAATGGTGTTGAACATAATACTTGTCCGGTGTTTTACATCACAAGACAGGAGGATTGAATAATTTTTGGTTGGGAGCCGACATTGGGTGAGCGAGGTGCGAGAGTTGTCTTGGACTATCACAATTCAACATAACACTTGATGACCAAGGAATTCCAACAAAATCCTTAGTATCACGATGCAACGTAACCATCTACCATTGTCATATTTTGATACAATCTAAAATAACCATGCTGTAATGTATAAATGTGGGAAAAATAATCCAATTTGTAACATGATGAACATAGTTTAGTGTCACAATAACACTAACATAATTTGAGATGGTAATGTGGAAAACATTAGCCAATGTTGTAATCCAATATCGATATTACTCTTTAACGAAGTTGCAACGTAATAAAAGTCGACTTCTAATTTTCATAGTGAACCATAGAAAGTTAATGGCAATCATGGTCTACATAAGTTAATCATGATAAATTTCACGATATGAAATAACCATTACGGACATAACAATATAAAAAGATCTAACTTAACTTTTTAGGAACATAACATTGCAACATAACTATTGAGGAGTTTAGAACCTATAAACCTGACTCAATTAATACAGATTTTATGTATTTTTTAATATTTTAAATTGTATACGCAGGTGAGATATAAGTGAACTCGCATATGCATGCGTGTAAGATAGGGCAAAGTCGCATATGGAAATCAAAATATTGTTTTTTAAGAAAATGACCAAGTTTAAATGGAAAAGGCTTCCCAAGACCAATACATAGATCATCAAGTATATAAAGGTGATAAATGATGTTATAACACAAAGTTGCATCACCATCAAGTAACATCACAATCCAATGTGTCATTTCATCAACATCACAATGTAGCATAACCCTTAGAAAAACATTTTAATTCAACATAAGTCCATCAATATCAACATTTCGAAGTGGCATCACCATCAAAGAACATCACAAATGTGAAATAATCGTTGATGAATGTAGTAATGTGATATAACTATTGTGGAACATAGAAATTCAATATAAACGAACCAAGATGAATATCATGATGCAATGTTAGAAGGTGACATAAGCCTTTATGGATATCACATTTCAACATAGCCACCAAGGAATATATAAATTTGACAATAGTCAACCATGATGAAAATCACAATGCAACATCACCATAGTAAACCATGGTTATACATAATAACATGGTAAACCATAGTTAAGCATGTCTAACCATTTCTAGTCATGGTTAAGAAAACGATATCATAGTTAATCTAGGTCAACCATGGTAAAAAAATGTCTAAGGTTACCCATGATCAATTTTGGTCCACTATTGTCAACCATAGAAAACCACGATCAACCATAGCCAACAATGGGTAGACAAATATAACAATAGTAAAACATTATCCTCATGTCACAAACAGTAAACCTTAATCAACATGGTTATCCATAGTCACTATTGTAATTCATGATTAACTATAGAAAACTATAGTAAATTGTTATCAACAAAAATCAACCACGGACAATAGTATTTTATCATAATCAACCATAATTAACTATGTTCAACCAAATTTAATCATAGTAGACCATGGTTTACAAAATTCAATCATAGTCAAGTAGAGTGACACATAATCAACCATAATTAACTAAACCCAACCATAATAAAACATAACCAAACATGATCAAAAATACTTTAAAATAATCAACGATATTAAAATATCATAAATATTTCATTATTAATTATATTACTATTTTAATTCACAAATCTACTAATCTTGTCATGATTATTAACTAGCATATTGACTACATGGTTAAAAATAGCTGATATACATTGATTGGTTCCATGATTTTTGAAAGATGACCAACAATACTAATATATATATATATATATATATATATATATATATATATATATATATATATATATATATATAATGAGATTATATTAATCATATTATTATTATAAACAATCAAATATTTCTATTTTAATTTTCCAAATAATAATCTTAGATTTTCTTAACAAAATTATTTTTTTAACAATTATAACAAGTTAAAAATCTTTTAATTTATCAAGGATGATTAGCATACATCTGGCACGATGATTTATCAAGTTAAAAAAATTTGGCACGATGATTCAAACATTGTAAGTGTGTCTTATCACTTCAAACTCTTGGATAACCATTTGACTCTAATAATTAACGCCATAATCTAACTAGATTGCTTTTTTGCCTTGAAAATCATGGAAATTCTGGTTGCGCCGAGAGGCATATCTACAGCCCAATTTGACCCCGATGTCAGGTGGGTCACGTCCTCATACAAAATGTCGGCTTAAGTTTTAAATTAAAATAAAAAATAAAAATTAAGTGTTGGCTTAACAAATAAATTTTAACAATCATATAAATAAACAAAAAAAAAAATTGAAACAACTCAACTCTACAATTTGGTGACTCGAATTTGGTTCATGACTCTAATTCCAAGCTTCAAGCATTTTTGCGGCGTGGTTCGAACTGGAAGCTCCCGAGCTAGAGTTCTCTCAGGTAATGTATAAAAATTGAAATTAAATTCTTAAGAGGCATAGATTTGGGGTGGAAATTGTTCGATTCCCATGTTTCCAGCCACACAAATCAGCATTAATGGTCAATCATTGAATCATTGTCATCGCTGATTACTTACCCATGCAACGCTTCCCTTCTCACTGGGCTGGACTTCTTCTTTATCCCATATGGCCTTCAAAATTCAACTTCCAATTTTGTTTGAGTGTGAGGTAGCAGGGAATGGAGATTCATGCCTCCGATTTCTGCAACGGCCTTCATGGCTTTTCTCTTGCTTCTCTTGTCTTCCACAGTCAATTTCAACACTATTTTCTACACATAAAAATGATCGTTAATCGTGTATTTGATATGGAATCTTCAATTCCCAACAATAAAACAAGAACAAAATAATTGATAGTTGTAAATATACCTTCATTTTGATAGCCCGTGTTGAGGAGACACGCCTCTGCAATTATCCTACTACTGAAATTTAAACTTCCATTCCTTCAATAATATTTTTCTGTTTACCAGAAATCTTTTGATGAGGGCCTCATTAATTGCTTCCAAGAGGAATATAAATAAAGGGCACGCAGCTTTGTGGTAGTGGTATTTCCTAGAAATTTGTCTGGAACTTCAAAGTTCAGTTCCGGAACGATCAGGGAAGGAGTTACATAAAGTGTTTCTCTGACTGGGTTTCGATTGTCGCGGCCATCCACAAAAAAATAGAGATTCTGACGCTTTGGCTAACCCAAGTGTTTCGATTGTTTTGCTGAGAATAGGGTTTACGTACCTCAACCTAGGTATGCCATGTTGGAATGTGTTACATGGCTTTGCATATCATGGTTGTTTAAAGATTTATATTTGTTTATTGAGTGATGTTCAAAATATTTATTTATTTTTGGTTATTATTGAGTGATATAATTTAGGTAATTTAGGTAATTTACGTAGTGACCGAGATTTATAAATATTAATATAAATATTTATAAATATTAATATAAATATTTATTACTCATTATTATAGATATGTTTGGTGATCATAAAAATGAAATAATTAATATATTAAATAACAAATATATTAATATTTTATAAATATTAATATATAAATATTTATATTAATATTTAATGTCCAAATTTCGTCAAACAAAATTTACCATATTGCACGTGTACAGCAATTTCCTTATAGACATAGAAAGAGTATTAACTATTTTTTAGTTAGATATTTGATATTTTGTAGCTGGGTATTTTATATATATATGGTTAATTGGTGTGTTTGGTTTTTTTGTATAGGAATATAATATCATGGGTACTAGTAATGGGGAAACTAATAATAACAATATTGAAGAAATGAGAAGTGTAAAGAGAGAAAGAGTTAAAAGACAAGGATCAAATATCATGAAACAAGTAATTGAAATCGAAAGAGAGCAGAAGAGGGTAGAAAAAAATGAGTAGCGAATATTGCGAAGACAAAGTATGACTGATGATCAAAGGGAAGAAGAATGAAAGAAGGAACGTGAAAGAAAAAGACGGCAATGAGAAAGGAAAAATGAGGATGAAAGGGAAGCAGAACGAATAAATAAAGCTCAAAGAAAAAGAATGAAATTTGAAGAAATGGATAAGGACAAAAAAGAAGAACATAGAAGAAAACAAAGACAACAATATGTAAGATCACATAGAAAAAGACAAATCAAAGGTCGTAGTGATCTAGGGCCAACAATTGAGGCTCATTCTCCTATAGGTATGAATCTACAAAATCATCAACCAATGGAGCAATGTGACAATGAATGTGAAATTATTTCCAATTTACCAGTGGAAGATGAATTTATTGCACATAAAAGATTTCGTGAAAGAATTGATAAATTAGGTCATCCTCAAATGTGCCATGTGTGTGAGGAGTCATATCATGGCATTCAAGTGGTGACTACAAAGACAAGTCGAATGTGTACAATGTGTAAACAAGAGGGTAATAAACATAGATTTTCATCACAAAATCATATGAATCCGGGGTTGTAGACTTTGATCCTTGGAAGTCTTACACAAGTTGAGGAAATGTTGATAGCAAGAGCGAGTCCAATTTTGCAGGTAATGCATTCAATAGGTGGCCAATACAAATATAGAGAACACCGAATAAGTTTTCCTCGAGATGTTAAAGATGCTGCCAATAAATTGCCTCGACATATTAAAGACTTGGATTTAATGATGGTGGTGCGAAAAAAAGGTCAGCAAGGATCAAGCTATGATTTCACTGTTATAAGGAAAAAGGTACTAGATGAATTACCTTATAAGATTCAAAATGATCCATATTGTAAAGGTGTAGAAATTGATATGCATGTTGTGGACGAGTTACTGGAAAAAACAACAAATGTGTCACATATGATTAATTCTGTTATACTACCAGATATGGACAATGACACAGAAATTACATTGTTAGAAGGTGCTTCATGTCGTGAAGATGCTTTATATAGTTATGATACAACTTCTTTTTCTGTAAGGCCTCCAAATGCACCTATGGAAATTGAACTTATTCGTGCATGGGCAGATAATCCTAATAGAGAAGAAAACCAACTAGATGGTGAAACTGCAAATGTCATTAATTTGCCTAGAATTGGTTCATCTCCAATAAATGAGTACAATTCTGAAGGGTTATTTGATATGGCATTTCCAACATTATTCCATAGAGGAGAAGCCGATTGGTTACAACCATGACTAAGAAACGTGCATCTTCATGAGTATGCAAAACATCTCCTCAGATTTCGTGATAATAGATTTGGGAGACATCCTCGATTTAGATACTTTTTACTCAATATCATCATGAGACATCGTGCTCAAGCGTCTTCTGCAATATTTGTTAAAAAAATATGACAGAGCTACCTACAACAGTTGATGAGCTACGAGAGAATTTACAAAATCTTCCCAATTCTAAAATTGCAGATAGATTCATGAGATTTGAACATGTTCTAAGAGGTACATGTGCATATTGGAGCAAATGTTGTGGTGAATTATGTGACTTAGTACAACAAATTGGATCTCCTACAATATTATTCACACTAAGTGTAGCAGATATGCAATGGCTTGATTTGCATATATTGATGCCAGGTACCTCTCCTACAAATCCAAAGGAAGCAAGAAAATGGAGACACCATAATGTCATTGATAATCCTCACATTGTAGCAAGTTATGTGCATTTAAGACATACATTGTTTCGAGATGAAATTTTTTCAAAATTTCATCATGCTACAGATTTTTGGTGTCGTTATGAATGGAAACATTGCGTATCTCCACATGTGCATGGGTTTATTTGGCTTAAAGATGCTCCCAATATGGACAAATTGAATTGTAATGACCCGAATCAAGTTAGATTTGCAAAAGAATACTTTGATATATTTTTCCATCCATTCAATCCACGAAATGAATATCAAATAAAGATCCATATTCAACGGAACGATGATGAACATCCTTGCTTAAAGAAAACTGAACAAATATTTCAATCTAATCCTATGATGGACTATGTACAACTTTTCAATTGTGTTGAGTGCCACATCACCTGCAATGAGAAGTCATGCCTTAGAAAGAAGGGTGAAAAATTCATGTGTAGATATAAGGCACCATGGGAGCTATGCAAAATGTCAAGACTTTATCTTGATGAGGGTGGAGAAAAAATATATGAACCTAGACGAAATGATGATCGATTAAATACACATAATCGTGAAACATTGATGATGTGGCGTGAAAATATGGATTGGAAACTTGTTCTTTCTAGGCATGTTGTGATTAACTACATAGAAAAATATGCATCAAAAGTAGAAAAAGGGCCAGAAAGCTTCCATGATATGTTGATCCGTATTTCTTCTATTCAAAATCCAAATGAAACAACAGAACGTGCATATAGAACATTGTTGTGTGAGACTATCGTTGACAGGGATATAGGAGCACAAGAAACATGTCATATGCTTTTGGAGCTTCCTCTTAATGAATGTATTCGTACATTCATTATTTTGAATGTTGGGATAAATGTTTTCAAACAAGTAAAAGTTGATGAAAATAATGACCATAATGATAATTCTCTTAGTGATGCATATAGGAAGAGACCCGTGAGTATGGGGCACCTTTCGTTGATAGAAGCTTCTATATCTTGGTCATATGACAAACGTCGTCATGATGATAAATGGTTACCACGAGATAATGCAGCCATTGTACGAGTATTTCCTAAGTTTCATTCAGTTCCCCCTCGCGAAAATAATAGTTTTGTTGAGTTTTGTTGGTCTGAATTAGTATTGTACAAGCCGTTTCGTGATTTTCATACAGATATTGGTTCTAGAGATGATGACATCATACAAAATCGGGAAAATTTTTCCTATAATCCTTGGAATATTGACCATAATCCAATACCTTCAAAGGATCCAGCTCAATGACCAAATGAGGATGAAGATGTTTTACATGTACAAAATGATTCTAAGCAACATGAGTGGGAGATTATTTCAAGTTTGTATAAGAATAAGTTTATACATGCGAGCGAATTTGACACGATTGGATTTATGGATCGTGATGTTGTGAAAAATTGGAGCTCTAGCTTTGTTGATGAAGAGACATCAAGACATGCAGTGAACTTCATATCTGATGAGAAAAAAGTGAATGCAATTGTTACTACTAAATCATCAAAAAAATATTTATTTGAAAGTTTAGGAGAAAAGCAAAAAATAGCATTTAATGTAGTTCTTGATCATTACAAAGGAGATGACAAGGAATAATAGTTGCTTATGATTATCAAAGGGACAAAAGGTACTGGAAAGTCTTACTTGATTGGTGCAATAAAACAAAGACTTGAAACTGACTCTCTTACTCATAAGAGCCCATTGCTTCTTTTGGCCCATACCGATGTTGCAGCATTCAACATTTCTGAATCAACAATACACTCTGCTCTTTATATACCAGTAAGGAACTTCATTGATTTAAAAGGGTCACATTTGCTTACCTTACAAGAGGAGATGAAACATGTTAAGTACATTCTTATTGATGAGATGAGTTTTATAGGGAGAAATTTTTTACACATATTGATTCTCGACTTCGCCAAACTTTTCCTCATAATAAAGAAGTCCCATTTGGAGGTATATCAATTATATTGGTTGTGTGATTTGGGACAACTACCTCGTGTTATGGATAGACCTGCATATGCATGTGAAGGTCATGCAAAAGAATTATGGAATTTATTCACAATTGTTGTAACTCTTGATATAGTATACAGGCAAGATGAACAGAGCAATGATCAAAGATTCTTTCGTCATTTATTAATGAACATCAAAGATGTGATTCCAACAATAGAAGATTGGAAAGTAGTAATGAAATGTACAGATTCCAATTTGGATGCTTCAACAAAAGATTCATTTAATAAGGCTACACATTTGTTCTCAACAAATGATGATGTTCACAATCACAATAAGCATTTCTTGGTATCCCTAAATCACCCTGTTGCACATAGTGTTGCTACAAGATCAAATAACAACAACAACATGGAAGTAGACGAGGAAAATTTGGATAATGATATCCTTTTTGCTGTTGGAGCTAGGGTTATGCTAAACTTCAAATTTATAGACTAATGCAGGATTTGTCAATGGTGTTCTTGGAGTAGTTGAAGATATTGTGTATAATCCTGGAACATCACCTCCTAATCCTCCTACATATGTTTTAGTAACATTTGATAACTATGTCAGAGTTGCGTGGGATGAATTATTCCCTCATACTATTCCTATTATACTATTGAAAGAGGCAATAGTAGAAAAATTCCATTGTGACTTGCTTGGGGATTAAAAATTCATAAGTCCCAGGGATTGACACTAGAAAAGGAAACTGTTGACATTGGAGGGACAGAGCGACAATGTCTCACTTTTACTGCAATATCTTGAGTTAAATATTTGGATGGTCTTCGATTTCAACCACCATTTCCATATGATCAATATGAAAAGATGGAAAAATGTGCTGGCGTGTCTAAGAGAAAAGAAGAAGAAGTCAGGTTAAGGTTAAATACTAAATAAATTGTTTATTTTTCATGTATTTTTCAATATATTCTTCATATCACATTTCAATGATATGATAGGTGTATTAATTATTTAATATATTAATTAGTTCATTTTTATGATCACCAAACATATTTATATTAATAAAATTTGTTATAATTTGTATTTATAATCTTCAGAATTTCAAAGTATGATGTACATCTCAAAAATATACAAAAATTTTAATAATCTGAAAAAATGTGACGTTGATGCCTCCAACTGGAACTAGCCTAGATCCATCTTACTCTGGATCTACCATGCGTCGAGAGGGATCAAATCTCTTGAGGTGCAAACCTTTCCTCAAGTTTTGCACTCAAAAAATAGGTTTGCACCTCGAGAGATATGATCCCTTTCGGCGCATGATAGATCCAGAGTAAGACAGATCTAGGCTGGTAAGTTCTTAAGAAAATATGGCGAGGATTTTTGTAAATCTAGGTTATAGCTATCAAAATTCAATATTTTGGGTGCTCTAAAAGTTTTTGATGGTGTTGAACCCATTTCCACCATTAAAAACATGATTTAAATACTATTACTTCAAGATGTTTTTTTTTTTTGCCCAAATTCCAACCAATTTTAACTTTCTGGGCAATTCCTCTGCCTCCGTAGACAACTCCATAATTAACAGTCACCCATATCACTGAATGACCATGCCAATTTGCGTAAAATTTCAAAGAAATAATTGCAATTACTTTAGTTTCTATGAAGAACTCAGATGTTGCTCCAATGACAATGCATATATGGAGAGTGATAATCTTGTGATGGTTTCAAAAAATGTAAGATCAGTCATTGGCCTGACGTTTTGAGCAAATTAAACGGTTTTTAGGAAAAAAAACTCAAGGTCTCATTCCAGTAAGTTAGAAAGAAATTTCTCTTTTTTTAAGTGATTGACAAAATGTGAATTGCATTGCACATTCTTATGGATGGGGAGAATTTAATTTGATATGCAGCAGCAATCCATTCAATAAATTAAAAAAAAAAAAAAATTAATGTTAATTAGTTGTTCTCTGGCATTGCATAACATGCGTTCTTGGTGGCATATACGCTCTGAAATTTCCTTCTAATGGTTGGATCTTCTGCCTAGATCCATTTGTCCTACATTTTTCTTATCATTCACTTATGGGCCTTAGCCCATGATAATTTGTTTGACGAAAATTTGTTGTGGTCAAGTGAAATTAAGTTGAAATTTAATGGTTACATATATTTATCTATGAAGTTGTAATTTTTTATATCTAGAATACTTTTATATTTAATGTATATTGATTTAACAATTTAGGTTTGTTGTATTTTATTTGAATTAAAAATAAATAAGTAGTGTAAAAGACTTTTCAATCCCCCACACATTAATGGACTATATATATCTATATCTATCTATATATATATATATATATATATATATATATATATATAGCATCGAGCTCCTTAAACTTTGTAGTTCTGAGGACCTAATTATTTGTAATGGTATTAACAAGTGGCTCATCTATGATCACATGACATGTTTATATGCGCGGAGTAGCAGTGTCATGGATTATGTGATTTTTGACATCCTTGTCCTCAACTGTTTTACAAACTTTCAGCTATTTAATGGATTTGAGTCTAACTCTGGCCACAAACTTCGATCTATATCCCTCAATCTTGCTATGCATACCACTGACATGCAGGAGACCAATGAAAGAAAGAGACACATTTTATTCGATAGAAGTAAAGCTGACCTCTTCTTAAGAGATTTAGAGAGGGACTTAGGCTCCATTAATAATAATAATAACATTGATCAAATTATTACCATTTCATTACTATCATTTCCAGTACCATTAATAAGTTTTCTAATGAGATTTCATTTAAGCAGTCTAATAGAAATTCCAATCCATAGTATGAAAAAGATTGTAAAATTTCCAAGAAAGCGATCACAAACACTCCTAATGAAATCATTAAGCTGCAAAATATCAATATATACAAAAATCTCATAAGAGGAAGAAAACATCATCTATTAATAAAAGACGCGATTATCTTCTCAACCTTTATAAAGTTTCTCCCAAAATATTTTGGCAGAATTTTCTTGTCCGTAAAACCAAAGGTAACCATTCTATCCCCTTAGAAAATTAGGACAACTATCTTAAGAAGTTGTATGACACTCTGGACACTATGGGTACCACCTTAATCACTCCAATTAAGGAGGATGTATTCTCTCTAGATGGCATTGAGTCTGGTATTAATAATTTCACTAATGGGAAAGCTAAAGATATTGAAGGATACCAATTTGAGATCCTGAAAATGGGAAGATCTATCCTCATTCCTTATCTCCAAAAGCTTCTCAATTTGGGTGTAACGCATGGCTTCCCTCAGCTTTTGACACAAAGCCTTATTATGCATACCTTTAAAGATGGGGACAAGAGAGTTCCATCTAACTACAAGACCATTTTGATTAGCCATATCTTGGCCAAGATTTATTGGCTCATTTTGGAAAAGAAGATTAGCCATTGGCTTGAAATCCAGGGGAAAAGAGCTAAAGGAAAAGCTGGTTTTAGGAGACATCACTCGACTATTGACCATATTTTCACTCATAATCCTTGTGGAAGAATGTCGCAATAGCAAAGCTGATCTCTTCTGCTGCTTTGCGTACTTTAGAAAACATTTCGAAACTGTTCCTTGAGATAAACTTTGGGAGAGACTTAAAGAGATCATGGTCCCTCCTAAGCTGAGGATTTTTGTGATCCATCTTTATGAGACCGTCACTGCCAAGCTTATTACCAACAGGGGTGGTATAAATTAAATGAAATATTAGATTTAAGCAAGGGTGTCCCCTATCCCCTACCCTTTTCGACATATACATCAATAATCTAGAGGAGTGTCTGGAATATATAGGGTGCAAGGGCACCGAGCTTGTTGATGTTCTCATTACTCTTCTCCTCTATGTTGATGATATCGTTCTTCTTGCAAGAGTCCATGATGCCCTTAACAAGAAGCTTCAAATCCTTCATGAATTTTTCTCCAAGATGGGTATGACAATTAATATTGACAAGACTAAAGTCATGATCATTAAATCCTAAAGGATCACCCATGGTAGTTTCGTGTATAATAACCAGTGCTAAGAGCAGGTTTCCTCTAATAAATATTTGGGCATTGACTTCCCTCATCAACTCAACTGGAGTTATAGCATTGAGAAAAGGATTATTGGGGGTTGGAAATCTTATTATAAGCTTGAAAACAATTGTAAGTCTGTCGATCTTTACATTTGGAGTAAAAATAGGTTCCTCTTTGAGACCCTCGTCACCCCTGTTTTCTTATCCATATTTGAAGTTTGGGGTTGCAATATATCCAAAGAGTCATGGAGGAAGATTTAGATGATTCAAAAATAATTCATAACCTACAAGACTATGATCAAGGGAAATACTCCCTATCCTGTCCTCTTGATCGAATCTGGTTTGTCCCCCATTGAAAGTACAACTATTTTTAGATATTTGATGTATAAGAAGAAGCTTTACAACATGGAATAAAAAAAGCTCCCAAAAATTTCTTCTGACTGTAATAAAAACTCCCACCTTCGCCTCAAGTGCGGGCAGAATAAGGATGCCCAGTTTTGGCTCAACCAGTGGGGAATTAAGGAGGAGCTCAGTATGGGAAGAAAATTTAATGTCAAAAGTATTATTACCTCCAAGTTTAAGGACAAAATGTGGGAGGATCAGGAGTTGGAGGGTAAAATGAAGCTAAGATACTATAAGGAGGTGATCAACCCCACCCTTGATGATCAAAATTATCTCTCTGTGTTGTCCAACACTAAGAAAAAAATGAACATCGCTAGGATAAAAACTAACTTCGATGAGCTTCAGAGTGAGACTAGACAACGGTCTATTCCCAAGGCTCCTTGAAATGATAGAATCTATCTAATTTTCGATTCTAAGCAGGTGGAATATGGAAAGCACTTCCTTTTAGACTTATCGACTCTTACTCACATCCGCTCTCAATTCCCTAACATCTACCACACTTCCAATCTTCTTGACCTATTAAGCCAGCCCACCTATTGCGATCTTGGAGCACTTATTTCCCTTCTCTTTGATCATAGAAACAAGATTTTGAAGAATCAAACTTAGATTCTTTCTTCTCTCTTTAGGTATAATAGATCGCATTTGTCTTAACGGACAGTAACCATCATCATCATATTAACCCATTTATATCTATCTTAATTCCAGATCTATTCTGAAAAGGATAAAATCTCTTTTTGCTATAAAATAAATTTGCACCTCAAAAGATTTGATCTATTTCAACTCTTGGTAAATGTATAGTTAAGATTAATTAAGATGAATCTATGTTAATTTAATTATTAATAATTAATCATTATAATTATTAAATTATAATTTGATTGATTTTACTTGATTTTTATTTTTAATTTCATGTAATTCAATTTAATCAAAATGTTTTAGTTAATAATTATAATTATTAAAAATATATATATATCTTTATTTATTTTTTCAATTATATCTTATTTATTTTTATTTTTATCTAATTTAACACAAATGGCATAAAATAACTTTATAACCTATCCATACTAAACTAGTAAAAACTTTTAAAATATAATATAAAATTAACCACTTTTAATAAACATCTTAAAACAATTAGCATTAATTGAACAACCAAGTATTAATGTTTCTATTAAAAGGCCACTGAAATTAATCGAAAAATGATCCTTTGATTTAAAGTATATGTTTCGAAGGGCGTTAGTTAAATTGCGAGTTATTAATATTTGTAGTAAATGTGTTATTAAATCATAATTTGATGGATATATTTTGAAGGGCCGAGGAGGATTATTATTTGTGCATCTCCAAAATAAAACTAGGTCAATGAATTTAATGTTTAAATAGAGGGTTATTTAATTTTCTAAATTTAGTTCAATAATATTATTGAAGTGTTATTTTAGTTACTCTATACATTTTATGAAGGGGTCTCTTTTCCCGAAATTTTGCAATTTAGAAGGTTATTGGTCATTGTGAGGAATTCCTTTCCTGGTTTGTTTTCTGTTTTTGGAATTTCCATATTTGTGCAAATTGGTTTGTAAATTGGTGCACTGTGTATATTGAGTTGTTTAAGTGGCCCTTGGTGGTGGTTGTTGTTGGGTGGTTGAAATTTTGGTTGGGTTTAACCAAATTTAATATTTGAGAAATAACACATTTGTTGAAGATAAATATATCTATGTTGAGGAGAATTGTTGAGTAAAATTATTCTAGAAAAAGGTTGCCGGGTATACTTATAAGAAAAGGAATTTTTGCAAACAAAACAACATGGTAAATAGAAGGAGAGTATAGTGTACTCGGGAGGAAAATAAGAGCACGGAGGTGATATATTGATATGACATGGTATAAACGGTTATACTAGTAAGACTAAAAATCTATGCAAACAACTCAAAAAATAAGATATGTTTATGACGTAAGTGGTGATGAATATGGAGTCAAAATTCCATAAGAAGTGGGGGTATTTCGTATAATAGATTTTAGAGGAAAATCAAGAACGAAAAATCCATATTCATGAAACATGAAACTAGAAAAATTAACTAAGTAAAAGACGTGGAGAGATTCTTTGACATTAAATAAATTGAATACCCTAAAAAGTAAATACTATTTCCCCTATGTTGAAAGGAAATGCATAATTATGGTGGGTTAATGTGAAGTTGCAGAGGAAAAGGAAAATAATGATAAGATCAAGAAAATGAACAAAATGATCACTAAAATGAAAGATGAGCTTTTGTATGTTGATTGCATTTTGAATTTACATAGGAAGTAAAATGTGAGGAAAAATGATAGATGTAAATTTTTTATAAGTTTTCTATTAAATATTTGCATAATAATGAATAAAAAGGATAATATGGCTAACTATATCAAAATCCAAATTATTCCATTGAAAATGAGTTTAGTGTAGTTAAGATTAAGGTGGTTGAGGATACCTATTATTTTTTTGCTAGAGGCTTATAACTAGGAATTGCACTAGATGTTGTAAAGGATATGTGGTAAGGAATAAAATCGAGACAAATTGTGGCAGTGGCATATAAAAATTTATTGAAGGTAAAAATTAATAAACAAAATGTCATTCAAAGCTAGAAGATAAAGAGAAATCACTTAAATTATGCCAATTGACAGACTTTGTAACCTTTCCAACAAAGATTGTATCTTAATCTTCAAAGGTGGTCTTTTAAGTTCCAATAGCAAATATTTGATAGATTTTCAAAAAATACAAGTAGTAGATGACATCAAATAAGCTAAATAAAATAATATTAATTCATGAAAAATGTGATGGCTATCTTTCCAAATATAAATCTTCATCACAACCTCACAAAACTATGATGGGAAAATCTAGTGCAATGCAGCTGATGATGTCCAATATCAATGATGTTCATTGTCTCCAATGTTTCCTCTAAGAACATCATCTCCGAAATTCTAATGAAACATTTTGAATTGAAAAATAACAAAGAATTTATATTTTAATGTAGGGTTTGTTTTATTTATTTTATTGATCACCTCTCATTGATTTTGAATTTATGAAAACACTGTCATTTTTTACGAAATTTTATTTATTTCTAAAAAATAGTTCTCATTCTGTTACATTGACGGGAGTACTGTTATCAATGTAACATTCACAACCCTTTGATTTTAAACATAATTTTGATCCAATTGCATCAAAACATTACTAATGTGTGTTGTAGTGTTTTCTGGGTATGTCGCATCCATGTTTTTCATTTCAACGTTTCGAACCAAACCACCGTGGTTCATCTTCGAGAAAAGATCCATGAGTAAATGAGATCTCACATGAGGTATGAATAGGAAAAGCTAGAGAGGTGAATGGTGGGGAAATGAAAGGGAAGCCGACTTTGAAAAAATAATAATAAGTTAACATATTTATTTTATTTAATTTATTTATTATTATTTTTTTTAATTTGATACTTATTAATATATTAATTTAATTAATTTGTTAATTGTTTATTTAATTTATTATTTATTTATACCCAAATTATTTTTTAGGAATTTTAATAAATTAATAATAATTTTAATAATGTCAGATGTGCATTAATGATTTTTGCTTTAAAAAAAATAAGTATTAAAGATTTCAGAGCCATGAATTCTTGTTTTGAAATATCACTTTTGGGAGGTTTGGCTTTTTTTAGTATGATGGAGCAGCCTTGTCTGATTGTTTCTTTTATGTTATCTGAGAGCTCTTTGATACCATACACAATATTACACAAAATATCGTCATTGGGAATTTTGCGCAGGGCAATGGAAAAATTGAGCCTTTCTCAAGAAGTTTAAGCATGGGATGGTCAGTGAGAGTATTGGACAGATTTATGACTTTGTAATTGATGATAGTAGAGGGGGCCGGATTGATGTTAAATGTTTTCTACAGTTTGGTTTTGGAGTCAACCCAGTTCTTGTTGTCCACGGGTTCATTAAGTTCATTCAAAATGGTTCTGACCTTTCCCACATCGATGGTGACAACATGTTTGTTGTTTTCTGGCACAAGGAGTGTAGAAAATTGGGCACTTTTGCGCTGAGTGTTCCTTGTGAGTGGTTTGGTCATACGTTGTTACTGGAGATCGATTGTATTTAAAGAAGTTATCTCTCCTCTATTGATGGTGTCCCATTTCGTTCCACAGAGCATAGAATGTTCTATTTCATTATTTGACACAACATCATGGCTTGTATCTCCTTCAGAGTTGTTTCATTATGTTATGAGGAGCAACTGTTCTAGTTCATGTCTTTTAAATGCTGTATTCCTATTTTCGATATCATGATGTTGTTCACTCGTTGATGCAGTAGGTGCGGGGTTAAATGTTTTGTTCATCAGCCGCTGAATGATATCCTAGTATGTGTCTACTAGTTTTTTGTTGCTGTGGGAACTGGAGACAGAGATCAACGAGTTTAAGACCACTAATTGAATATTGGTGGTGTCCCATTTTGTTCCACAGAGCACGGATTGTTCTATTTCATTATTTGACACAACATCATGGCTTGTATCTCCTTCAGAGGTGTTTCGTTCTTTTACGAAAATAAGAATACAACGTTTAAATGAATTGAACCAGAACAAGCACTCCTTATAACAGAATGTAACACCTTTGAAGGAGATACAAGCCATGTTGTTGAGTCAAATAATGAAATAGAACAGTTTGTTCTCCGTGGAATGAAACGAGACACCACCGATAGTCAATTAGTGGTCTTAAACTCGCTGAACTTTGTCTCGGGTTCCCACAGCAATAACGAACTGGTAGACATAGACAAGGATACTGTTCAGTAGCTAATGAACACATCATTCAACTTTGCGCTTGTTGCATCAACCAGTGAACAACAGCGCGACATCAAAAACGGGAATATAGTGTTTAAAAGACATGAACCAGAATAGTCGCTCCTTGTAACATAACGAAACACCTATGAAGGAGATAAATGCCATGCTGCTATGTCAAATAATGAAATAGAACAGTCTATACTCTCGAGAACGAAACGGGACACCACCAATAGTTAATTAGTAGTCTTAAGCTCGTTCATCTTTGTCTCGGGTTCCCACAGCAACAAAGAACTGGTAGACACAGACAAAGGTATCATTCAATAGCTAATTACCAAAACATTTAACTCTGCGCCTACTGCATCAACCAGTGAACAACAACGTGACATCGAAAAAATGAATATAACATTTAAAAGACATGAACCAGAACAAATGCTTCTTGTAACAGAACGAAACACCTTTGAAGGAGATAAAAGCCATGATGTTGTGTCAAATAATGAAATAGTACAGTTTGTGCTCCATGGAATGAAACAAGACACCATCAATAGTCAATTCGAGGTCTTAAATTCTCTGATCTCTGTCTTAGGTTCCCACAGCAACAACGAACTGGTAGACATAGACAAGGATATCATTCAATAGTTTGTTGGAATTTTGGGAATTCCAAGCAAACAGAAATGGAGAGAATAATCTCCCATCTACAACACAGAGAAATTTAAACAACTTGACAGGAGACAAAGTTTCCCAGACTTTTAAAACAACTTCTATTCCTTTCAAAACTGATACAAATCTTCCTCTGAACAGAGGGATGAACAACTACAGTGACTGTTGCAGACGCAGTGCACAGAACTTCAAAACAATGCTCTCTGTCTCTCTCAAAAAACGCACAAAACAGTGCTGTAATGGTCTTACTGTGTTTTCTCTTGCCTGCGGGCTCTTCACACAGCGGTTCACAATAAAATACAGTAATACATACATGCGCGGGCCTTTTCACTTTATATATATGGTGCGGCGGTCATAAAACACAAAACAGAACAATAACAACAACACATATTTTTTAAAACAAATAACATATGCGATGGGTAAATAAATTTAAACCCCGCAACCTTTGTCAATCATCAAGTGTGGACCCCGCTGCGGTGATGTCAGCATTCCGAGGGGGTTCACAGCTCCTGCCACAATACTTACCAGACCCCCACGGAATGGCTTTGCAGCTGTATGGTGTGGGCCCAGCTCTGAGGGGGTTCGTTCCACCGCCAGCTTTGCCTGCCTGACCCCCGCGAAATTTCCTTACCGCCTCCTTTCTGCGCTGCCTTTTCTGTTATGCAACAGTTGGAAATTAATTCCAACACGATTGAACCAAGAGATTCCAATAGATTTCTACCACGTGGTCTTGTGGACCCACAAGCCTCCGCTGTTGTGAGGGCGATTATTATATATGTTTTGTTTGTATTAAACGTTCCGCTTTGTGGAACTCTCCCATATCAACAAGACACTTGGTTTATAATATATGCATTGCGATTTGTGATTGCGATTGTATCGCATCGCATCGCAGCTCCATCATTAACAAGACACTGCTTCAAAAACAAATCTGTGATTTGCGATTAGCGATTAAGTGGTGGGGACCACTTGTCCGCCAATTCAAAAATTAAAAGGACTTCTGCCTGTTTCTCTTCATTCTGGTTGTTGAGGGATTTAAAGCCCGAAACGACTGTTTTTAATTTAGTCTGCTCCTCCGTAGACTGGAACTACGGGAAATCTTCATTCCGCTGCAAGACGGCTCTGTCCATCACCAAATTAAATTTCTTCTCTGTTGTTGTGGCTGCGGCCCATCAAAAATTAATTCATTCCCATTCTTCTTCAATGCAGAGTGTTGCGCACTCAATCTCTGTTGCTGCTGCCTTGTACTTGTTTCTTCTTGTCACTGCCCAAGGCTGGCAGGTGACTTTAATATTTTCAACACTCCCCCTTAAAGTCAGCTGCTGGGTTGTTCATCATACCCAAGCATTTTCTTAGAAATTCAAATGTCTTTTGTCCCAATGGTTTAGTTAAAATATCTGCATATTGCTCCTCTGTTTTACAATGTTGTAAAACAACTTCACCATTATTCACCAATTCTCTGATATAATGATACTTTGTGTCTATGTGCTTTGTTCTTTTGTGAAACACAGAATTCTTTGACAATGCAATAGCTGAGCTATTGTCACAATAAATCACAGTGCCCTTTACCTGTTCTTGGCACAAACTTCTCAACATCCTTCTCATCCAAATTTCTTGACACGCTGCTGCTATAGCTGCCACATATTCTGCCTCTGTTGTAGACAATGCTACAATAGGCTGTTTCTTGGAAGCCCATGAAATGGCTCCTGAACCCATATGAAAAATATAACCGGAAGTGCTCTTCCGATCATCTACACTTCCAGCCCAATCACTGTCAGTGTATCCAACCAATTCTGAATTTTCTGAAGTAGTATATAAAATACCAAATCCTTTTGTTCCTTTCACATACCTCAGAATTCTCTTTGCTGCTTGCCAATGTGTTTCTTTTGGCTTCTCCATAAACCTGGAAATTAAACTAACAGCATGCATAATATCTGGCCTAGTTGCAGTCAAATACATGAGGCTGCCAACTATGCTTTTATACAAACTTGGATCGAAATCCTTGCTGCTGTCATTCTTACTCAACTTCAATCCCATTACCGTGGGAGTAATTGCAGCATTGCACTCCTGCATGTTGAATCTTTCCAAAACTTGATTCACATAATTTGCTTGAGAAATAAAAATTCCTTTCTCACCTTGCTCCACTTCTATTCCCAAGAAGTATCTTAATGAACCCATGTCAGTCATTTCAAATTCATCTTTCATGACTGTTTTAAAATTTTCAACAAGGTAATCATCATTACCTGTAAAAATTAAATCATCAACATATAAAACAACAATCAATAACTTACCATCCTTTTCTTTGATGTAGAGGGTGGGTTCTCCCTCACACTTTTCAAATCCATTCTCCAATAGATAAGAATCTATTCTGCTGTACCATGCTCTTGGTGCTTGTTTCAACGCATAAAGAGCTTTCTTCAATTTACAGACCTTATGCTCTTGGCCTTTCTTCTCATATCCAAGAGGCTGTTCCACATATACCTCTTCCATTAAAACTCCATTTAAAAATGCGGATTTTACATCCATTTGATATACTTTCCATCTATTTTGTGCTGCTATGGACAACACTGCTCTTACAGTCTCCATTCTTGCAACTGGTGAAAAAGTTTCTTCATAATCAATCCCTTGCTTCTGCTTATATCCTTTGACAACAAGTCTGGCCTTGTGTCTTTCTATTTTTCCTTCAGCATTGCTTTTGGTCTTGTATACCCATTTAACTCCAATGACTTCTTTACCTTCTGGGAGATCAACCAACTCCCATGTTCTATTCTTCTCTATGGCTTTAATTTCATCATCCATAGCTTCTATCCATTTTCCATCTTTAATAGCATCTTCAAAATGAATAGGATCATCAACTTGAAAATACAAAGCAAATAAGGAATTCATACCTTCATCTGCTTCTCCTTGCTCATAGATTTCTCTAAGGCTTCTGAACTTTGTTCCTCTTTCACTTGGTGTAGCCGTGCTTGATGAAGCACTCGATTCTGCTCCTTGTGGTGTACTCGGTGAACCACTGCCGCTTCTTCTCAAGGGTGTTCTTACAGCCGCTTGAGGCGTCCCTTGCCGTCCCTGTGTTGGTGGAGGTTGTGCTACGGATGGGTTGTGAATTTCAATCACATCTTCTTCATCTTCATCATGAGATAAACAGTTTTTAACATTAACTGTTTTCTCAATACTTCCATCCCATGCTTCCTCTTCAATGAATTGCACATCTCTGCTTATCACAAACTTATTCGTGGATGGGTTATAGAGTCTGTATCCTTTGGAATATTCACAATATCCAAGGAAAATGCACTTCTCCCCCTTACTATCCAACTTCTTTCTCAATTTGTCTGGAATGTGTGCATATGCCACACATCCAAAAACTCTCATGTGGGTGACTCCCTGTTTTCTGCCACTCCACGCTTCTTCTAGAACTTTGTTCATTACTTCTTTTGTGGGGCATCTATTCAAAATATATACAGCACAGTTTGCTGCTTCTGCCCAATACTCATTCGACAAGTGTTTTGCCTTGAGCATACTTCTCACCATCTCCATTATGGTTCGATTCTTCCTTTCAGCCACTCCATTCTGTTGCGGCGTGTACCTGGTGGTAAATTGCTTGTGTATGCCACTCTCTCTGCAAAAACGCAGAAATTATTTTGAGATATATTCTCCTCCTCTATCTGTTCTGAGGACTTTAATGTGCAGTCCGCTCTATTTTTCTACAAGAGCTTTAAATTGACGAAATTTCTGAAAGACTTCACTCTTATATTTTAAGAAATAAACCCACACTTTTCGTGTGAAATCATCAATGAAAGTCAGCATGTAATTGCTGCCCGAAACAGATGTTGTTTGCATCGGCCCACATAAATCTGAGTGGATTATCTCCAAAGGTGCTTTTTCCCTTATGCTTTTCCCTGAAGGAAAATTTTCTCTGTGTTGCTTTCCCAAGATGCAGCCTTCACATAGGCTATCAGGCTTCTCTATCAGTGGTAAACCTCTTACCATTCCTTTTCTGTGCAGCAAATTTAATCCTCCGAAATTGAGATGTCCAAATCTCATATGCCATAACCAATTTTCATCTTTCTCTTCCTTCTGGAAGGCTTCTTGAGTTACAGCTGCTACATTCTTTCCTTTTTGCTTCAAGTCAATGTTGAGCTTGAGCGGAAACATTCTATTGCTGGTCATTTGAATTTCAGCAATAATTTTCTTACTTGGAGGAATATCTTTTATGGTGCACACATCATCTTTGAATATAACATTGTAACCTTTGTTTATGAGCTGCCCAACGCTCAAAAGATTACATTTCAGACTTGGAACATAATACACATCAGGAACAATTTTTTGCTCCCCATTCCTTGCTCGAATACTTACTCTGCCTTTCCCTTTGACAGAGATTTTAGTATCAGTCCCTGTGGTCACTTCATATTTAATTTCTTCATCAAGATTGGCAAACATTGCTCTGTTTCCAGTCATGTGATTACTACATCCAGAATCTAAGAACCAAACATCATCTTCTTTATCTTGTGCTACATTACAAGCTAACAGCACATTACTTGGGATCTTTTCCTCTTTTGCTACATTAGCATTCTGCCTATTCTTCATGTCATTTTGCTTCTTTCTACATTCATTGGAATAGTGCCCATATTTCTTGCAATAATGACACTGGACATTGGATTTGTCATACCTTTGTCCTTGAGCATGTTGGTGTTGATGTCCATCTTGCTGGCTGTTGTATTGGCCGTGGCTCTGGCTTTGAATGTTGCTCCTTCCATGTGAATGTGAAGAGCTGTCCCTTCCACCTCTATTCTGGCTTCTGCCTCTTCCTCTTCCTTTTCTTTGACCTCTTCCTCTTCCTGAAGGCATCTGGGTCTTGAAGGCGTGCTCAAGAGATGAGTGTTCATCTCTGCTCAATCTTTGTTCATGAGTTATCGGCGAGGCATGAAGTTCATCCACTGTGAACTGTGAGAGATCTTTGGTCTCTTCTATGGTGGTAACAATAACATCAAACTTTGAGGGTAAGCATCTCAAAAGTTTCTCCACAATTCTTCTATCTTCAAGAGTTTCTCCATGGGATCTTATCTGATTGACAGTCCCAATCACATGTGTGAAAAATGTGTCAACACTGTCTGACTCTTTCATGCAAAGAGTTTCAAAATCTCTTCTCAGCAATTGAAGTTTTGCTGTTTTAACTTTCTCCATACCTTGATAGGATACTTTCAGAGTTTCCCATGCCTCCTTGGATTTCTTAGCTGCTGCTATCCTTGGAAACACACTCTCATTTACATCTTGATACAAACAGAAGAGAGCTTTGGCATCCTTCTTCCTATTATTCTTCAATACATCTTTCTCTGCTTGAGTTAAGGCATTAAAAGCCTGCTCATCAGCTAGTTCTGTGAAACCATCTTCTACTAGTTCCCACAAGTCTTGTGAGACAAACAGGGCTCTCATGGTAATGGCCCAATAATCATAGTTCTTTCCATTAAATTATGGAAGCTGAACACTTCCAAGATTCATACCAGTGCTTGATCCAGCCATTGCTTCTTAAACTGAACTCAGACTTTAAACAAACTGTCTTTCCTTCTTGAAAGAACAAAATCTTTAAACAGTAAAAAACTGCACTTTTATCTTTGAGAAATACCTGACCTTGACTTCTGTTGAGATTTTCACGCTGCTGGAGAGAAACGCTGCAACAGGTCTTCTTCTTCAGCTTCTTTGAAATCTTCAAAGAGCCTGAACTAGCTTTGATACCATGTTGGAATTTTGGGAATTCCAAGCAAATAGAAATGGAGAGAATAATCTCCCCTCTACAACACAGAGAAATTTAAACAACTTGACAGGAGACAGAGTTTCCCAAACTTTTAAAACAACTTCTATTCCTTTCAAAACTGATACAAATATTCCTCTGAACAGAGGGATGAACAACTACAGTGACTGCTGCAGACGCAGTGCACAGAACTTCAAAACAATGCTCTCTGTCTCTCTCAAAAAATGCACAAAACAGTGCTGTAATGGTCTTACTGTGTTTTCTCTTGCCTGCGGGCTCTTCACACAGCGGTTCACAATACAATACAGTAATACATACATGCGCAGGCCTTTTCACTTTATATATATGGCGCGGCGGTCATAAAACACAAAACAGAACAATAACAACAACACATATTTTTTAAAACAAATAACATATGCGATGGGTAAATAAATTTAAACCCCGCAACCTTTGTCAATCATCAAGTGTGGACCCCGCTGCGGTGATGTCAGCATTCCGAGGGGGTTCACAGCTCCTGCCACAATACTTACCAGACCCCCGCAGAATGGCTTTGCGGCTGTATGGTGTGGGCCCAGCTCTGAGGGGGTTCGTTCCACCGCCGGCTTTGCCTGCCTGACCCCCGCGGAATTTCCTTACCACCTCCTTTCTGTGCTGCCTTTTCTGTTATGCAACAGTTGGAAATTAATTCCAACACGATTGAAACCAAGCGATTCCAATAGATTTCTGCCACGTGGTCTTGTGGACCCACAGGCCTCCGCTGTTGTGAGGGCGATTATTATATATGTTTTGTTTGTATTAAACGTTCTGCTTTGCGGAACTCTCCCATATCACCAAGACACTTGGTTTATAATATATGCATTGCGATTTGCGATTGCGATTGTATCGCATCACATCGCAGCTCCATCATTAACAAGACACTGCTTCAAAAACAAATCTGTGATTTGCGATTAGAGATTAAGTGGTGGGGACCACTTGTCCGCCAATTCAAAAATTAAAAGGACTTCCGCCTGTTTCTCTTCATTCTGGTTGTTGAGGGCTTTAAAGCCCGAAATGACTGTTTTTAATTTAGTCTGCTCCTCCGTAGACTGGAACTACGGGAAATCTTCATTCCGCTGCAAGACGGCTCTGTCCATCACCAAATTAAATTTCTTCTCTGCTGTTGTGGCTGCGGCCCATCAAAAATTAATTCATTCCCATTCTTCTTCAATGCAGAGTGCTGCGCACTCAATCTCAGTTGCTGCTGCCTTGTACTTGTTTCTTCTTGTCACTGCCCAAGGCTGGCAGGTGACTTCAATATTTTCAACATAGTTGATGAACACAATGTTTAACTCCACTCCTACAGCATCAACTAGAAAACAAAAATGTGACATCGAAAACATGAATACAGTGTTTAAAAGACATGAACAAAAACATGCACTCCTCGTAACAGAACGAAACACCTCTGAAGGAGATACAAGCCATGTTGTTGTGTCAAATAATGAAATAGAACAGTCTGTGCTCTGTGGAATGAAACAAGACACTAAAAATAGTCAATTAGCGGTCTTAAACTCACTGATATTTGTCTTGGGTTCCCAGAACAACAACAAGCTGGTAGACACAGATAAGGATATCATTCAGTAGCTGATAAACACATCATTTAACTCTGCGCTGCTACAACAACCAGTGAAAAAATGTGTGACATCAAAAACAAGAATACAATGTTTAAAATACATGAACCAGAACATGCGCTCCTCGTAAAAGAACAAAACACCTCTGAGGAAGATACAAGCCATGTTGGTGTGTCAAATAATGAAATAGAACATTCTATGCTCTGTGGAACGAAACGAGACACCACCAATAGTCAATTAGCGATCTTAAACTCACTGATCTCTGTCTTGGGTTCCCACATCAACAACGAATTGGTAGACACTGACAAGGATATCGTTCAGTAGCTGATGAACACAACGTTTAACTCCACACCTACTGCATCAACTAGCGAACAACAACGTGATATTGAAAACAGGAATATAATGTTTAAAATACATGAACCAGAACAGGCGCTCCTTGTAACAGAAGGAACACCTCTGAAGGAGATACAAGTCATGATGCTATGTCAAATAATGAAATAGAATAGTCTGTGCTCTATGGAACAAAATAGGACACTACCAATATTTAGTTAGCAGTCTTAAAATTGCTAATATTTGTCTCGGGTTCCCACAGCAACAACAAACTGGTAGACACAAAAAAGGATATCGTTCAGTATCTCATGAACATAGTGTTTAACTCCGCACCTTCTTCATCAACTAACAAAAAACAACGTGACATCAAAAACATGAATACAACATTTAAAAGACATGAACCAGAATAGGCGCTCCTCATAACATAACGAAACACCTTTGAAGGAGATACAAGCCATGTTGTTGTGTCAAATAATGAAATAGAATAGTCCATGCTCCGTGGAAAGAAACGAGACCACCAATAGTCAATTAGTAGTCTTAAACTCACTGATCTCTGTCTCAGGTTCCAATAGCAACAATGAACTGGTAGACACAGACAAGGATATCATTTAGCAGCTAATGAACACAACGTTTAACTCCACGCCTGCTACATCAACCAGCGAAAAACAACGTTACATTGAAAACACGAATACAACATTTAAAATACATGAACTAGAATAGGTGCTCCTCGTAATAGAAAAAAACACCTTTGAAGGAGATACAAGCCATGCTGTTGTGTCAAATAATGAAATATAATATTCCATGCTCCGTGGAATGAAATGAGACACCACAAATAGTCAATTATCGGTCTTAAACTCGTTGATATTTCTCTCAGGTTCCCACAAAAACAACGAATTGGTAGAAAAATACAAGGATATCATTAAACAACTGATCAACACAGTCTTTAGCTCCGCACCAACTGCATCAACCATCGAACAACAACGTAACATCAAAAACATGAATACAACATTTAAAAGACATGAACTAGAGAAGGTGCTCCTCTTAATAGAATGAAACACATGTGAAGGATATATAGGCCATGTTTTTGTGCCAAATAATGAATTAGAACATTCTGTGCTCTGTGGAACGAAATGAGACACCACCAATAGTAAATTAGCGGTCTTAAACTTGCTTATATCTGTTGCAGGTTCCCACAGCAAAAACGAACTAGTAGACACATACAAGGATATTGTTCAGCAGCTGATGAACACAGAGCTTAACTCCGTGCCTACTTCATCAACCAGCGAACAATAGTGTGATATCGAAAATAGGAATACATCGTTTAAAATACATGAACCAGAACATGCACTCCTCGTAACAAAACGAAACACCTCTGAAGGAGACGCTATCCATGATGTTGTTTCAAATAATGAAATAGAACATTCCATGCTTCGTGGAACAAAACAAGACACCACCAATAGTCAATTAGCGGTCTTAAACTCGTTGATCTCTGTCTCAGGTTCCCACATCAAAAATGAAATGGTAGACACAGACAAGGATATCGTTTAGTAGCTAATGAACACAACGTTTAACTCCACGCCTGCTGCATCAACCAGCGAACAAAAGCGTGACATCGTAAACCAGAATACGTCATTTAAATGACATGAACCAAAAAAGGTACTCCTCGTAACAGAACGAAACACCTCTGAAGGAGATACAAGCCATGTTTCTATGTTAAATCGTGCTCCGTGGAATGAAATGGGACACCATCAATAGAGGAGATATAACTGCTTTAAATACAATCGAGCTCCAGCAAGAATGTATGACCATACCACTCATGAGGAACACTCAATGCAAAAGTGCCC
This sequence comes from Pinus albicaulis, assembly GCA_034641835.2. Classification (NCBI taxonomy): domain Eukaryota; kingdom Viridiplantae; phylum Streptophyta; class Pinopsida; order Pinales; family Pinaceae; genus Pinus; species Pinus albicaulis. The sequence continues at coordinate 116,427,689 of CM076572.1, forward strand.
AATTGTCTATGCTCATTTTTCCAGACAACAACAAACATGCTGTCACCATCAATGTGGGAAAGGTCGAAACTAGTTTGAATGAACTTAATGAACTCGTGGACAACAAGAACCAACTTGACTCCAAAACCAAACTGCAAAAAACCTTTAACATCAATCCAGCCCCCTCTCCCATCATCAACAATAGAGTCATAAATATGTCCAATACTCTCATTGACTATCCCACACTTAAAATTCTTGAGAAAAGGCTAATTTTTTCCATTTCCCCACACAAAATTCCCAATGAGGATATTCTGTGTAATATTGAGTATGGCATCAAAGAGCTCCCGAATAACATAAAAGAAACAATCAGACAATACTGCTCCACCATACTCAGAAATGCCAAACCTCCCAGAAGTAATATTTCCAAACAAGAATTCATGGCTCTCAAATATTTAATACTTAATTTTTTTTTAACCAAAAGTCATTAATGCAGATATGACATTATTAAAATTATTATTAAATTATTAAAATTCCCAAAAAATAATTTGGGTATACATAATTAATAAATTAAATAAATAATTATCAAATTAATTAAATTAATATATTAATAATTATGAAATTAAATAAAAAAATTAAAAAAAATTGAATTAAATAAATATATTAATTTATTATTATTTTTTTAAAGTCGGTCTCCCTTTCATTTCCCCACCATTCACCTCTCCCCCTTTTCCTATTTATACCTGATGTGAGATCTCACTTACTCATGGATATTTTCTTGAAGATGAACCACGGTGGTTTGGTTTGAAACATCTAAACGAAAAACATGGATGTGACATACCTGGAAAACATTACTACACAAAATAACGATCGCAAAAACCTAAAATCAACAATTACTAATGTGATCAAATTCTGTGTTTTTTTTATTTCTTTGTTTTGTTGATTCCTGTGCAATATTGACTATTCTTTTGGCATATAAGAGAGTTTATTTTATAAGATATCATTACCAAACACAGGGCAGGAAAAAAAAAACCTTGTCACTTACCACCTTTGCAGATATATATAGATGATTAAGAAAATTTGTCAATAAATGGTAAATTCAATTCAACTCACTATCACAAGCTTGGATGCGAACAAAGAAATGATGTTTAGGAATGTCCGAGGAACTTTGAATCTCAAAAATGATGTCAAAGATGATATTCATGGAAAATATAAAAGAGAAAAAGAAGATGACTAATAAAGATATAGAACATGGAAGTAGTCTAACAAGTACGACAATGACTATATATCGACTTTTAGTAATGATTTTGGAAATCAAGTCTGTCTCTCAATAATCCACAATCGACTCTAACTAGTTCTTATTTTGTGAGTCTTATATGTGTGGTTCTTTACGTGAGGTGTTGTATGAACTATGGCTCCATTAGGGTAAGTGTTTTGTAACTATGGTTCTGTACATATAGCCCTGTAGGGTCCATCTCATTTGGATATTTGAAACCAAGGGTCCATCTCTATTTTTCAGTGTTTAAAATGAAAAGATATCAAGAAAAAATCAAGAGAGAACCAAGTAGGAATGAATGTGTAGCTAACATCCCTACGTATTTAGAGTAAGTAAGTGAGAGAGATTGAGAAATTTAGAAAAACCTTTCCAACATATATTTCATCTTAATCTTCAAAGGTGATGTTTCAAGTTCCAATAGCAATATTTTTTATAGGTGGTCGACGATATCATATAAGCTAAATAAAATAATATTAATTCATGAACAATATGATGGCTATCTTTCCAAATCTAAATTTTCATCATAACCTCACAATTTTGAAACATCATCACGTATTAGACGAAAATGAGCCATAAATCAACTCCCAATTATTCATAACTTTTGGTGTAAAAATTTTAACGTTGATGGGAAACTCTAGTGCAATGCAATCCTTGATGTTCAATATATCCTATGTTTTCTCTGAGAAAATCATCTCTGAAATTGTAAAGAAACATTTTGAATTTCCACAAACATAGGGTATGGAAGACCAATCTTGTCACTTATCACCTTTGCGTATAATATAGATGATTAAGGAAAGTTTTCTAATAAAAATTAAACTTGAAGCAACTCAGAATCACAAAGTTGGATGCAAACAAAAAAATAATGCCCAGGAATGTCCAAAAGACCCTGAACTATAAAAAATGATGTCAAAGTTGACCTTTATGGAAAATTTTTAAAAACCTCGAAGTCGTATAACGAGTATGGAAATTATTATATATTGACTTTCAACAATGATTTGGAATTATGATTTCCTATGACTAGTTCTCTTTGTTGTGCGAATCTACTATGTGTGGTTCTTTATATGAGGCGATGTATGAATTGTGGTTCCATTGGGGTAAGTGTTATGTATCTATGGTTTCATACGTACAACCCCATAGGGTCCATCTCATTCGAGTAAGTATTTGAAACCAATGATCTATCTCTATTGTTCAGTGTTTAAAATGAAAAAATAGCAAGAAAAAAAATAAGAGAGAACCTGGTAGGCATGATTGTGTAGTTAACATCCCTAGGTATTTAGAGTGTGTAAGTAAGATAGATTAAGAAATTTAGAAAAACCTTTCTAACATAGATTTCCTCTTAATATTCAAAGATGGTCTTTGAAGATCCAATACCAAATATTTCATATTTTTTTTAAAAATACAGGTAGTAGATGAAATTAGATCATCTAAATAGAATAATATTAATTCATGAACAATATGATATCTATCTTTCCAAATCTAAATTTCCATCAAAACCTTATGAATTTAAGACACCACGTATTAGACAAAAATGAGCCAGACATTAGCTCCAAATCACTCATAATTTTTGGTGTAAAATATGCAATGTTGATGGGAAACTTTAGTGAAATGCAATTCATGATGTTCAATATCTGTAATGTTTCCTCTAAGAACATCATCTCTGAAATTGTAAAGAAACATTTTGAATTGAAAAATAACTTAACGTATTTATTTTAACATAGAGATATTTTTTTTTATTTTTTTTTATTGTTGGATAACATCTAATTCAGTGATCACCTTTCATTTATTTCGAATTTATGACAACACTGCAATTTTTAGGAAAAAATTGTTTCTTTCTGAAAATTTTTAAAATTATTTTATTCTCATGAGGACTATTGTGATCTATGTAACATTCAAAACCCTTCGATTTCAAACATGATTTTGATCCAACTGCACGAAAACATTACTGATGTGATAAAATATTGTGATTTTGTTGATTTCTTTGTTTTATTCATTCGTGTGAAATATTGATTATTGTTTTGGCACATAAAAGAGTTTATTTTATAAGATAACATTGCCAACTGTAGGGAGGGGAAAAACATCCTTGTCACTTATCACCTTTGAATATATATATATATATATATATATATATATGTATATATATATATATATATATATATATATATATATATATATAAGGATAATTGTCTCATAATAAATTCAGAGCATCACCGTATCACAAACCTGCATGCAAACATAAAATGATGCAATATAATTTTTTAATATGGCATTATCCTAACTTGTACAACTCGAAGAATTTTAGTTTTTTTAGGGAACTCGTTTTCACTAGGCACATGGAGATTATTTACTTATGTAACTCATCTCATGAATTTTCTGATTATCTACTTGTGTCTTGTGCATTTGTCTTTTCATATAAATAAAAATTACCAGTTTTTGTTTAATTTTTTTTATGTTACTCAATGCTATTATTATAACAATGGTTTCTATCCCATTATTGTTAATATGGTGCCTCAAATTGTAATCGTGTTTCAAGAATTACTTCAAGTTATAAAGTCAATCCTAATATAGAAAATTACTGCAATTCCCTAGCAAGACAATACATAGCTTAGTTACTTTTGTAAATCCAAATTGTAGATTTTTTTATCTTTTCTATAAATAAAATTTATAGAATTTTTGTTTAAATAAGGTTACTCAATCGAGTTATTATTCAATGGTTCAAACTTTTATAATTTCCATTATACAATTCAAGAATTTTATAGAAGTGCCCATCTTTCACCATATTTCCTACATAAGTGTACATATTGCTTTGGAACAGTAATAAATTCCCTATCTTAACCTGAAACAATAAGCCATGGAGAAATGAACTGTGAACATTGGATTTAATATGCAAATAAACGTGTATCATATCAATAACATATTGAGGGTCTTCGTTTCTGTCGAAAGACAAAATGTGTCGACATAGAGGCTTGTGGTTTATTTTATATGAAATATGATCAAAGATACATATATAGAGGGTCACACCCAAAGAGATATAGAGAAGATATTTTAACAATAAAATGTGAATGGCACCAAACCTTATGCCTCATCCTTCACATTTCATTGATGAAATTTTATTGGAATTGTCACAAAAATTTCAACTGAGGAAACAACTTATATATCAACTTTTATACAACAACACATCCATCCAATATGGGTACTCATAGAACAAGTCAAGTATGCCTTAAATTTGAATTTAACAAACAAATTTCAAAAGTGATGAGCACTAACACATTTCTATCTCTTCACTTCATTCTCCTTCCCAACCTTGAGTACACTGACATAATTTTTATTAATCTGCACTAGGGCTTGGGGACTGGAGTACAATATAGTTGTGTAGAATACTGTATAGAAAAGGAGGTTATCTCTCTCTAAAGTTTGATGGAAAGAAACACACTCAATATTAACATTAGAAGACCGCGCAATATTAACTTTTAAAAAATTAATTAATATTTCTAAAATTAACATATAACATGGGAACATCTCAATGGCATACTTACAATACACTCGTATTTAAAATAAAAATGAAGCTATGTTATATATATATATATATATATTATATATATATATATATTTTAATGATTAAAATGTATTTCATTTTTTATATAATTATAATATATATTTTAAATTATAAAATATTTATTACATCTTTATAAAATCACAGCATATATAATGATTGAAATATCAATGAATATATAAATAGAAAATCATTTACAAGGCAATAAATGGCCTTTAGTGACCATGAGATTTAGATTTTGGATATTTAATATTATTAACTTATATCAAATTATCCATAGTAAAAAATAAGAGAAAATAACATTCCCGTTAATTAAATAATTTCAACCCAAAATATGTCACATGGAAGTAGACACTATTGAACCCATAGATAAAAATATCATCTCAATATTATTAACTTATATTAAATTATCCATAATAAAAAATAAGAAAAAATCACATATCACATGGAAGTAGACACTATTGATTCCATAGATAAAAATATCATCTTAATATTATTAACTTATATTAAATTATCCATAGTGAAAAAATAAGATAAAATCACATTCCAATTAATTAAATAATTTCAACCCAAAATATGTCACATGAAAGTAAACACTACAATTTGAACCCATAGATAAAAATATCATTTCCAGAACCAAGATCTCACACAATTTTATTTGTCGTTTTAAATTAACTCAAATAACCTATAATGTAACATGTTTGAAGAACAATTTATTAAAATAATCTATAAATTTATAATCATTAATTGTAAAATTTAAATATTGATATTTTATTTTATTTATATATACTTTAAATATTTATATTTTACATTTTCTTTCTATGAAGTTCGTCAATTAAAAATCTAATAACTTTGATGCAATCTAACTTTAATAATTTATATATTTTTTATTTATTCTTTTTGCAAAAGTTCCATAAATTAAAGAAAAATCATTTTAAAAAATGATTTTTAATATTATAGATTTATTAAAATGTGTTAAAGATTCAATTTCCAAATACTATTTATATATATCATCTCTTAAAACCAATAAAAAAACAAAAATAAATATTTTATACTGTCATAATATTAATTCCTCTCACCACATACAAATACACACAAAATCAGTGGGTTCTCAAGAGAAGCCACTTGAACGGGTTAGTGGATGTGGCCAACATACTTTTACGTTTTAACAAAGGTTTTGACATTTTAACACAATTTGAAAACGAATGATACGAAAAGTATAAACAGATAAGAGAAAATCAAAATCTTTTATATGTAGCCATATTCAAGATGACTAGAATGTTGAAGGGATTTAAGATTGATTTCTATAAAATATTGTTGTAGTTATATAAATTAAATGGTTGATATATATATAATAAATATAAAATACTTAATTTATAATACATATTATTATGTTATTAAAATTAAAAAATAAATTATGAATTTAAGTAAATTATATTATTATTATTATAAAAATAATTAATATATAAGTTTAACTTCTATATATTATTCAAAAAAAGGAAAAAATTCTTAGTCACAGAAATTTACCTTACTTTATTATAGTGATTGTTAAGATATAAACATATTTTGTTATAATATCATGAGTCAATACTATTCTTATCAATACTATATGCTCAAAAAACCACAAACTAGTTTTATATGACACTTGTTCATATGATAATTTCTTTTTAAATAATCAATTTAATTAAAAGAGAAAAACATACATAATTAATTTTGTACATAAGTCTTAACTTTTGATTGAGGTATATTTTTAAAAATATTCTAAAATGTTCCACTAAAGTTAAATTCCTACTGTCCATTTAATAATAAATAATTAAATAAAAATTATAAAAACTCTAATCCAAATACACACACTTACCCTTAAACACAATAACTTAATTATCTCTAAAATATAATATAAAACTTCACTTGTAATTCTCATGTGATAAAATATGACTTCTCATGTGATAAAATATTACTGTTACTAATTAATGGAAACAAAATAACTTAATTTTCTAAAACATATAATTTAAAATATTATTATTATTATCTAAGCCTACAAAAGCATACATACTCTGCGTCTCTTTGGTTTTGAAGCTGTGACCTCTTAGAAGGAAACCCATGATCTTAACCATTAGGTTCACTCAAGTTGTATCAATTGCATGAAAATAAAATCAAATCCAGCTTCTATCAACACTTTCTAATTGATAGTACATTCACCAATTAACTAAGCTATTGCTTTCGGTTGTAATAGTACTATCCATGAGTTACAACGAAATTTACTCTTGAGGTAATCATTGTCCTTAACTAAGTACTGAACTTTAGTTATTTTCCTTACAAATTTCTACATGGTAAAAGATATTGGTAGGAGTAGTCAGACTACTCAGTTCACAAACAGTAAGGAGCAAGGACATTCTAACAAAATGTAAAACAATGAAAGGAATGCAATGGATAATTTTATGCATTTAATATGAAAATGAGATTCTAGGACAAGTACCCTTACCTTTGTATGGTATCCAATGCTTGATTCAAATTACGGTTCTTTCCTCACGTGAAAAATTTGATGGCCATCAACTGCACCCGAAAGAAATGTCCATGAATCCTTGAAACCTGCTTCGGGATCTGCATAAAACTCATACCATTGTCTAATGACTGTAAATATTTAATTTCACCTTATTCCGAAGAGCTATCAATTACTGGATGTATTTTCCCAATTTAATAATGTCGTTATTTCCTATGTAGAGCTTAGGTAGTATCTCATTTATGCAATCCCAGTATCGATTCGACGTGGAGTCAAACTAAATTTTGGAAAAAAAAACATCTAAACCGGTTATAATAAGTTTGAAAATGAAAGAATACCTTTCGTTGAATATCGAAATAAAATATAAATGTAGTATGTAATAACAATCTAATGGATTCAAAATGTTGTGTCTACTATCGTTTAATGTTACTAGGTGAGAACAAAGCATGAATCCACCTTCGATCTGAGTTTTCTGAAAAAACAGTAGAACTCAAGGGAAAATGTAAAAGTTTTTTGTTTTCACTTTTTTATTAAATTTCTCATATTTCATTGCTTTTTTTGATCTGAAGTTTGGAAGAGAAACAATAGCCTCAATCTGATGACCTCGAGAGACAAGAAATTCTCTATTTTGATCATTGGTGGCACAAGATACATGGGAAACATCATGAGAGTAAAGCCCTGCTTAGGGGTGGGATTAGTTTATCCCATCTCAAACAGGTAGTGGCACGACTTGTAGCTTCCCTAAAAGAGGTAGGTGATGAGTTTATGCCATCTCAAACATGTAGTAGCACAACTTGTAGTTTCCATAAGAGAGGTAAGAATATTAAAAAGGAATAAGCCTTCAGGTTAATCTATCTAGAAATGGTTAACCAATAAGAAATTGTTTGATTAGTTTTTAAACCTCACCATTACTTGTCTTAACTATTAGTTTTCTCTTAAATATTAATTATTAATATTAGGGCCTAAAAATTTTCAATCGTCTAAAATTGCATCCAATGGTTCAGACTGGTATAGAGTGGCAGGTCAAACAACTAGAAAAGCCTTACAATGTAAAAATATTTTAGGAAGCAAGGTGACATTCATGAAAAAATAATAATAATGGAAAAATATTTTAGGAAGCAAGGTGGCATTCATGAAAAAATAATAATAATGGAAGAGGTAGAAGTGTGTTTGGAAAAGTACATAATAGTGGAACTAAGGAAGAAGAAGGTAGTAGTATAAGTGCTACTAAGGAAGGATTTGGGAGAATCAACAAAGTCTTTAGAGGAAAAGGAACTTATGGTGGAAGAGGAAACCAAAGAAATAGAGGGGATGGAATATCTATAATAATATTCTACAATTATAAAATACTAAGGTACAAATCATTTTTATGCTAAAAGAAATTAGATGTTAATAGGGAATGAGTAAAGCCCATGTTTCTTAAAATGTTAATAAGGATGGATGGAATAAAAAAATATGTATATGAAAGGGAAACATTGATATAAAAATAATAATATTAATTAAAATAGTGGTAGGAGAATCATTTTACGTTTAGTAACAAAAAAATTTAAAAGAGGAGAAAGGAAAAGCATTGTTTCACTATTATTCCAAAGGCTTCTAATCCAATAGTGAATACTGATGAAATCCTAATAAAGGTGGAAGAATTGTTACTTGAGTTAAGGGAAGTTACTTCATATGATTTTATTAAGGGATTAACACTTATTATGATCAGTTCCCATAAAATAGACTCCATTCCATGGTTTAGTTTACCTAATAAAGCTATGCATATGATAACACCACTAAGAATTAGGATGCTAACAACCATGGAAAAAATATTAATTAAAGAAATCAAAATCATGTGTGTATTACTAAATATGCATCAAAAAAGAGTGTATAATGAATGATGTGTACTAAATTCACCACTCTTAATATCATTGTAATCAAGTATATATTTTATTTTCTAGTATAGATTATTTTAATTGACTAATTGAAGGGAGCAAGGTACTTTTCAAAGGCTAATGTATAGAGTGGTATCAAGAATTAGGATTTCTGAAGAAGATGAATGTAAATTTTCTTTTAGAGTTAACGAAGATATTAATGAATTATTAACCATACCATTTGGTTTAACAAATGTTATAAGTACATTGATGACATTTTATGAATGAAGTATTAAAATCCTTTGTCAATAATTTGTCATTTAATTAGATGATATATTAACTTTTATCCAAATAAAAGAGGAGCATATGAAACATTTAAGAAAAGTGATAGAGAGGCCGAAGTAGGTTTAAGTAGTAAAAATTAATTATAAATTTCCCTAAATGCCTATTTATAAAGCAATTGGATTATTTTAGATTCACAAATTTTCCAGAAGGATTGAATATGGATGTTGAAAAGGTAAAAACAACAATAAGGTTTCTAGTTCATGAGAATTCATCTCAGATGCAAAGTTTATATGAACTAGCTAGTTATTATGGATAGTGCAGCCATAGAATTGTTCCAAAAAATGTAAGGTCAACATTTAGCCAATTTTCCAGACTTTCCCAAAACTTTGTCAACCATCTATATAAGTTTGTATGCTCTATTCTTAGGCTTCTTTCTTGCTCATATTTTCCTAACACATGTTATTCATTTCTACAATAATGTTGTGACCAAGGTTCATGTAAGTCATGAATGCATAGTTGTTCATTTTTTTATTAGTTTCATCAAATTTTCATCAAGAAGGATTGTTGCCATATCATACTAGCTACATAATACACAAATTAGTTCCTGCACCTATATAAATTATCCAAGAGCATGTCAAACCATGAGAAATATTAATAAAAAGAGAACTTAATGCAATAAGAAATATACCATTCATGTAACAAGCATTTAACAAGAATAAATCCATGACAAAATACTCACATAATCAACACATTAAACTATAAATTATGCTCATTAATATTTATTAAATAATAACAATAATAACATATGCATAATATCAACCAAGTTAGGGACTTCCACATTCCATCTGACCATAGATTGGGGTTGAGTCATTTATTTATTCTAGCCCAATCACCCCCATTCCATATTCCAAGCTTGAATGTGGGATGACATGTGATAAATCAAAACATAAAAAATAGGGAAACAAAATTAAAGCCACCTCCACCCTTAAGCCATAGTGATTTCACCTAAAATCGGGTCCAAAAATCACCAAAATCAATACAATCTTGGATCCCTAAAAATTTCTTCACCATAGCTAGAGGAATTTTCCTATCTCCACCCACCTCTCAAGAGCTTACCTAGAGAAAACCATCTCCATTCTCAACCCTTTGGATTTTCGTAAGACCACCTCAACCCATATCCAAAATCTATCGACATCCAGATCTCAAACAAACAAGGAACCCACTACATCATGGCTATCTAAGTAATGGGATAAGGCAAGGTTGTACATCACTCTTAATCCAGGAAAATCCCATGCCAATAACAACAAAAATGACAAACAAACCAATGCATGAACCATGCATTCAAATCCTATCAAGTTAATCAAACATGAACATTGTTACCTATAAAAATCCTCCTATTCGTTGCTCTTTTCTCTGTCCTTTATTCCCTTGCTATTTTTTTTTCAAATCTTCTTATTAGTTGCCACAAAAATTTACCTTGTGCTCCTTTCCTTGTTTGTATTCCTTGTCTCTTTCTTTGTCCCAATACTCTAGTGTGTTGTTCTCCCTATCCCTTGTACTCTCTTTTCCCCAAATAGAATGCTAGAATATTGTCTTTCCAATTTATTTTCTTTTCCTTTTCCTTTTCCTTCATTTTCCCTTGCATGCATATTATTTTTGCTATTTTTCTCCTTTTCTTCTCTCTTCCTCGTCCCCAACAACTGAAATGAAATGTTTTTCCTTTTCCTTTATTTCTTTTTCATTTTTCTGCATGTCCTTTTATGTCTTGTAATAAATAATATGACATTTATTCTTTCTGAATCTTTCCAATGAAGACTTCCATAGCCAATAAATAATTAGCCACAAGTGGATTCCAATGTAATGTCTTCCCCTCCATTCACCTTGGAATATGTATCCCATGACCTTGGTTTTATTTTTTATCATTTCAATATATTATTTATTACATGGAAATTTAACCCGAGTATGTTACAAAATTTATGTGTGGACAAAATTGTCATTATAATATTTGAGCAAAGAGATTGATTTGTAGAAATCGAGTTGATTTATTTATAAGAGGTCAAGATGAAGAAAATAGTTAAATAATTGTTTAAGATTGTGCAACCAACATGAAAATGTGTGAAGGTAAAAATTCGTGAGAGCCAATCATGTAAATAGGAGGAGTATGCTAATTTTATGAAAACAAAGACAATATATGCATGTTTAAATTGAAATGTAAAATTTTCCATTGTGAATGAAGAATTGTTAGTGATTGTTGAAATATAGAGCTTGTTGTTTTGAATGGTTTCCACATGCATAAGAATCCTACTGGTTGAAGGGTTGAGTGCTAATAATTTTCCTATCGTCAAGTTTGAAGTCCCATATTTTTGTATTGAAAAGGTTGTCATTGTTGTGTATTTCAATTGCTATCAGCATGTTTGAAATCACAACCCAACCAAGATTCAATATGTATTCTTCACCATGGTAGTTAGTCGATAGTCTAATAATATGCTTGGATCATTGGTTTAATTTTAAGCCAATTACTCTTTGACCTTGATAAGGTAAATTACTTTTATTATTTCCTACAAGGCCGAGTCTGCATTAAACGAAGGCTTTTTGTTGAAGAGAATGGAGTTCCATTGCTAGAGCATATTTTTTTTGTCGCATTGGGAAGTTTTGTAGCCAGAACTAAAGCATTAGTTGAAAATTTGGGACTAACGATCTGACAAGGATTGAGAGGTGGAAAACATAGACAAGAAAAAACTCAAAAATAGAAATGGAGCTAACATCTCTTCTCATACTTGATTAATGGCTAAATAGATTACATATGATATGTTAGGGTCCCGTGATTTGGCAGATTGGTAAACCAAATCACAGGGTAACATCAGACTAGTCTTTGGATTCCTAGGACCTAGCCTTCCTGGACTCAGAGAGGGGTCTCTCTATTGTGCAAAGGATGTGAACTTGTTCCCTTTAGATGATTGATTTTAGGATAGTTGTTTAAGTGTCGGTTTGTTGTTTGTTTCAGTTGGGGTAAGATGACTATGTAGGATAGGTGGAGTAAGAGGTTATCAAATCAATTGGGAAATGGAGTCTATGAAATCATTGATATCTCGATAGTGAATCGGGGTACATCACAGGGAAAATCTAGTGTAGAAAATGGATCTTTTAATTTTGTGTGCGAGGTGAAATGGACAATAATTTTGGGAACCAAGGTAGAGCAAAGGGCAGTTAAGAATCCTTTGTCAAATACCTATGAACAGGGAGGTATTTAATATTGATAAGAAAAATATACTAATCATGAGATATGGTGCACCATTTACTCAATGAAAATAATTTTAAACAAATAAACATCCAAGATAAACAATCCAGTGGAACAAGAAAGCAAGAGAACTTATCTAACTTCAATGATTCTACTTTCAAGATTTGAAAACATATAAGAGACAAATAGCATCAAAAAATTAAGAGGGAATGCCTAAACATCATTCATTTAACTATAAAGAACTTTGAAGAAAACTGATAAGTATATTCAAGTGAGAAGACCTCTTTGACCTAACCTAATAGTCAATACATCAAAGGGAGATTTCAAGACAGAGTTTAGATAACATAAAACAAGCAGGGCTTACCATGAATCATTTTTATAAACTAGAATACTAATCCAACAATGAAATAGAAAATTTTAGGTGGGACTAAGGAGGAATAAATAATTCTTTCAGCTAACCCAGCAGAAGAAAACATGAAAACAATAGCTAACAGGAGGACTGAGGTGCCTCAAACAACATTTCTCATCCTATACTCTTCTGAGCTACTGCAAAATAGAAAGATGGACATATGGAAAACAAGAAAAAAAACAAACTTATGAGAGATACATCATCATTAACTAAACTCAGGGATCCTGCGAGCAAGCCTTCAACACCATCAATCAAGGCAATCCATCCGCAAGCTCCACAACACTAAATTGTTCTTCAACTTTCAAAAAGCATGTATTTCTCTTAACACATCAAGTTTCCCCAATTTACAATGAGTATCCATTCTCTATTTATCATGCAAGGAGGATAAATATCTAAGATATTATCTAGAAGCCTATTGGCCAACAAGAAATATCCTAATTTGTCCTTGACGCTTTGCAAGGCCGAAGGCACAAAAATATCTTACAAATATCTTTTCCGAATATAAATAGAAATTAAATTGAATTTTAGGCCTGACATGCCTCTAAAAACTTGCTAAACGCACATTCTATCCAGTCACCCACAGGAGCATAGCACACTGTGTCAAACTCTGAAATTATGCCACGAGCGCAGCACAGAAATAGGCCTTTTTGCAGCAGTGATTTGGACGCCTTCCCAATGTCATAAAAGGCTCCGAGATGGCTCGTTGGAAATAACTTGAAGTCTACTTTCCATATATGCCTTTAGTTCTTCAATCATACCTCTGGAAGTTTCCCAAAACGTGAAAATTCCAAGACTGCCAGGAACATAGCACATGCTCAGAAAAGTGGGCAGAAGGGTGAAATTTTGAGTGTTTTTTACCCTTTTGGGGGGTCAAAACAACTCCAATTGAGCTGTAAAATTGGTGATCATACTCCTCTAATGATGGGGAATCCAAAACTGTAAACCTCTCCTCTTGAAGATGCCCTAGGAAAAAGCGTAACGCAGGGTGTGCTGCGCTCCTAGCCTCAAAATTTGCGAAAACCAAAAATTTGTTCAATTTCTCTCAAAATTGGTAGGTAATAGCCTCATGGGTCCTTGGAGACTTGTAGAGAATCTTGGGCCAAAATACTAAGCCTAGCTTGGTATTTTTCATCTTTTGGTGACAGGCCCTTACTTTGGGAAGTTTTGAGTTTTTTCCTTGCAAAGTGGTTTCTTTGTTTATAGTGATCAGTCATTCTTATTTGCAAGTTCAAATCTCTGTTGGCCTTCTCGGTCTCAAGATTTATTTTGGCTCTTTCAAGCCATGATTCCCTGTTATGCTAAATTTCCATGGCAAGGAGTTCAGTGAGGGGAATTTGTTGCGCTTGGGTTGATTCTTACTCCCTTTCTCGTGCCAGATCCTTTCTTAGACCCATAGCTCTAGGCCTCCTCCTAGACTGACCCTCCTCATCCTCTCTTTCTTCATAGGCACCCATGTAATCCTCCAACTTCACCTATGCTCTTTGAGCCTCTTTCTGATATTTGGGCACCCTTGCTTCATAAATTTTTTGCTGGCCACTGACTTGTTTTTTCTGCATTTGTAAGAAATGAATGACATCCTTAGCTCTCTCTAATTAAACTTCCAAATCCCTGATCTATACATTACTGTCTTGTAGGAGAGATTTTACAATTCTTGTTTCATTTTCCTCATCACTGTCTATGTGAATGAGCTAAAATTCTCTCTCCTCTTCATGATTGTCTTCTTCCTCTTTTACTTGTTCTTTACCTTTGTCAATCATTTGAGCTGAGGAGGATGACATGGCCCCTTTCCCTTTGGAGGCAGAAAACACATGCCTCACTCCTCTTTGATAGGTAATGGGGAAAGTTACAACAAGTTCCACTTGCAAACCTTGATCATAAGTGACTTTAGGACTGATTTTTTCCTTATGGATGATCTTTGTGGTTGCATCTCTCTCACCTTGCTCTTGATAGCCCTTTTCATAAGCATCCTCATTATCTCTTATTCCATCATTACTGTTAATACCTTTAGGACTATCATCCTCTGATTTTGCAATGCTAGAGGTGTCTTCATCATTGTTGGGTATATCTTCATTTCTATGACTGTCCTCTTCTTCATGTTTTGACCCACTGTATTCACTGTCTAACTCAGCCTTTGTATCATTGTTTTCAATCTTGGTAGGGTCACTGTCTTGGGCATTCTCATCAACCTTCCCTTACTGTGATGGTCACTTTCTTCTTCACTAGGTGATTTCTCTAGGCTGGTTTCTTCTTTACTGTCTTGTTCATCATATTCATTACTTGGCTCATGATCTTCATTGTTTTGCTCATTGAAATCACTTTCAAACTCTGCTTCTTGGCTGCCTTTTCCATATTGGTCACTATCTTCTTTGTCCTCTTTGATGCTTTCATATTTCTTCTCTCCGCTATTCTTTTTATTTTTCAGTGTCACTTTCTTCATTATCTACTTCTTTTCCTTGACTGTCACTAGGCTCACTATTTTGGTCTCTTTGTAGCTCACTGTTTTCCTCTTGATAAGTTGCCTCTGACACTGTGTCCTTGAAGTCATCCTCTTCACCATTAGACCCACTGTTTTGGCCTTTTTTCTCATCATCTGGCTGACTGCTTTCTTCATTTTCATAATCCTATCCCTCACTGCTTTCTTCGTTGACATCACTACTTTTAGCACTTTCTTTTGCATCACTTCTTTCTTCTTGGCCATCTTCCTCTCCTTCACTACTTTCTTCATTTTTATCATCCTCTCCCTCACTTCTTTCTTCATTTTCATCATCCTCTCCCTCATTGCTTTCTTCTTGGCCATCACTACTTTCTTCTTGGCCATCTTCCTCTCCTTCACTACATTCTTCATTTTTATCATCCTCTCCCTCACTGCTCTCTTCATTTTCTGATTTCTTAGGGGAAGGTGAATGAGGAAGGTCTATTTGAGGAAATTATTCATTTGGAGAACATGAACCAAGGTTAGTGGAGGGTGATGGACGTGTTTGAGGAGGATTTTGAGATGATGATTGCAGATTTTGTAGAGGGATGGGCTGTGGAGTTTTGAAATCATCATGGGCGATGAAAACCTCCTAGAGGATGCCTTGTTTTTCCAGTTGGTGTGAGAAAATCACTTTGATGAGGGAATGATGAAAAAGGCTTGACATTTGTTGGTATGGAGGCCTCTTTTGCATGATGGAAGACATTTTCTCAATACTTTGGCAAAGGTAGTAGGGCATATGTAGCAGCTTGGTTTTGGTGAAGTGCATGAGGAGTCTTATGTGGTAGGAATAGACTCTGGAGAACCTACCCTCGCAAGTGAATTATTTAATAGTGATCTTCATTAGGAGAACATATCTGTCCAAAAGATGAGAGAACGGGAACATGGTTTTGCAACCGGCTTGAAAACTTAGTTTCAAGAATGGGGATAGTGGCTTAGGTCCAGATGATTTTATTTGAACCACCTTTCTCCTATGCAAGGTATTCTAGTGGCCCTAGTGATTTCATAGGTGGTCGACTAAAATTTTACCCTGGCTAGGTGTACTTGATGATTATGAAGGTTTAGTGAAAAGATCTTGGTCAATTGAGGATGACTATGGCTATTTTGTACTTTTTTACAGAATTCATAGCATCCCAATTCTTGAAAACATGACAAAATAGTAAGGGAGGTTATCATCTCTTCAGTGCTTATAGGTTCAAACCTATTTGGCATCCCTCCCTTCCTTTGTTTCTTTTTAGGCCTTTGACTTGCCTCATCAATGTCAACATTCTCTTCTTCAGACATTTTGGTTTTTACCCCTGCCTCAAAATATTTAAAGAGGATTGGCACTGCTTGTAGAATGATGTGACAATGGTGAATGAGATGGTGAGGTTTCTAATTAGATCAAGGCATCAATAGTATGTAGGCCAATTGTTTCTTTAGGATTTGACTGACTTCTCTAAACCAAATTTCAATTTTCTTTGTGACCTTATCTTTAGAAAAACATGAACATGTAGGAAAAGCTCAAAATACCTCTCAAAATGTGATCAGCAACAGAAAAACTAGCTCAAAAAAAATTCTGGGCAAAGTCGGGTCACCTCCTGAATGAAAATTCAGGTAGAGGTTGCACACTGTGGTAGGAGCACAACACAGCTTTTGTCGGGCAGCTCGGGTCACCTCCCGAACATGAAATCGGGCAAAGGCTACATGTTGTGGCAGGAGCATAGCACGGTCTCTACACGCAGTTCGGGTCACCTCTTGAACGAAGACTCAGGCAAAGGCTACACATTGTGGCAGGAGCACAGCACAGCCTCTGCACACAGCTCGGTTCACTTCCTGAACGAAGACTCGAGCAAAGGCTGCACGCTGTGGCAGGAGCGCAGCACAGCCTCTGTACGCAGCTCCTAAATGTGAATTTTGCAACTTCGGTCACCTCCTCAATGTAGATTTGGGCAATAGGCTACACGTTGTGGCAGGAGTGTAGCACGTCCTTTGAACGCAGCTCGGGTCACCTCCTAAATGAATACTCGGGAAAAGGTTGCACGTTGTGGTAGGAGCGCAACACCATGATGTCGGGTGGCCCTGAACAGGTTTTCGTTCAGAGGCTGCACACGGAGTTTTCTATAGGCGCGTAGTGTCTTCGGACAGGAATGTAGCATTGAATGGAAAATAGCACAGAGAGATGCTACAGGAGTGCAGTGCTCGGAGAAATTTTCCCGAGGACTCTGTCGGAAAATTCGAAAAAGCCCTCACTCCTTCTGAAAATATCCAAATGGTGAATGGGAGATGCTTTGCTAGAGTTGTTTTATACCCTTTGATAAAAAATTAAAGGCAAAACCCACTTTATAAGGTTTGTTCCCTTTTTATTTTTCTCACTGTCTTCCTTTGGCTCTTTGGTCCTATATTTGAAAAATGAACCTGTTTTATGACTTTTAACACCTATACACAACGAACTTATCATCTTTGCAATTTCTCCCCGTCACTGATATTCCACCATGTTTTCATATTTAAGTAATGAAGAAAAAACCTCTTGGTGGGAGAAATACCCTACGAGTAAGTATAAAAAGTAGTCTGGTCTTTTGAGATGTGCCACCTTCATTTGAAACATTGCTTGCCTTGACCTTATCAATTTTCTTGTAAGAAAGCACTTTTGACAGTGTTGTAAAGTCCCATTCATGTTCATCTATCTTTTGCAAAATACTCATTTGATAAGGAGGCCCTTGTTGGGTGTTCCACTACTCTGCTGTAAACCAGGGGTATATCTGTTTCTCAGGCCACTTGAAATATGCCTCTAATTTTTCTTCAGAAAAAATACCCTTGAATTGACATTTCTTGCCTCTTTTTGCTAATATTCTTCATCATTTTTCTACATTTGGTGTAGTGGAGCATTGATTTTCATGTATGCCCTTCTTGATATTTTTTAAAACCTCTGATTTTACCTTTTCATGAAGTGGAGTTAGTGATTGTCTGTCAAAACCTAGAAGGTAGTTTGAAAACCCTTCGAAACCATTTGTTGTGATGAAGGAGGCTTCTTTGTCACTATTTGACCATCTTTTTCACTCTTCCAAAACTTCTAAGTTTTTGGGGATGCTTAGAAAAATAGAACAGTGTTGTCTTCTAATTTCTTAGAGAAAAACTTATCGAACTCATTACTTATGTCTAAAAAGTCTTCAATGATCATTTGAAGGGTTTGAGGAGTCACTTGCCTTTGTAACCCTGGTATTGCTTTATTTCTTGATCAAAACAATCATAAACCCTGATTCCCATCAAACCCATACCTTGCTACTTTCTTCTTTGTTGTGAGTGGTTTTCTTGTGATGAGGCCTCTCATTACTTTACCTCTTGCTAGGTTGATAGCTTTTTTACTCTTTTGTAGAAATGTAAGCAAGGGGCAGTTGTCCCCATACAAAACTTGTGCTTCAGGAGAAATACCTTTTGAATGATCTCTTTGATGAGTTTAAGACAAGATCACGAGTCCTTTCCTTCTTTGAATGCAGTTTCTTCATATAGGAAAAATAGAGTTAGTAGGGCACCAAATCCACCCTATGACTTTGTGAAACTCTAGGTGGCCTAGTGGAGGCTTTCTGGGACTTGGCTTTTGGACTGAAACCTAGAACCAGAGATTTATCAAGTGTGAGATAGAGTTCATGATAAAATAATGTATTGAAGACCCAAAACCCAATGTACTTTATTTATTAAAGTGTCTACAGAGATAGTTTGAGACTATCCGTGTTTAGGAGTAGTTTGGTGGACACAACAAGCTGATTGATTGGTGAGCTTAGGTAGCGGTGGGGTTTTTAGGTGAAACAAAAACAAGGGATTTGGGTCAAAGGTGACAAGATATAGATAAAATGGGTGACATGGGCTCTTAATTTGTATTCTAAGACTGGTAGGAAAAGCTATATAGGATGATATGATGAAATAGTGAAAATTTATCTTAAGGATAATGAAGGAAATGAGATTTCTAGAATGCACAATGTCTATGAACTTTGTTTCTAGAAATCTTTGGATAATCATTTATTCATCAACAATGCAAAAATTACTGATGAATAACAGTGGCTCCATTTGGGAAGGGCAGCTCCTTTTCAGGAGGTGTCTAGAATTTCAGATCTCTGGCTTTATGGAGACCAGTGCCTCATCCATTGGGTAGATTTTTACCTTTCTTTACTTTCTTATGATTGCGTGAAGCTATGGTCTTAAAAATCTGAAATATTTGATCAGCTTAATTCCATCTCTACTTACCCAACCTACTTTCCTATCATTTTTTCTTCTTTAGGTGCATTCAGACTAGCAACATTGACATCCTTTTATTTTTGAAAGTAAACAACTATCTACTTCTACACATTTTTCTTCCAGGAGTTCAGATTAGGCTAATGAACTCCTTTCATTCTCTACCTATACTATTCAACTTTCAAGGTTAAACTATTTGACAAGATTTATTCACTAAGCTAAGAATATGAAATTGAAAACATGACTAAATGAGGATTAGGCAATCTAATTTATCGTGGGTTTGTGGCATAAAAACAAGTTTCACACAAATGTTACAAAATAAGACTTAGAAAAATCAGGGCTAGGATACATTGTTTGCTATTCATCCCTATTTTTCTCCTTGGTTATATTTTGAGCATGTGGAACCAGTATCATTCTTTCCTAATCTATTTTCTTTGACAAGTCAAGCTTCAATGTTTTGACCAACATTCTTTTCACTAACTTATCAACAATAAATTTAAAACATGTTCAGCGATGATTAGGTTAGATGACTGAAAAAGACATTTTTTTTGTGCCAGTAGTGGCATTTAGTCTTGCACACTTTCAGTATCACTATTTTTTGGGTATGGGGTTGTACCTTATTTTCAAATCTGCCCTCTTTTTCATTTTTTCTTTGTTTTTTACTTTTTCTCTCTTTTTGGTCAAAACAATCTAAAACTAAAGGTAGAAAGATTCTCATAGTGTTGAGCTTATTCGCTTGCCTATCTATCCTAATCTAAATTATACAATATATACATTTAGCTGTTGAACTCTCTTTTCCAATACAACCAATCAAGTAGATGATTCCATGAGGGATCTTGGTTTAGCTCTTTGAGTGTTTTGAAAAAATCAAAAGGCCACTCCCATCTCATTTTTGTTTGAACAGTAGTGCCTAAAATGTTCTTGAAATTCTACATCAAACTGCTCTTGACATGTTTTACCCCCTCTTCAAATGCCTCTAACAAATTAGCAAAGGGATCTTGAAACAATACCTGAATGTGAAGATTTGGAAAATAAGTTTGATTTAGGACTGGTTCTTCCTCCACTTGGAAGAGCTTAGGACTCTTTTGGGAAATAAACTCTTCCTCTTCCTCATGATCACCTGAACTATCAGACTCATCATATATTGCAGTGTAGTCCTCTTTCCAAGCTGACCTATTCTGATTGAGTGGACTAGAATCTGTGTGAAGGTCATCATGTTGATGAGCAAGGATACTCTTTGGTAGTAAATCCGCTTGAGAAGGTACTGCAACAACTCTCATGTGATTATCAACTTCTATGCCTTCATCTACAATTTGTAATTCAATGGAATTTGGTGGTTGAAAATATGGAGTTAAGGAGGATTCCATGTCCCAAATGATTTCCTCAACCATTTCAAGAAAAGGCTTCTTATTGGCAACTTGCTCAAGGAGTTCATCATCCTCCTCAACCTCAACACCAAAGCTGAAAGACTGTTGATTTCCAATTATGTGAAAGTTATTTCTGATGGACTGAAGTGAAGTAGAGAAAATATTTGGAGACTCTTCACTTACTTCCAAACTTTCAAGGCTTTCCTCATCAGTGTCATAGGTGACCTATCTTGGTTGATTACTGCTTTCAATCTGATGTTAGTGAACTTTATCCCACAAATAAACTGTTGATGGCTCTGTGAGGTTAGCTTCTATTTGGAAAACATCATCATCATCAGACTGATCAAAATTTGGAGAATCATCAACATAAATAATCTCACCAATCAAACATATTGGATTACCAGTTTTTTCTTTCTTGAATTGATCTAAAAGTTCACTTTCTGACTTATGGTGGACAGGATTAGCAAGAGAATGAACATAAATGTTTTGTTCACATGAAGGCTTAGAGCCTAGCTGAATGTTTAGCATCTGATTTATTTCCTCTTCAGCCAAAAGAGAAGGAATTTTTCTCTTTCTTTGGATATAATTACAACAATTCTCTTTCTCTTGTGAAGGCTGATTTTGAGGCTGAATGTTTTCTTGAGCCTCACCTACAAGAGATGGTGAATCATCACTTGTGCCTTCAGAGATATTCTGTGGGTTTTCTTCTATTTCTTGATTGGGTTCTTCCTCAACTAACTTACCTAGGTTGTCATGATAGCTACCTTGAGTATGAAATCCATGGAGTTCTTCTAATAAATCTTCAGGATGCCAATTCCATAAATCTTCGTCGATGTTTACAAGGTGTTGTATGAGGTCTTCAGATTGATCATAGCAATTTTTAGCTAATGATAGAGATGGAAAATACCCTATATAGTGTTTACAAAATACCTTGTGGAAACCCTTCAAAGAAAACAAGATGCCAGGTTCTAGCCATTCATACCAATTTCTTGCCTTACCTTATAATGTTGCCATAAACATTTTCATGAGGCAGTCCTCATGCCATTCAACCTTTAACCTCCACATGTGTATATGAAATTTGATGAGATGTAATAAGGGGTCATCAAATTTTTCATCTGGAAATATAGGCAGGTTTTTTATCCAATTTATTTCAGGCATTTTGTGTGGGAATCCAGGGGTATGATCTCTACTCATTGGAGCATATCTCCTTTGTCT
Organism: Pinus albicaulis; assembly: GCA_034641835.2. Lineage (NCBI taxonomy): Eukaryota > Viridiplantae > Streptophyta > Pinopsida > Pinales > Pinaceae > Pinus > Pinus albicaulis. The sequence continues at coordinate 116,450,043 of CM076572.1, forward strand.
ACTTGGATCCATGTTTGTAAATCAGAAAGGGTCACCGAATCTATTAACCAGTCTATATTTCTCTACCATGGAGTCTTTTGGTGTATAGAGGGTTGTGGAGTTGCAAGGTGGAAGATGTGAACTTTGCTATCCACCATCAGCATGATTGGGGTTGCACAGTGCATTCCCATGGGAGCTTATTAGAACTAGTGGAGTAATAGGCCTACTGGAGGCTAGTGGAGTCGCCAGGTGGATGTTTTTAGTTGTTTTGAGGATGTGTATGTATGGTCCACCACCAATACTGACAAAAAACCAATCTAGGGATGTTTTTGGGGGTTTATGAGCTATTTTATGTAGCCCTAAGGTTTGTATGAGTGTCCTATAGTTAAGTCATCATTTTTCTAGGATGGTGAAACAACTATATTCTACTCTTTGGCTATTAACTTGATTTCTCTATGATTTGGTGAAGGTTCTTAAAGTCCTAAGTGATACTTAGATTGTCACTAACATTAGAGTGTGCATCATGATCACCATTGTGTTAGTGATAGTACTAAAGTAGCTATAAATCATAGGATATTGTTTAATCAAGGGATTCTGGAGTCCTAAGGGGTACTTAGATTGTCACTAACTCAGAAGTTGCATCATGATCACCATTGTGTGGATGATAGTGATGATGTGATTTACAAATCATAGGATTTCAAAGTTTAACTGAGGGTTAAAAGAGTTTATAAGAGTTTTTAGGCTACTATGTACTTAGTCCCACTGTGATCACCATTATGTTAGGGTCCTGTGATTTTGCAGTTTGGTAAACCAAATGACAGGGTGACATCAGACCAGTCTTTGGAGTCCTAGGACCTAGCCTTCCCGACCTTATACTCTCTATTATGTAAAGGATGTGAACTTGTTCGCTTTGGATGATTGATTTTATGCTAGTTGTTTAAGTGTCGGTTTGTTGTTTGTTTTGGTTGGGGTAAGATGACTAAGTAGGATAGGTGGAGTAAGAGGTTATCAAGTCAATTGGGTAGTGGAGTCTATGAAATCATTGATATCTCGATAGTGAATCTAGGTACATCATAGGGAAAATCTAGTGTAGTCAATCAATCTTTTAAGTTTATGTGTGAGGTGAAATGGACAATAAGTTTGGGAAATAAAGTAGGGCAAATGGTAGTTAAGAATACTTTGTCAAATACCTATGAACAGGGAGGTATTTAATATCGATAATCAAAATATACTAATCATGAGATGGCACACATGATTTACTCAGTGACAATTCCTTTAAACAAATAAACATCCAAGATAAAAAATCCAGTGGAATAAGGAAGCAAGAGAACTTATCTAACTTCAATGATTCTACTTCCAAGATTTGAAAACATATAAGAGACAAATAGCATCCACAAATGAATATGCAACGCCTAAACATCATTCATTTAACTATAAATAACTTTGAAGCAAACTGATAAGTATATTCAAAGGGAAAGATCGAAACAAGACCTCTTTGACCTAACCTAACAATCAATACATCAAAGAGAGATTTCAAGACAGAGTTTAGATAGCATAAAACAAGCAGGGGTTACCATGAATCATTTTTATAAACTATCATGTTAATCCAATAATGAAATAGACAAGCTTAGGTGGGCCTAAGGAGCAATAAATAATTTTTTAAGCTAACCCAACAGAAGAAAACATGAAAACAATAGCTAACAGGAGGACTGAGGTGCCTCGAACAACATTTCTCATCCTATACTCTTCTGAGCTACTGCAAAATAGAAATATGGACATATGGAGAACAATAAAAAACATGAACATATGAGTGATACATCACCATTAACTAAACTCATGGATCCTACGAGCAAGCCTTCATCACCATCAATCAAGGCAATCCATCCACAAGCTCCAAAACACTAAATTGTTCTTCAACTTTCAAAAATCATGTATTTCTCTTAACACATCAAGTTCCCCCCATTTAAAATGAGTATCCATGCTCTATTTATCATGCAAGGAGAATAAAGATATAAGAGAGTATCTAGAAGCCTATTGGCCAACAAGAAATATCATAATTTGTCATTGAGTCCTTGCAAAGCCCAAGGCAAAAAAATATCTAACAAGTATATTTTCCGACTATAAATAGCAATTAAATTGACTTTTAGGCCTGACATGCCTCTGAAAACTTGCTAAATGCACATTCTATCCAGTCACCCACAGGAGCGCAGCACACTGTGTCAAACTCTGAAATTATGCCAGGAGCGCAGCACAGAAACAAGCCTTTTTGCAGCAGTGTTTTGGAGGCCTTCCCGATGTCAGAAAAGGCTCTGGGATGGCTCATTGGAAATCCCTTGAAGTATAATTTCTAGATCAACCTTTAGTTCTTCAATTGGACCTCTGAAAGTTTCCTAGAAAGTGAACATTCCAAGACTGCCAGGAGCACAGCACATGCTCAGAAAAGTGGGCAGAAAGGTGAAAAATTGAGTGTTTTTGACGCTTTTGGGGCGTCAAAAAAACTCCAATTGAGCTGAAAATTGGTGATAATACTCCTCTAATTATGGGGAATACAAAAAATTTAACTTCGGCTCTTGAATATTCCCTAGGAAAAAGCGCAGCATAGGGTGTGTTGTGCTCCTAGCCTCAAAATTTGCAAAAAACAAAAATTTGTTAAATTTCTCTCAAAATTGGTAGGTAAGAGCCTCATGGGTCCTTAGAGACCTGTAGAGAATATTGGGCCAAAATAATAAGCCTAGCTTGGTATTTTTCATCTTTTTGTGCCGGGCCCTCATTTTGAGCAGTTTTGAGTTTTTTCCTTGCAAAGTGGTTCCTTCGTTTATAGTGCTCAGTCATTCTTCTTTTCAAGTTCAAATATTTTTTGGCCTTCTCCAATTTGGTCTCAATATTTATGTTGGCCGTTGCAAGCCATGATTCCCTGTTATGCTCAATTTCCATGGCATGGAGTTCAGTGAGGGGAATTTATTGCGCTTGGGTTGACTCTTGCTCCATTTCTTGTGCCAAAGCCTTTCTTAGACCCATAGTTCTAGGCCTCCTCCTAGACTGACCCTCCCTCCTCATCCTCACTTTCTTCATAGGAACCCATGCACTCCTCCAACTTCACCTATTCTCTTTGAGCCTCTTTTCGGTATTTGAGTGCCCTTGCTTCATAGATGGCCTCCTGGCCACTCATTTGTTTGTTCTACATTTGTAAGAAATCAATGACATCCTCAGCTCTTTCTAATTCAGCTTCCAAATCCCTAATCTGTGCATTCCTATCTTCTAGAAGAGATTTTTCAATTCTTGTTTCATTTTCTTCATCACTATCTATGTGAATGAGCTCAAATTCTCTCTCCTCTTCATGATTGTCTTCTTCCTCTTTTACTTGTTCTTTACCTTTGTAAATAATTTGAGTTGAGGAGGATGACATGGTCCCTTGCCCTTTGGAGGTAGAAAACACATGCCTCACTCCTCTTTGATAGGTAATGGTGAAAGGTACAACAAGTTCCACTTGCAAACCTTGATCATAAGTGACTTTAAGACTGCTTTTTTTCTTATGGATGATCTCTATGGGTGCATCTCTCTCACCTTGCTCTTGACTGCCCTTTTGATAAGCATCCTCATTATCTCTTATGCCATCATTACTGTTAATACCTTTAGGAAACTCATCCTCTGCTTTTGAAATGTTAGAGGTGTCTTCATCATTGCTGGGTATATCTTCATTTCTATGATTGTCCTCTTCTTCATATTTTGACCCACTGTATTCACTATCTAACTCAGCCTTTGTATCACTTTTTGCACTCTTGGTAGGGTCACTGTCTTGGGCATTCTCATCAGCCTTTCTCTTACTGTGATGGTCATTTTCTTCTTCACTAGGTGATTTTTGTAGGTTGGTTTATTCTTTACTGTCATGTTCATCATATTCATTGCTTGGCTCATGATCTTCATTGTTTTTCTCATTGAAATCACTTTCAAACTTTTCTTCTTGGCTGTCGCTTCCATCTTGGTGACTATCTTCTTTATCCTCTTTTCTGCTTTCATATGCCTCCTCTCCACTCTCCTTTGTATTTTCAGTGTCACTTTCTTCATTGTCTACTTCGTTTCCTTGACTATCAGTTGTTTTTTTACTGTCACTAGGCTCACCGTTTTGGTATTTTTGTAGCTCAAGTTTTTCCTTTTGGTAAGATGCCTCTGACCCTATGTCCTTGGAGTCATCCTCTTCACCATTAGACCCACTATTTTGGCCTTTTTTCTCATCATCTGGCTGACCACTTTCTTCATTTTCATAATCCTCTCCCTCGCTGCTTTCTTCATTTGCATCACTGCTTTTATCACTTTCTTTTGCGTCACTTCTTTCTTCTTGGCAATATTCCTCTCCTTCAGTGCTTTATTCATTTTTATCATCCTCTCCCTCACTGCTTTCTTCATTTTCATCATCCTCTCCCTCATTTCTTTCTTCTTGGCCATCACTGCTTTCTTCCTCTCCATCTTCCTCTCCTTCATTGCTTTCTTCATTTTTGTCATCCTCTCCCTCACTGCTTTCTTCATTTTTTGATTTCTTAGGGGAAGGTTAATGAAGAAGGTCTATTTGAGGAAATGATTCATGTGAAGAAGATGAACCAAGGTTAATGGAGGGTGATGGAGGTGAGTGAGGGGGATTTTGAGATGATGATGGCAGACTTTGCAGAGGGATGGGTCAGAAGTTGTGAAATCATCATGACCGATAAAAACTCTCCCATGGGATGCCTTGTTGTTATAAATTTTTCTGGTGAGGCATTCACTTGATGAGGAATGATGAAAAATTTTTGAAATTTGTTGGGTCAGAGGCTCTTTTTCATGATGGTAGACGTTTCAATACTTTTGCAAAGGTAGTAGGGCATATGTATTGGGGCTTGGTTTTTGTGAAGTGCATGAGGAGTCTTATGTGTGGTAGGAATAGACTCTAGAGAACCTACCCTCAAGAGGAATTATTTCATAATGATCAACACAAGAGAATATATATAACCAATAGATGAGAGTATAAATCATTGTTTTCAATGCCTTGAAAACTTGTCTAAGACCACATATAGTGGTTTACGTCCGCATTATTTTGTTTGAACCACCTTTCCTATGTAAGGTATTATAGTGGCCACAAGGTATTCTAGTGGCCCTAGAGATGGCATAGGTGGTCAACTCAAATTTTACCCCAGCTAGGTGTACTTGATGATTATGAAGGTTTAGTGCAAAGAGCTTGGTCAATTGAGGGTGACTCTGGATCTTTTTTACTTTTTTACAGAATTCATAGCATCCCAATCCTTGAAAATAGGAAAAAATAGTAGGGGAGGTTATCAGCTCTTCAGTGCTTATAGGTTCAAACCTGTTTGGCATCCCTCCCTTCCTTTGCTGTTTTTTAGGCCTTTGACTTGCCTCATCAATGTCAACATTCTCTTCTTTAGACATTTTTTTTTTTTACCCCTGCCTCAAAATATTTGGAGAGGATTGGCACTTCTTGTATAATGATGCGACAATGGTGAATGAGATGGTGAGGTTTATAATTAGATTAAGGCATCAATAGTGTGTAGGCCAAGTGTTTCTTTAGGATTTTACTACCTTCTCTAAACCAAATTTCAATTTTCTTTGTGACCTTATATTTAGAGAAACGTGAATATGTAGGAAAAGTTCAAAATACCTCTCAAAATGCCATCAGTAGCATAAAAACTAGCTCAGAAAAACTTGTGGGCAGAGTCGGGTCACCTCCTGAATGAAAAATCAGGCAGAGGTTGTACGCTGTGGCAGGAGTGCAACATAGCTTATGTCAGGCGGCTCGGGTCACCTCCTGAACGTGAAATCGGGCAGAGGCTACACGCTATGGCAGGAGCGCAACACGGTCTCTTCACACAGATCAGGTCACCTCCTAAATGAAGACTTGAGAAAAGGCTACACGTAGTGGTAGGCGTGTAGCACAGCCTTTGCATGCAACTCCGATCACCTCATGAACGAAGACTCGGGCAAAGGCTACACTCTGTGGTAGGAGTGCAACATAGCCTCTACATGTAGCTCAACACAACCTCTGCACGCAACTCCTGAACGTGAATTCGGCAGCTCAGTTCACCTCCTAAACGTAGATTTGGGCAATAGGTTGCACATTGTGGCAGGAGCACAACACAGCCTATGCACGCAGCTTGGGTCACCTCCTGAATGAAGACTCAGGCAAAGGATGCACGATGTGACAGGAGCGCAGCACCGTGATGTCGGGTGGCCCTGAACAGGTTTTCGTTCAGAGGCTACACATGAAGTTTTCTACACGTGCGTAGTGCCTTTGGACAAGAACACAACGTCGAATGAAAAATAGCACAAGTAGATGCTACAGTAGCGCAGCGCAGTTACTTAGGAGCGCAGCACCTGAAAAAATTTGCCTAAGGACTCTATCGAAAAATAATAAAAAACCCTTACTCCTTCTACATATATCCAAATGGTAAATGGGAGATGCTTTGTTGGAGTTATTTTATACCCTTTGATAAAAAATTAAAGTCAAAACCCACTTTATAAGGTTTTTTCCCTTTTTATTTTTCTCACTGTCTTCCTTTGGCTCTTTGGTCCTATATTTGAAAAATGAACCTATTTTATCACTTTTAACACCTATACACAACCAACTTATCATTTTTGCAGTTTCTCCCTGTGATTGATATTCTGCCATGTTTTCATCCTTAAGTAATGAAGAAAAAACCTCTTGGTGGGAGAAATACCCTAGAAGTAAGTATAAACAGTAGTCTAGTCTTTTGAGATGTGCCACCTTCATTTGAAACATTGCTTGCCTTGACCTTATCAATTTTCTTGTAAGAAAACACTTTTGACATTCTTGTAAAGTGTCATTCATGTTCATCTATCATTTTTAGAATATTCATTTGATAAGGAGGCCCTTGTTGTGAGTTCCGTTGCTCTGTTGCAAACTAGGGGTATATCTATTTCTCAAGCCACTTGAAATATGCCTCTAACTATTCTTCAGAAAAAGACCCTTGAACTAACATTTCTTGCATCTTTTTGCTGATATTCTTCATCATTTTTCTACCTTTGGTGTAGTGGAGTATTATTTTCATGTATGCCCTTCTTGATATTTTTTAAAACCTCTGATTTTACCTTTTGATGAAGTGGATTTAGTGCTTGTCTGTGAAACCCTAGAAGGTAGTTTGAAAACCCTTCAAAACCATCTATTGTGATGAAGGAGGCTTCCTTGTCACTATTTGACCATATTTGTCCATCTTCCCAAACTTCTAAGTTTTTGGGGATGCTTAGAAAAATAAAATAGTGTTGGTTTCTAAGTTCTCAAAGAAAAACTTATCGAACTCATTACTTACGTCTATCATTTGAAGGGTTTGAGGAGTCCTTTGCCTTAGTAACCCTGGTATTGCTTTATTTCTTGATCAAAACAGTCATAAACCTTGATTCCCATCAAACCCATACCTTGCTACTTTCTTCTTGGTTGTGAGTGGTTTTCTTGTGATGAGGCCTCTCATTACTTTACCTCTTGCTAGGTTGATAGCCTTTTGACTCTTTTGCAAAAATGTAAGCAAGGGGAAACTATCCCTATACAAAACTTGTGCTTTAGGCCAAATACCTTTTGAATGATATCTTTGATGAGTTTAAGACAAGATCACTAGTCCTTTCCTTCTCTGAATGCAATTTCTTCATATAGGAAAAACAGAGTTAGTAGGGCACCAAATCCACCCTACGACTTTGTGAAACTCTAAGTGGCCTAGTGGAGGCTTTCTGGGACTTGGCTTTTGGACTGAAACCTAGAACCAGAGATTTATCAAGTGTGAGACATATTTCATGATAAGATAATGTATTGAAGACCCAAAACCCAATGTACTTGATTTATTAAAGAGTCGACATAGATATTTTGAGACTATCTATGTTTAGGAGTAGTTTGGTGGACACAAAAAGCTTATTGATTAGTGAGCTTAGGTAGCAGTGGGGTTTTTAGGTGAAACAAAAATAGGGGATTTGGGTCAAAGGTGAAAATATATAGATAAAATGGGTGACATGGGCTCTTAATGGGTATTCTGAGGCTAGTAGGCAAAGCTAGATAGGATGAAATGATGAAATAATGAAAAATTATCTTAAGGATAATGAAGGCAGTGAGATTTCTAGAACTCACAATGTCTATGAACTTTGTTTCTAGAAATCTTGGGATAATCATTTAGTCATAAAAAATTCAAAAATTACTGATGACTAACATGATACAAAGAAAAATGTAGCAATAAATAATTAAACATAACTAAACTAGAACTCAACTATAACTCAACTAACTGAACTGAATTGAAAGTAACTATGACAACTAGAAGATAAGGATGAAATAGAGAGATTAATGTTCTCCATACCACCTCATAATCTCAACTATTACAATTATTGGAACTTATATTACCCAAGTGCTCTCTCTAAAATTCAAATACAATTTTTCCAATGGTTTTGTAAAAAATGTTTGCAATATGATCTCATGATCCACATAAATCAAGAAATATATCTTCAATCTTGGTAATCTCTCGAATGATGTGAAATCATGTGTCAATATGTTTTATATTTTTGTGAAACATATTATTTTTGGATAAGGAAATGGAAAAAGCTATTATCACATAAAAAAGAAGTTGGCTCCTTTTGAAAGTTTGAAATATTATTCTATACCTTCTCAACCATACAACTTGAAATGTTGCAAAATTTATAGCTACATACTCTGGCTCTGTAGACAATATTGAAATAATGGGTTGTTTCTTCAATAAATATCTCATCATATTTGTTCCCAAGTGAAAAATATCATGATGTGATTTTTTGACCATCTAAGCTACCTAAATAGTTGTTATCTTTGTAACCTAAGAGTGAGTAATATTCATAATTCTTGTACAAAATCCCATAGTTTAGTGTGCCTACAACATATCTTAAAATTATTTATGTAAATTTACAGTGGGGATCCTTCTATGATTCCATAAATATGGAAACAAAACTAGTTTCAAACATTATGTCTAGTCTAATTTTTGTGAAACACAAGATTCTACCAACTAGACTTCTATAAAAATTATAATCAATTTATGGTCCTTCATCTTGTTTTCTTAGCTTGGCTCCTACAGAAATTAGTGTTTTAGTTGGTTTGCGACTAATCATTCTAAACTTGTGTAGGGATGTCAATAACATAACTTTATTGATAGACAAAAATACCATTTATGGATTGCTGAATTTTAATTCCCAAGAAATAATTCATGAAGCAAAGATCAGTCATGTCAAATTATATTTTCATTGAAGATATAAATTCTTCTAACATCATATTACATGTATAGAAAAAATAATAATCATAAATTCAAACAATGAGAATTTTACGTTTATTATCTTTTTTGTATAAAGAGTTGGTGTATGACTGCTTTTGTGGAATCCATTATTGATGAGGTAAGAGTCAATATGAAAGTACCAAGTATGGGGAGATTTTTTCAATCCATATAAAGCTTTATTCAACTTATACACTTTTTTTTCTTGTCTTGGAACTTAAAAATAAGGTTTTTGATCCACGTAAACCTCTTCTTCCAATATGCCATTTAGAAAAACATGTTTGACATCCAGTTGAAAAACTTTCAATTTATTTTGAGATGTAGTGGAAAAAATAGTCATGACGATATATAACCTTAATATTGAAGCAAATTTGTCACCATTTTCTATGCCAAGTTGTTGAGGGAACCCTTTGGCAACCAATCTTGCCTTATGTATCTCAATTTTGTATTTTTTATTGAAGTTGGTCTTGTAGACCCACTTGACACCAATGTTGGTTTTGTTCTTTGGGATAAAAACCAGATCCAAATATTTTTTCTTCTTTATGGTTGTGATTTATTGATTAATTTCATCAACCCAATGTTTATCTTTTACTACATCTTCAAAAGCAGGTTGGTTGACAGGAAAGAAAATAAAAACCATTTTGTTGCTCAAGGTCATTTTCTTCATCATATATATCCCTAATGATTTTGGTTTTTTGATCTTCTTCTGAAGGTGATTATTCATTGTTGGAAGTAGTACCGTTTTCAAAGTGTTGTGGCTCTTCTTGTACTTGCAATATTGGAAGCCTTTGTGGATGAACATGTTGATTTGAAGGTTCATCAATTTTCTTACACCAAGATTTTTTTTCAAATAACTTAACATCTCTACTCAACATAAATTTCTTGGTGCCTAGATTGTAGAGTCTATAGGTTTTTTATTGTTCATTGTATCCTACAAAGGTCCATTTTTCACTTTTTTCATCAAGTTTCTTTCAAAAATTCTTTGGAACATGTGAAAATGCTACACAACCAAATTTTTTAAAGTGAGAGACATTCACCTTCTTACCATCCTAAACTTCTTGAGGTATTGTATCTTTAATTTATATTATTAGATATTTGTTGAGAATACATACTAAAGTAGAAATATATAGCTTCAATCCAATACTCATTTGAAAACTCCTTTGCGCCAGGCATGCATCTTGCCATGTTCATGATTTATTAGTTTTTTATTTCAGTTACTCCATTCAATTGTTGAGTGTATCTCATTGTATTCTGCATAATGATGCCTTGTTTTCAACAAAATTATATGAAATATTTGGAACTATATTCTCTTCCTCTATCTAACCTGATTACTTTAAAAAACATGCCACTTTTATTTTTTTCTTCTTCTTTGAACTCTTTGAAATTTTAGAAATTATCAAACTTATTTTTAAGAAAATAAATCCATATTTTCCTACTATAGTCATCAATATAGGTAAAAAAATAAGCATTTTCACCAATCGATTGTGTTTTATTTGGTTCACATAGATATATGTGGACTATTTATAAGTGTTATTTTTCTCTAATAGAAGATGTGGGAAAGTTTTATCTTTTATGCTTTCCAAGAATACAAATGTGACATTGACAATCTTGTTCAAAGTTATTTTTAAGAAAATAAATCCCTATTTTCCTACTATAGTCATCAATATAGGTTAAAAAAAAGCATTTACACCAATCGATTGTGTTTTCTTTGGTCCACATAGATATATGTGGACTATTTCTAAGTGTTATTTTTCTCAACTAGAAGATGTGGGAAAGTTTTATCTTTTATTCTATCGAAGAATACAAATTTCACATTGACAATCTTGTTCATTCAAAACATGAATACTTGTGACCATAGAATATTTTTTGTAGAAGACTTAGTGTAACAACCAAATTGCTTAACCTCATATACACAATGTAAATACTTTTATAAATTGAAAATTATGAGATATGGACACATATTCCATTTCTTTAGGTAGGAGATTCCTTGAGGGAATTGATGATTTAAAAATAAATCCTTCATTAGATGAGGAGGTTACTTGCTTGGGATTTTCAAGGTCTCCTTGCTATAGGAAAACCTAAATTTTTTGGTGTGTTTTAATGGAATGGTTCTCAGAATTAAATTGGGTTGCATGAGAAGTATGCAAGGCCATGCTACCTTGGGAAACATTACAAGGTAGGGAGGATATAAGTTATGAATATTTGACTGCGATGGAAGCAAGGACAATGGGAGGAAATAATTGCACAAGAGGGACAAGAGAAGGGGGAGGAAAGGAGAGAGGCTATCATTTTATTCTCGTATTCGAATCTCATTCACAAAAGGAGTAGAGTAGAGGAAAATAGAGGGGAGTTCAAACCTAATCATAAGCTTCTGCATTCATAGACTTGATCAACATTCATCAACATAGCCTAAGAGGATAGGAAAATAAAGTAGGATTTGGAGCCAAGAACGATTTCGAGCTATGCCACCAAGCTCTGAGGGTAGAAACAAAAAAGCTAAATAATCTTAATAAAAATTGGTTGAGCATAAGAATTAAAAGAGAATATTGGATCTCCTTGGGAATGAAGGCAGAGGTGGGGCAATTGGTGGTGACCTGGATCAATTTTTCATTCATCAAAGGTTTCCACCTAAAGGAACTCCACCTCAAGATTTGGAATCTCACTCAAGGGTGACAACTACAAGTAATATTGGTTGTAGCTTTTCTATGGTTGGGTGGAGAGTTAGAGTCCCACTCTTAGTTGGAAAATTTTTTCCTTGTTTAAGATAAGGGATCTTATGATTTTTATTCACAATAAAATATGTTGAATTCCTGGTTGACATGGTGCTATCACTACAAGAGGCATGTTTGCATTATGATTTTAGTAACCCTTGTAAAAATTCCATGTAATAAATTTAATAAAGGAAAAATAACACCAAGGTCATGGGACACTTATTCCAAGTTGAATGTTGGGGAAAAAATCCTAGTGTGAGTGTTCATTTGGTGTATTATGGGTAAGGGAATTTGGAAAAGGAAATGGAAAAGGCTTTGGAAAGGAAAAATGGCATTTTTGGCAATTTATTTATGAAAATAATGGAAATTCGGAGGAAAGGAAGGTTAATTATCACATGTTGCATGTGAGGAGGAAAAAGAAGGAAAAATAATGGAAAATGAATAAAATAGAGGCCTCATTAATAAAAATGATTCTAAGGATGAGTTGGTCCCTTTTCTCAATTCAGTTTTTGAGCTCTCTCTCTATTCTCTCCCTCTCACACTCTTGGACACTAAGTTTTCTTGGAGCACTCAAACATTGGATCAAGGAAAAGAAAAGGAAGGACTAAGAAGGCAAAGGGAAGCAAGGATCAAGGAAGGAAGAATAGGATTAAGAAGCTACAGTGGGTTTAATTGCAGGTACCCAATTTCATATTTTATTTCCTTTCTAGATTTGGCATGCATGAAACATGCATGTGTGTATTTTGTTCTCTTGTTGTCATTGGAATGGGTTCTTCCATGTGTGATAGTGTTCTTCAACCTTGCTTTTCCATTTTGAAATAGCGATGGTGTGATCAGTTATCTCTTATTTGGTTGATCTGGATTTCCAAATGGTTTCAAAACCTAGTGCGATTGTCTCTGAAAGAAAAAAAATTATGGCCTAAGAATCCATGGACCACAGAAGGTGGGATTGCGGTAAATCTAGATTTTCTGTGGCTTGGTGTTGAGGAGGTAAATCCCCTCTGCAGATAGAGGCAATCCCACTAGCCCATATTAGGTTTAGCAACATTGAAATCATGTAATGACATTGGTTCCTAGTTACAAGAAAGACAAATATCACGATAAGAAACCTACCTCGAATCCCATGATGTTGTTATCGATGAAGAAGCGGTGCTCCTCGTCCCTAGCTTGAAAGATCACAATCCTTCCATTCGTCACGTTCAGACACATATACACATGCAAAGAAATGATGACATACAATGTAACATCTAAATCATGTAACTATATATCATTCAAAGAGGATATAATTCATTGCATTACATAAAGAGATGAACACATGAATGGAACCAAAATCAGAGTCGCTTGTATTAATGATGACAAAAAGGGAGATTACAACCAAATGCTCTGACACTATGATCTTCCTTCAGCGGGGCTTGTAGCAGAGCGCGTCTCAATGAAGCCTGTCGGGAATTTGGAAAAAGCTCTCTCTTATGGGGTTCTTCCTGGCTCTGCTTTCAACGGTTGATTTCCTCCTACAAGTTCAGCTCCCAAGCGTTTCGATAGCTTGCTAATGGAGAGAGAAAGCTTTTATAGATGGAGGAATGGAATTTGGGATCCCTATAATCATGGGATAGGCCCTATCTCTTAGGAATGTTCCATGAGAAGTGGAAAACCACTTCCTATACATGGAGATCCGAAGCCAAACCACTCAACTTCTTCTGATGATTTATTTTGGAGTTTGTTAGAACCAAACTTCCGCCATTTAGTTTTTAAAAACATTCCTTAATGGTCTTTGCGCGAGTGAGATACAGGGACAGTGCGCCAATTGGTGTGCCCTCTAGTGTTGATTTCCCCCATTGGCATGAGGGATGGACTGACTAGTCGCACCAAGGCTAAAACACCTATTTCTAGGGTTTTATAGAGGAAAGTTTCTTCAGGAGAATGTTTATCCTTAGGCAGGAGGATGTTATGAAGGTGTTTTCAGGAAATTTTACTGCTCACAAGTCACGGGAATATCACTCCAATGTGCGGGACAAGGGATTACAGGGATAGTGACAAAATACTGTGTAACAGATGCCCCCTAAAGCATGAGGTCCGAGAGAGAGGGAGGGGTGAAATGCTTTATGAGAATGCGCCCAACTAAAAACACTGCCATCGGAAAACCTGCGAAGACAAATACAACTGATATCTCAGATACATGATATGTGGTATGGGCGCAACCATCCATAATAAAGTGTAAAAAAACTAGGATCCAAGGTATGGACGCAACCATATAGTAAATAAGGATCAACAAGTAGACTCAGGTATGGTCACAGCCATCCAATCAAATGAGTCATGTAATACATGATAATAATCCACAAATAATCCACAGCCTAGATGTATATCAAACAAAATCCAAGGTCTTGCATTCCATCTCAACCCGAATAGAGTACAAGTTCAAGCATGCGAATATGTGAGCTGAATTCGAACATGCAATAACATCGTTTGATTACTAGCCAATAATGAAAGCCGTTAACAGACGCGAGAGAAACCACCAATAATGATGATGGCCCTCAAGTTACATGAGGTACAATCCATGGAATGTGAACAGTGAGCTGGCGTCAAACACCCGCAGAATCATCCGATCGAAGGTCAATAATGAAAACCTTGCATCGAATGCAAAGAACCCGCCATTGAGGCATGCGGGCTCCAAGGTACCTGAAGGGAGTCTCTAGACCAAATTCCTGGATAATGAGTTGAAGTCGACAGGAATTGACCTTGATCGAAGGTGGGCCATAATGTTTCCCACATCATCGACATGAGACATAGGGACTTAATGTTTGTGAATGAAGATCGACAGAGAATCAGAGGGAGGCTCAAAACTGCAGAAGCCAACTTCTCTTGAACATATCGGCGGCACAACATTGGATTTGTCAGTATTTGACATCAAAGGATCTGAGGTCATGATGGCATGGCAAAGAGCAGATGAGCAGTCAAAATAGATTACCCAAACCCACGGAGGCAAGCAAATAATGAGATGAGATGTCCCCAACCCAACACGAATGCAGACAAGTGCCATGTTCAAGAGTGACATATTGCCGACACGACGATGATACTAGTTCCATTTTCCCCCACCATTTCTGGTGAGTACCCCAATTATTTTTGAAAACAAGATTTAAGGTGATAACATATGCTTGCAATATAATTTTTTCCTTCGGAAAAATCCATCCTAGTACATTTAACGAGCCCTAGGAAGGAGGAACTCGAGTAACGTCATTACGACATAGTCTGATGTCATCAGGTTTTAACGAGTTTGACAAAGGAAGAACTCGGCATCTTTTCATGTTTATAGAGTTTGAAAAGACAACGGAAAAGAAAAATCCAACAGTCCCTTCATAGAGAATCCCACAGATCTGAAAAGGTAGAAAACTATATCTGAGAGAACCTCCTAGTCGCGATAGGATAGGGTATTCCTTTTTCATAAACAATCTATCCTAGCCTAAAAAAGGGGTAAATGTATACTGGGTAGATATCATTTCGTAGCCAATTTAATGAGCTCAAAACGACAAGCGACTCAACGATCTTTTCAATTTTAGAGAGTCAACAAAGAGCTGAAAGTTGACTCCTCCTGGAGGAATGAGTGTTATTAAGGGTAGCAACTGGTTTCGGTAATGGTGGAACTACTTAGAACAAGTAAATTTCAAGAGGATGGCTAACAAGACCACTCATCGCAGCGGTTCCTTAGGAATGGGTAAAACAACCAAGTGAAGGCATATGATCGGCCAAGCAGATAGTGATGGTGTAATGAGAAAACCAAGGCTTATCTGGAAAAACAGGCTGATAAAATAGCAATAAAGAGAGGTAAAACGGGAATGGTTTCATTTTTACACAAGCTTGAAATCAGGAAACTCTACTTGAATTTGGTTTCATTTTTACACAAGCTTGAAACAAAGATAAACTATGCTTAAAACCGGTTTCATTTTTACACAAGCTTGAAACGGAAACAAACTATGCTTGAAAAATTTTGCATGCCCTCAGCATGGTGACTCAATTCTAGGGAAATGCCCCCCAAGCTTCAATATATATGAAGGGCAGATGGAGTGAAGGTTCAAGTTACAAGATCTGAGAAAGACTCGACTGGGATTTTACAAGATCTTATCAAAGACTTGAATTGAACTAGGATGTGTTTCATTGTTTTAACGAGGTTGACACATTAAAAGAACTATCCTTCGAACACCTTGTTTCATTTTTTAATGAGCTTAACACAAGAAAAACAAACTCTGCTCCAGACACCTTGTTTCATTTTTTAACGAGCTTGACACAATAAAAAAGAACTCTGCTCCAAACAATCTTATCATAATGAATAAGAAGTCATAGCTTCCAAGGGTTGCCCGTCCGATGGAAGGAAAACATATTGGAAGTCTGGACCCAATGCCCCTAGCACACAATGTACAATGGCACTATCACTAAATACGGGCACAAGAAAGGTAGCCACATAATTGACATGCGGCGGGGAGGACATAACCGGCGGATAAAGATCCGACAGGGATGATGGTGGACTAGCTGCCATATTAGGACCAAAGAACGCAAGTTGATCGATGGTCACGATCTGCCCTTGGTGCAGAAAACACATCACACGAAAGAGGGAGGAGACAAGCACTCCCATGGAATAATTATAATCACGGCTCAGAAGTAAATTAATATCCAAGGGGCCTAGAACAACCATCATGTCCATATGGACGGTTTTCCCTCCCAAAGCAACAAGAAACTTCGGAAGGATCCCTAATGGTTGACTAATTCCTCTCTTAAATGCCAACAGATTCTGCGTAATGGGCACAAGCGGCGGTGAACTGAAAGCTTTCCAAGTAGTTGAGGATAAAATACTAACAGATGTGCCTTCATCTATAATGGTGCTGGGTACGACCAAATTGGAGGCCTATACCGTGATGTCAAAGGGCACATAAGAAGGAAGGCGATAACCTGCGAATCGAACCCAATCGAACGAGGTGACCAAACTACTTAGAGGGGCTACCATCGAACTGATATGGTCTATCCCTAGTGTTACGGGAGAATAAGGAGCATCCTCTGCCACCTCCATCATGGAGGCAGAAGGAGTATCTTCCGGGACTTCCATCATGGGAGGAACAGGAGTAGCTTCCTGAGATATAGGGGCAGGAGAATCTTTCTCCAAGTCTAAGGAATCTGAAGAAACAAGAAGAACCTGAGGGATTTTAGATCCACTCTCAACGGAAAATATCTGGTGCACTGTAGACAGGGCCAGCTCAACCAATCCCACAACCAATGGTTGGTGAGGAATGGATTCGTGATTTGGAATTTCTGGGGGAGCGGGATCAACCAAGGGTGACTCTTGGCTGATCATTGAATCAACTGGTGAAGGATTCAAAGAAAGTTGTTTGTAACCATCCAGAAGGCACGGTGCAGAAATAGTCGATTTGTCCAAAACTCTCTTGGCTTCATCCATATACGGACAAAGGTGAATGGCATGCCGCCCTTCACACAACCTACAGGGATTGGCAAGCTTGACCTGCTTCTTAGGAGCGTTACCAGTACTAGCTGAAGACGTGCCCCTGGCTATGACCATACCTGAGTCTACTTGTTGATCCTTATTTACTGTATGGTTGCGTCCATACCCTTGGTGTTGCCACACCCTTTGGCTCCTTTAAAAAATGACTATCAATCCAAAATCCCACACTTTACCGGATTTGAGGCTACTACCGCTCAAAAACATGTAGATAGAATTAGCGATGCCTTTGAATACATGGAAATAGAGGACGAGACCATAAGAATGAGGATGTTCGCCCAAAGCCTAGGCGGAGAACCCAAAAAATGGTTTAAGAGCTTAACTCCAAACAGCATACACGATCTCCCAGAACTCTACCAAACCTTCATAAATAAGTGGGAAATCAGAAAGAACCCCATTCAAATCCTGTTGGAGTATAACAATCTAAAAAGGGAATATGGGGAAAGTGTCCAGGAATACTGCACTAGGTTCAACAGTGTTTATAGCGCCCTCCCGCCTCACTTCAAACCTCCACTTGGCTCAGCCTTAGAAAATTTCCCTGAAGGCTTCGACCCAAACATGACTTATCAATTAAGAGACAAGGATCCCCCAACCTTAGAGGAAATGCAAAATGTGGCCATAAATTCAGAAGCCAACTTAGCTGAAAAGAGAGATAGGATGAGATCAGAGAGGAAGGTCACATGCCGTGACAAAATTACCCCTCTAGTTTCTCCCTAAGACCCTAGAATAAATGGCCTGGTTAAAAACATGGTGAAAATGTGGGAAAAAATGAGTGAAAAAGCACCTCTTAGGGAAAACCAACCAAACCCTCAAAACAGAAACCAGAACCAAAACTTTAGGAGAGTATAGCCTCAAAACAAACCAAGGGAGTCTGACCAACAAATCAGAACACCTTTTAATGAAAACTATGTTGATGAGGAAGAAAGGGATACAGAACCCATTAATGAAAGTCATTTAAACATAATAGGTTCTGACAACGAGGGTGAGGTTTACCTCACAGAAGAAGAACAAGCTTTCTTCTCTCCGAATCAAAATGAAACCAACTATGAAGATCTCGAAGATCCTGTTATAGATTTTCAGAATGCCATAATAGAAGCTCACAGGCAGTATGATCTTAGAAGCAGAAAAAACCAAGACAACTCCAAGAAAGGTAGCTCATATACTGCTAAAACCCCTGATACCATCCTTAAAAGAGCAGTGGATAGAAACAAAATCATGGTCAAGAAAACTGACCAAAACAAAGATAAAGCTATTTAGACAAGTCTCGGCTTAGATTCTCCTAGTACCTCCACCAAGATTCCTGAGATGGCTGTGTCAAACGAAATCCCAAACCAAATTCAGCAAATTAAGAACATAGAGAAAATCATGGCTGAAAAAACTGAAACAAATATATCCAAACTACGAGCGCCATTTAGTTTTGAAGGGGAAATCGCCAAAATAAAAATAACCATACCCCTTACTGAACTAATAACTATAGATAGGTATAGATCTCAAATATTCAAATTTTTTAACATAAGAAATGAGGCAAACACTTTAAAACTGATAGATGACAAACCCGAGCTTTTATTCGGTCCCGAAATAGAAGGTGAATACTAAGAAGGAACTGTTTCCCCTTTCTATGTAAGTTTGAACATCTAGGATAAGATATTACATAGTGCCATGTTAGATTTTGGTGCCTCCCATAACCTCAGACCTAAAGCAATCATGGAGAATCTGGGTCTAGAGGTAACTAAACCTTACAAAGACCTGTATGTATTTGATTCAAGTCAGGTTTGATGCTTAGGCCTAATAAAGAACCTGGGTTTTTCTTTAACACAACTACCAGCGAAAAACCTAGTCATGGACGTAGTAGTGGCTGATATTCCTCCTAAGTATGGAATGTTATTATCAAGATCATGGGCTGCCAAAATACACGGTAACCTTCAAATGGATATGTCATTTTCTACCATCTTGGTTTTCAACCAAACTAGGAGGCTGTACCGAGAAACTCACATGAAATACATGGTTAGCAACTGGGATAGGCCAAACAACACTCCCATTTATTCCATTCACTCCAATTTGGATTCTTTTATATTATACAATGAAATTGATATAAATGAGAAGATAAAAGAAAATGAAGAGCATTTCAAACCATCAAAAAACCACTTCCCATCCCCAAATGAAGAGACTAATGACCAAAGCTCCAAGAAAGCTGAAAAACAACTTAGTATCATGTATGAAAAAGAGACTCTGTGGAGTGTAAGCTTTGACAGTTCTTGTGGAAAAACTGGTTCGGGGGCCAGATCTGGATACACAATATTAATGAAGGTCATTCTTTCATATTAGAATTCCAATGTACTAATAACATTGCGGAATATGAGGCCCTTCTCCTTGGCCTGAACATACTTAAAGACTTAGGCACTAAGAAAATATTAGCCCAGGGAGATTCAGAACTTGTAATTAGACAAATCAAAGGTGAATATTCGGAAAAAAACCCAAGACTAAGAGAATACAGGAATGCAGCTTTAGACATCCTCAAAACCTTCGAAAAATATGAACTCACTTATATTCCTAGGGTTCAAAAAATCCTAGCCAATGAGCTCACCTTTGCTGCAAGCAATGGCCAAATACCATGTCTAAACGAGCAATACAATATTTAGGTCAAACATTGCCCTACAGTACCATAAAATATTGACCATTGGCAAATATTAAAAGATGAAAATCAAATTGATGATTTTTTACAATCTAGGAATGAATTTGAAGTAACCAAAACAGACTTAGAAAATGAAGAAAAGAATCCTGGAAAAAATCAAGATCAAGAGCCAAATTTACCTTCTTGGACAGATGTAAACTTGGTAAATCATTCATATGAAACTGAGATAGTAGAGGACATAGACCAAAGAGAACTTGAAGTCTTACACTGTGAAAATGACACCATACCCAGAGGGCTTGCACCTTTAGATGAATTGTTTGATTTTAACGATGTGGCCAAAAAGCCAAAAATGGAATCTACCGAGGTCGACATAGAAGAATATAACATAGGAAGCACGGAAAAACCAAGAAAGATAAAACTATCCAAAACCCTCCCTCCTCACATAAAATTGAAGTACATCAATTTGTTTAAAGAATTTAAAGATGTGTTCGCATGGGGATACCAAGATTTGAAATCATACGACACAAGCATCATTCAACATAAGATTCCCCTCAAAGAAAACCAGAAGCCTTTCAAATAGAAGCTAAGAAGAATAAACCCAGTCTTACTACCTTTGGTTGAAAAGGAAATGAAAAATATGTATGATGCTGGGATAATAGTGTCCCTCAGGTACTCTGAGTGGGTTTCAAATCAAGTATTAGTTAGGAAAAAAACTGGTGAGATCAGACTTTGTATCGATTTCCGAAACTTGAATAGAGCCTATTTAAAAGACAACTATCCGTTGCCCAAAATGGACCACATACTTAAAAAGGTAGTAGGTGCTAAAAGGATCTCATTACTTGATGGTTTTTCTTGTTATAACCAAGTGCTGGTTTACCCCACTGATCAACACAAAATGGCTTTCACCACACCTTGGGGCACTTTCATGTACATTAAAATGCCTTTTGGATTTATGAATGCTGGCGCCACATTCCAAAGAGACATGGACATAACCTTCTCAGAAGGCATAGGTTATTTCATAGTCATATATCTCGACGATATCACAATATATTCCAAATCAGATGAATAGCACCCGGTTCACTTAAGAAAGGTTTTTAACAAATGTAGAAAATATGGTTTATCCCTAAACCCCAAGAAAACACTTTTCGGTCTCGAAGAAGGAAAGCTCATAGGTCACATTCTTTCAGAATAGGGAATAAAAATAGACCCAAAGGGAATTGAAGGCATATTAAAAATATGTCACCCTAGAAACATAAAGGAGTTACAATCATTTATCAGAAAAATAAATTTCTTAAGAAGATTCATCACAAATCTTGCCAAACTTCTTAGAGATATCAAAAACATGTTGAAAAAAGAGGTCGGGGTTAAATGGACTACAAAAGCCAAAAAATCATTTGAATTAGTTAAAAAAGCCCTAACTGAAACACCGGTATTGATAAGTCTTGATTTCACCAAATATTTTTACATTTTTTCATTTGCCTCGGAACACACGATAGCTGCTGTGTTGTTACAAAAGAATGCATCAGGGCAAGAACAACCCATTGCCTTTTTTAGCAAATCCCTAAGAGATGCTCCCTTGAAATATAACATCATGGAAAAACAGGCATTTTCATTGGTAAAAGCACTGAAAGATTTCCGAGTTTACATCTTGCATTCTCATATCATTACTTTAATTCCTAATGTCATCGTCAAAGACATATTAAACCAAGATCCCGATGGTAAAAGGGGAAAATGGATCACTATCATCTTAGAATATGACTTAGAAATCTAACCCACCAAACTGGTTAAAGGACAAGGACTTGCAATACTAATGGCTGGAACTAACCTCCAAGCATTAGATATAAATTTTGTTGACACCTTAGAAGAACAGGAAGAATGCACAGCCCCTCATGTTGAACAAGTGTTTTTAAATTCACCTTGGTATGCAGATATTTTTCATGTATTATTTTATCTAAATTCTCCTCCGACTTTCTCAAAAACAAAAGCAAGATTCCTTAAAAAAAAATCTCTAAAATTTTGCATTATAGATGGAGTTATGTATTGGAAAAATCCCACTAATATGTTGCTTAAATGTTTGCTTGAGTATGATGTAGAGAAAATTATGCACGAAATGCACGAAGGAGAATGTGGAGGTCATCTCTACTGGAAAACCACATCTAAAAAAATCCTTAGAGCTGGTTATTATTGGCCTACCTTATTTCCTGACACTCACAAACTAGTCATGACATGCCATAAGTGTCAAATCTTTGATGGCAAGAAAAAGCTTTTACTTTTTCCCTTACATCCCATCATAGTTGAAGGACCTTTCCAGCAATGGGGTCTAGATTTTATTGGGGAAATTCACCCTTCTTCATCAGCTCAACATAAATGGATCCTTACTGCCACTAATTACTTTACCAATTGGATAGAAGCCATACCCTCCAGGAATGCCACCGATTCAGTCATCATTAAGTGCCTAGAAACCAACATTCTATCTAGATTCGGCTGTCCTAGGAAGATTATCATAGATAATGCTGCTGCCTTTTCCTCCAAAAGAATGGTTGACTTATGTTACAAATACCACATTTCATTAGGACATTCCACAGCTTATTACCACCAAGGTAATGGGTTAGTTGAGTCTTCTAACAAAAGCCTATCCAACATCATCAAGAAACTTCTGGAACAAAATAAAAAAGCATGGCATGGAAAACTAGTACATGCACTATGGGCTGATAGACTAACCACGAAAAAATCAATCGGTATGTCTCCCTACCAACTAGTGTATGGCATGGATGCCATTTTCCCAACAGCTTTAGGGGTTTCAGTAATCAAGCTATTGCAAGAAGTTCAAATAGAAGAAAATGACATGCAAAGGAGGGTAAATCGGACTATCCATTTACAGCAAACAAGAGAAGAAGTCTACCAAAAGGCTCAGTTAGTGCAAGACAAGATAAAATAGATTTTTGACAGAAGGACCAAGGAAAATGATTTTTCAGATTGGGGACAAAGTGTTGAAATGGGATTCCAAAAGAGAATACAAAGGTAAACGTGGCAAGTTTGAAAACTTATGGAAGGGGCCTTTCATCATCAGCTCAGTTAGCAGAAACAATGTTTTTTTCCTACAAGAACTTGATGGGACTGAAACGTTTGGAGGTCCTGTGAATGGAAGGACATTAAAGCATTATTTTTGTCAAGAACTCCACTTTTAAACACTGTAAATCATTATATATATATATATATATATATATATATATAATAAAAAAATAGTAAATTTAAAAAAAATAGAAAAATAGAAAAAGAGGGCAGTCTAAAAAATAGAAAGAAAGCCCCATGTTCAAAAACTAGTAATTCTGAAAGTGCACAAGTCTAAATGCCACTACTAGTGCTCCAAATGTCTTGTTAAGTTATCTAGCCTAATAATAACTAAACATGTTTTAAATTTATTTGCTGATAAGTTAGTGAGAGGAAAGATAGTCAACATTGTGTAAGCTTGACTTGTCAAAGAAAATAGATTAGGAAAAGATATTGGTTCCACATGCTCAAAACAGAACCAAAGAGGAAAGCAGGGATGAAAAAAAACTATGTATCCTAGCCCTTATTTTCTAGATTTCACTTTATGAAAAATAATATTTGTATGTAGCTTGTCTTTCATGCCACAATTACATGACAAATCAGACTGTCTAATCCTGATTTGGTCATTTTTCAATTTCATGTTTTAGATTAGAGAATAAAATCCTGTCAAACAACTTAACCTTGACAGTCGATCCAGCATAGGTAGAGAAACAAAGGAGTTCATTAGCTTAATCTGAACTCCTGGCAGATATAAGTGTAGAATTAGATAGTGTCATTTTTCAAAAAATTATGTCAAAGGGTTGCCAATCCAAATGCACCTGAAAGAAGAAGAAATCTTAGGAAACGTAGTAGGGTAGGTAGAAATGACTTTGATGCTAATCATGCTGTAAATTTTCAGAAATAACATCAAGGAAGAAAGAAATTTGCGCTAATGGATAAATGCACTGGTCTTCGAAGGATAGAGATCTGAAATTCTGGACACCTCCTGAAAAGGAGCTGCCCTCCCCAAATGAAGCCACTGTTAGTCATCAGTATTTTTCACCTGTTGATGATGACTAGTTTTTAAAGCCAAGTTTTCTAGAAGCTAATCTCCAATTTGAAAAATTTGTCAGCTAGAAAACACCCCTAAAAAATTTTTTCTCCTACCTTTTCAAATCAGCCTATGATGATAAAAAACCTAGTTGTCAAGCCCTATCTAGTCTCAGTCATATAAGCTTGTCCATCAGCTGTCATAAGCTAAAGTCATCTGTTGTCATTCACCCTCATCTGCAGGTCATTCATTAACCAACTGTTGATAAGAATTTCAGCCACCCTACTCTGGTCATATGTCATCTTAAGATCTGGTCATACCAAAGAGAATACTCTAAATCTGTCAAAGATCTCCCCTAAGTTAGGTAGTGGCGCTTTAGGAAATCCTCCCTTGGAAAACTATCCTAAGCCAAAAGAACCTCTGTCTAATACCAACTGTCCTTCCTATTCTGAAAACAAAGCTTGATACACCCTTAGGTCGTGCCACTAACAAGTCTTGGTGTCTCAGCAGTGCATGTTTCAAAAGCCAAACTCATATTGTATTGATCTATAGTGTTTCAGTGTCTTTTTCAAAGAATAAATGTACCAGTGTTCCAGAATACATTATTAAACTAAACATGAGAAGACAGTGGTTTCTCATGTTGTTTTGAGCCTGGGATGAAAGTACTAGTCAGAGAGGTAATTCAATGAACTTTTGCAAACACAGTAAAAAAGGTTAGTGACTTATGGCTAGCAAGTAATACTCTACAGATACAAGTCAGGTTGCTCCTGGTTTCTAAAGATGCATAAGGGTATTTTAACAATAGGATACATATCTCAGATAATTCCCCTCATGTCATATTGTCAATTTTTCACTTTTATTACTTACTATGATATACCAAGCAGAGATATGCATTACAAGGAAAGATGACATAGTTTGAAAAGAGATGAAATAACATGAATTTGTAAACCTCCTCCAAACATGAGCAAATGGTTAGGTCATTTTTTGTAAACCTTCTTCATTTAAAAGCAGATGGTTTGGAAATATGATAAACGTCTCCTTCATTTAACAAGCAGAGGGTCAGGAATAGAGGTATGGCCTCATTCAAAGAGCACAAGGCTAAAAATGTTGCAAATTGCCTAAAAAACTTGTTTACACCTTTTTCTGCAATGGATGAAACCACTAACACAGCAGTGGTGTTTCAAGGGATGCTTACATGGTTTCACTGTTTGAAAGACAGAGTGGAAATCAGTAGAAAACAATTCAAGGTTTATGAGTTGAGGGCTGGTGTTAAACATGGGCAAATAAGTGGTATTATGGTATTCAAAGAAGCTTTGTTTTTTCTTCTATCAAAGGTCTCCTCCAAAGGGTAATCTTAGGCTAGAATGCCCAAACTTAGAACAGTCTTATCAAAATGACAAAAATATAATCTAAGTATTTCTTCTAAAAGATAATTTTGCAAATGAATACACAAAGACAGTATGTGTGAGGAAAGGGTATGACAAATGTTTTAAGTTCAGAGACAACACTCAAAGAAACAGGGCATGCTACAGTCATAAACAAGAAATTTTTATGAACATGTGAAAGATCTCTGTTGTTGCGTATGATTGCAGTGAAGGTATTTAAAAGCCTTCTCTTTGATGAATAGATATAGGTAAAATCTGGGGGAGTGAAAATGAGGTTCTTCATCCACAGTCAAAGGAAAATCTCAAAGGGCGCTTAACAGTTTTTGATCAACTTCACAATGGGCATAATCATCATCAAACACCAAGATAGTTGAATTTGTCAAAGTGAGTTTTAGAATTTTGAATCATCTCCTTCCAAGATATGGTAAAGGATGCATCAAAAATCTTGGATATGACTCTTAAGAAATGCTCCTTTAAAGGTCAGAAATGGAAAAATAGTGATAGAGTTTCTTTCTTAATGAGAAACAGTAAAAAAAGGATTTTCTTTTAAGGTGGTTTCTTTACTTAGGAAAAGGTCACGTCTATGGCGTTTTAAAAAGAGGCTGGCCACTGCATTATTGTTATAAGTCTTGTTTGTAGAAGGCCTCATGGTATTTTAAGAGTGATGAAATAATAAAGAATAGTGATTGATGGCTATATGACAAAAGGGCCTTTTTCAAAATTCAAACCCTCACAAAATCAACTACGAAGATGTTTTAGTTTGTTTGACTTTTAAAAATAGGTGGGGAGACCGTTTAAAAGCCCATTATGCATTTTCAAAACCATGAAACAAGTGTCCATTAGCTTCTCGCTAGAGAAACCAAGTGATTTCGGCATTTTTTCAGAGTTTTGAGGCCTAGAAGCTTGCGTGGCGCGCCTATAGAAGTGCGTAGCACGCCTATGTGTGCCCGAGCAAAGGAGTTTAACTACTGCACCATGCACCTGTAGCATCTGTGCGGTGCGCCTGTAGCGCTCGTTCACCTACTACCCGAAGTCGACCCGACAGCCTTCCATCTGTGCGGCGCTCTCAGTGGCAAACGTGTCGCTCATCCTCCGGGTTCCAAAAAAAATTTTAAAGGCTACCTCAACGATCAACCAAATCCATGAAGCCATCTTGAAGGTATTTTCCATTACCCCTTGGTACATTTGAAATTCTAAAGGGGGTATTGATACCGTGTTTTCCAAGAAAGAAACAGTGGTGGAGAAGTTTGGAATTTTGGTCAAAATAAAAATTTGTTTGCTACTGTGGGTGTCAAAGATCAATACAGTAATAGAGGAGGTTTTGCATCAGTGTTAAAGAGCCCTAATTTCCTTTCAAATACAGTGATAGAAAAGGAGTAGGGTTTTAAGGGAAAGTGGTTTGTACCAAAACAGAGGGAGATTCCTCTTCAAACAAAAACCATAAACACACCTTGTTTAAGTCTTTTTCTCAAACGTAGTGGTTAAAGGATATAGGTGGTTTGTAAAAATTCAAAAGGGTCTCTTTGGTCATGTCTAGTAAATAACAAAAAAGTAAAAAAGGAGGTTTATTAAGCAAATTTACAAAGATCTTTTTATGTTATAAAAAGCTGAGGTTGCCCACAGTTATTGAAAAAGAATATAGAGTTGTAGAGGTCTCAAGTTTTGCTGGAAAAGATGTTCTAACAGTGTTAAGCAGAGAGCAAACCTTGTCTGCTAAAATTCAGAAGGAAATAGGGTTAGAAGGTGAAGGCTTGGTAAATATAAAGACTTCCTTTTTGTGTTATGAGATAGCAAACTCTGTGCATCCTCCATAGTTCAAAAAGCAGAGTTTGTGTTGTAAGGTTTTTCAAGTCAGCTGAAGGTGTCTTGTTTTACTTTGAAAAGGGCAGTAAAACACCAGAAGGGCAGTGCTTGAGGGTAAGATATTTTGTGCCAAACAAAAGAGTTCTTTCTTCAACAAGGAAACACAAACACATCTTCTTCAAAATCCTTTCTCAAGCACAGTGATGAATTGATTTTGTATTTTATTTGACAAATATTTGTTGATTGGCATCAAAGAGGGACAGTGACTTATAAGGAGGACAAAGTGTGGTGTTGGGAAACCATTTCAAAAACCATTTGAGACAGTTTGTCTTAGTCAACTTGTTAGTATGAATCCTTTGTCAAAGTGTACGAAAAAAGACCACTTTAGCGACGCATAACTTATAGCCCTAACATCAAATATGGCTGCCAATATCTTCAGATCTGCAGTTAGTTGTTCAAGACAAATTCTGCAAAAATCCAGATCTATGCACAAAGAGGCATTAAGCAGTAAAAATAAGGTTTTGCTCCATACATCCAATAGACAAGAACAATATTTTTGAAATAATTTTTTGTATTAAGGGCACCTGGGAGGAAAACAAGAAGGTGTTTCCACCTTCTTAATGATGGGTTTCGAAGTTCGCATCATCTAGCATTTCATTTTAGAAAACCCGTAGATGGGAAAAACTTAAAAGGGAGCTCACACAAGAAATAATGGAAAATATGGCATGATAATGGCTCAAAGTCGCATTTCAAGATATAGATCCGTAGTGATCTAATAGGCAACAAAAGGTGAAGAATGGTAGTGGAGAAACTCCTCCTATTTATACTGTATGATAATATTCTAGATTCTAAAATGATTAAAATAATTTTAACCAACTAGATCTAATTTTTAGGAATATTTTATTATATTTGTTGGAGGGAAAAGTATTTTGACTTGCGTCAAATCCTTTATTTATAAATAATAAATAAATAAATGATTTATTTATTATTCTAAGGAAATGGTGGAAATATAATTAAATAAATAATGATTTATTTAATTATTTAAAAATGATTTAGTCAAATTTAACTAGGAATATTATTTAAATAAGGATTAAATCATTATCTTAGAAATAAGATAACATTTCCCCAATTCTTTTGTTTTGAAGTTAAACATGACCAATAATAATGATTGAATTATTGTTTAATTAATTATCCCTTGAGGAAAATCAAACAAATATAGGTTTGTTTAATATTTCCTTTTGGGGTTTCCTGTTTAGACTATAAACAACCTAATAAATGTGTTTTATTAAGTTATTTTACATAGTGAAAGCAATTTTACTTAGGGTAAAATTGGTCTTACATGGTGTACTTGGGTCCATCTAATGATAGTAGGTTAGATGACCAAAAAATGGTGTAACACAACTAGCAAAGAGTATCCAAAACAAAAATGCCTCCTGGTGCAAGACAGCCAAAGGGCTCTGCGTGAGGTTTGAACCTATTTCAACCGAAGAGAAGGGGTAAATGCTCATCCATCTATTCCGTCTAACCTTTCATGGTATTGGTTCAGAGTTTTGTCAAAGGGTTCAGGAGGTGAAAATATATCTCCCTGACACATCTTTATACTGAATGAAAAATACTTACCAGTGCTTGGATTTCAAGTTTTCTCCTAGATCCATTTCCAAAGCCACCAAAATCCCTATGTTTCGTGGAAAATTTGTTTAAACAAGAGCTACCTATAATCGTATCAAAGACAAACCCTTTTTTTTGAAGCTGAGCACTCAGAGACATGTCCATCCAGGCATCTTTCCTTTTTCATATCTGTTAACTAGTTATGCTCCCCTCATGAAGATAATCATGAAATATTTCACATGCGAGGGAAGGTTTTCCTGGGTCTATGCCTACCATGTCTGATTGCTCATGCACTTCACAAGAGCCAAATTGTTAAATCTCCCCTTATTCCTCCATAGAAGTATTGAAAATATGGCCTCCACTGTTCAAAAGAGACCTCCCTCTCAACAGTCAGCTTGCCTTTTCCATCATTCCCTCATCAAGATTGTCATTCTTCATCAACTTGAGAAGAAGGGAATCTCTTGGGACACTTTCATTGCACATCCAGATTTCACCACTATTCCTTCATCCCATGCATCTCCTTCACCTTCCACTCAGCATCTTTCACCTTCTTCAAGTAAGCCCATTCCCAAGAAGCTAAAATTTCCCATGATTACTGAAGAAGAGCAGCACAGTGAAGAAGAGCAGCACAGTTAAGAAGAGCAGCATGATGAGGAAGAGCAACATGATGAGAAGGAGTAGCCCAGTGAGGAAAGGCAGCAAAGTGAAGAAAAACATAGTGATGATATGCAGCACAGTGATGAAGAAAAGCACCATGAAAAAGAGCAAAACAGTGAGGAGGGAAATGATGAGGAAATTGAACAGTTTGATGAGGATATTGGCAGCCCTCAAAAAGACATGCAAGATGACAGTCAATGCATTCATGAAGAAACTCAAAACAGTGGCAAGGATGATGAGGGAATTAGCAAAGGAAAAGAGAAAATAGAGCATGTGCTAGCTGCCTCTCCTAGGCAAGGGGCCATGCTTTCTTCTCCAAAAGTGACAAAGCCCCAGACATCAAGGAAAAGAGTGCCTCAAACTATAGCTCCAAATGTTACTAGGGCCCTCTGAAGCAAGGGGAAGTTGCCCAAGCAACCCATTGTCGAATTACCCAAGAGGAGGAAGACCAAGAAGGCCACCCAAAGCAAGGGAAAGGAGAAAGAAGAAAGAAGCCATGAGAAGGAGAGGGAATTTGATATAATTAAGATCCAAAGTGATGATAGCGACAATGAGGCCCGAATCCTAGAGTCTCTCTTGATCAATAGAGAAGAACAAATTCATGCTTTTAGGGCAGATCTAGAGAGGTCTAGAAATGTGAATCACTTTTTGCAAACACAAAACAAACAGATGAGCATCCACATGGCGGTATATGAGACACAGGCCATCAAATATCAAAAAGAGGCCTCCAAGGCGCAAACTAAGTTTAGTTGGAAGAAATCACGGGCGAGTTCAATGATAGCAGAGATGAAGATAAGCCAAGAAGAAAGAGGCCAAGGACCATGGGACTAAGAAGAGCCTTAGAGAAACAAAAGGAGGAAGAAGATGCCCTTTTCCAATCTTCTCCTCTCACTACTTTTTTCACCCAAGAGATAGAAAACAATCGAGAAGCATGGCTTGAGAGGGTGAATGATCACTTGGAGAATAAGTTGGAAAAGGCCAATAGAGATTTGGACCTTCAAAGGAGGATGACCGGGCACTATAAGAAGCTTAATCAGTTCGCCCGATGGAAATTGAAGGCCACACAGGAAAAGCTCAAGGAAGCCCAAAAGAGACGCCTGGCACCAAAAATGAAGACACCTCAAAGCTCCAAATTTTGGCCTTAACTTCTCAGCATGTTTTTGAAAACCCTTGAGGGTCATGCTCACCAAAATTGGGCGAAATTCAATAAGTTTTGGTTTTTTGTCATTTTTGGGCTTTTGGCTAAAAATCATGGGCATCTCCATTTCTGTTTGGGACATCCTCAAAGGATGAAAATGGTATCATTGGATGCCATAATTTTAGGGGCATATACTCAGTGATTTTCAGATCAATTGAAGATGATTTGGTCCCCCAAAATGGCGAAAAACACTCAATTTTTCCACACTCTGCCCTGTTTATCAGCAAATTCTATCTTTTGGGTTTTTACACACAGGTCAGCTTTTGATAGACTTATAGTGATCATTTTGGACCAAGCTAAGCACTTTCAGAAAATAGACATTCAGAGCTTTCCAACGAGCTATCACGGGCCTCGTTTTGACATCGGGAAGGCTTCCAAAAGTTGCCCACAAGACAAAAGACTTTCTGCTGATATTTTTATTAAGTATTTTTGTGAAAAATGTACTTTTCTAAAGTGAATTTTCCTCATGTGCGTTTAGCTATTTTTGGCCATGGTCAGTTAGGAAAAGTCAATTTATATTCCCTTTTTAGCATTTTTGAGATATTTTATTACATATTTTGTGCCTTGGGCTTTGCAAATCCTCAAGGACAAAATCAGATATTTTTGATGGGCCAATGAGCTTGCAAGTTGCATTAGGAGGTTTTCCCTCAGCTTGGCCTATATATTCCAAGATACTTCATTGTAAACAAGGCTGAACTTGATGAATAGAAGCAATATGTGGTTATACAACCTTGGAAGAAATACTTGTATCATGTATTAGATAGTTTCCTGAATGTTTTGGATGATGAAAGAGGACTGTTGTTGGATTCCTTGACTTGGTAAAATGGTATAGTGTTCCTCTCTATTATGCTTCTTAGTTTTCATTCATATTTCATGCTCTTGCTTGCTATAAGGCAGTAGAGAATAGATCTGAGACATACCCGTGGAGGAACCTCAGATTTCTTGTTTCTTCATAGCTTCTATGTTTTCTTTCTTCTTAGTCACATCAAAGAATCCTTGATTGCTCTTTGATAACTGAAGAAATTGTTTGCTTGTTTCATTTATGGTTTTATGCATGCTAAGTATGATTCACAGTATGCCCTGCTTACTCATGGCTAGTCATAGCTCCACCTCTGAAACCTTTCTTTGATTGTTTGATTGTCATTTTTTGAATAGCCCAGTTAATCTGACAATATTTTTATCTATCTTAGTCTTTGATCAGTTCATCCCTCAGAAACCTAAAAACAAAACCAAAATCCTACTTCATAACTAGCCTAAAATCACAAACACAAGAAGCAAACACATAGTTATCCCTTACACAAATAGAGAGAGCCCTCTCTGAGTCCAGGAAGGCTAGGTCCTTGGGCTCCAAATATTGTTTTGATGTTACCCTGTCACTTGGCTTGCCAATTAGCCAAATCATGGGACCTAACATAATAGCGATCACGATGGGACCTTCCAAGTTAGTGACAATATAAGTACTCCTTAGTAACTCTCGAAGTCTCAATCAAGCTTAGAAAACTTAAGTGTTGTTTGAAGAGTAGAAGCTAGCTCTTTCACCATCGTAGAAAAATGATGATTCAGTTATAGGAAACTCTTCCAAACCTCATAGGCTACACATAAAAATTCAAAAAACCCCAAAAACTTCCCCAGATTGGCTTTTCCCTAGTTATTGGTGGTGGGCCATAGCTACAACTCTATAAAAACAACCAAGTTCCACTTGGTGACTCCACTAGCCTCCAGTAGGCCTAAAAACTCCATAAAAAACTAAAAATTTCATAAACCATACCTTTCTATTGACTCATCCTTTCCAAA
This sequence comes from Pinus albicaulis, assembly GCA_034641835.2. Lineage (NCBI taxonomy): Eukaryota > Viridiplantae > Streptophyta > Pinopsida > Pinales > Pinaceae > Pinus > Pinus albicaulis. The sequence continues at coordinate 116,482,660 of CM076572.1, forward strand.
ACTTAAAATTCATGGTGCAAACTCTGTGATCAGTGACAAACTAAGTATAACTTAGCGACTCAGAAAAATTCACCTAAACATAGGAGATAAGCATAAATAAACTTGAAAATAGAGCCATTAGCTTGTCCAAACAGCCTAGCAAACTATTGAAAACAAGTAATCACTCTTCCTTGCAAGTCTTCATCTCAAAGTTTGTTAGAAGAATTTTTCCTGAAAGCATCTTTGATAGTATTGGTGGTGGACCATAGATCTCAAAGAAATCCACCTGGCGACTCCATTAGCCTTCATTTTTGTTTTGACCATCCTTCACATTAACAAAAACCCTAGAGAGGCCATCCATCTGAAACAATCACAAATTCCATCCTCTGTAAACTCTGAATTCAAAATCTGGCTTCACAAAGAATCTATACCAGATCTCATCCGGACCCAAATCCCCCTATCATAGTAGATGACCCAGAGAAGATTCTGTGGCAAGCTTTCGAAACTGGCAAATTAGCTACCGATAGGTCCATCCGTAAAGCAAGATTAGTACCTAACCATCTCACATCCTTGCAGGATTCCCCATTTGACTTGAAATCAACAAAAACCCTTCTTAGAAGAAAGTCACAAAGTAAAGTAAACTTTGACGGTCTTGAGCCCCTAGATTTGCCACAGAGTCCTAGTAGAGAAGCCTCACCTACTACACCTCCTGACTTCCAGCTTCTCCATCACTTTGGCTCCTACCACCCCATATCTGGTCAAAATCAGGTCACTAGCCCAAGTACATCCACCACACCCATCCAAACCACTACTGTTCAAATCACCTCAGCTCATCCTACAAACCCTCATATTTTAAATCATCCATTAGCTCCCACCATGGCAGCTTGGCATGCACCCTTGTTGTTGCCACACCCTTTGGCTCCTTTACAAAATGACTATCAATCCAAAATCCTGCACTTTACCGGAGTTGAGGCTACTACCGCTTAACAACATGTAGATATAATTAGCGACGCCTTTGAATATATGGAAATAGAGGACGAGACGATAAGAATGAGGATGTTCGCCCAAAGCCTGGGCAGAGAACCCAAAAAATGGTTTAAGAGATTAACTCCAAATAGCATAAACGATCTCCCAGAACTCTACCAAACCTTCATAAATAAGCAGGAAATCAGAAAGAACCACATTCAAATCCTGTCAGAGTATAAAAATCTAAAAAGGGAAGATGGGGAAAGTATCCAGGAATACTGAACTAGGTTCAACACTGTTTATAACGCCCTCCCGCCTCACTTCAAACCTCCACTTGGCTTAGCCTTAGCAAATTTCTTCGAAGGTTTCGACCCAAACATGAATTATCAACTAAGAGACAAGGATCCCCCAACCTTAGAGGAAATGAAAAATGTGGCCATAAATGCAGAAGCCAACTAAGCTGAAAAGAGAGCTAGGATGAGATCAGAGAGGAAGGTCACATACCGTGACGAAATTACCCCTTCAGTTTCTCCCTTAGACCCTAGAATAGATGGCCTAGTTAAAACCATGGAGAAAATGTGGGAAAAAATGAGTGAAAAAGCACTTCTTAGGGAATACCAACCAAACCCTCAAAACAGAAACCGGAACCAAAACTTTAGGAGAGAACAACCTCAAAACAAAACAAGGGAAACTGACCAACAAATCAGAACACCTTTTAATGAAAACTATGTTGATGAGGAAGAAAGGGATACATAACCCATTGATGAAATTAATTTAAACCTAATAGGTTCTGACAACGAGAGTGAGGTTTACCTCACAGAAGAAGAACAAGATTTCTTCTCTCCGAATCAAAATGAAACCAATTATGAAGATCCCGAAGATCCTGCTATAGATTTTTAGAATGCCATAATAGAAGCTCACAGGCAGTATGATCTTAGAAGCAGAAAAAACCAAGACAACTCCAAGAAAGGTAGCTCAAATACGGCTAAAACACCTGATACCATCCTTAAAAGAGCAGTGGATAGCAACAAAATCATGGTCAAGAAAACTAACCAAAACAAACATAAATCTATTCAGACAAGTCTCGGCTCATATTCTCCTAGTACCTCCACCAAGATTCTCGAGATGGCTGTGTCGAGAAAAATCCCAAACCAAAGTTAGCAAATTAAGAACATAGAGAAAATCATGGCTGAAAAAACTGAAACAAATCTATCCAAACTACAAGTGCCATTTAGTTTTGAAGGGGAAATTGCCAAAATAAAAATAACCATACCCCTTATTGAACTAGTAACTATAGATAGGTATAGATCTCAAATCTTCAAAGTTTTTAACATAGGAAATGAGGCAGACACTTTAAATCTGATGGATGACAAACTCGAGATTTTATTCGGTCCCGAAATAGAAGGTGAATACCAAGAAGGAATTGTTTCCCCTTTATATTTAAGTTTGAACATCCAGGATAATATATTACATAACGCCTTGTTAGATTCTGGTGCCTCCCATAACCTCATGCCTAAAGCAGTCATGGAGAATCTGGGTCTAGAGGTAATGAAACCTTACAAAGACCTGTACTCATTTGATTCAAGTTGGGTCAGATTCTTAGGCCTAATAAATAACTTGGGTTTTGCTTTAACACAACTACCAGCGAAAAACCTAGTCATGGACGTAATAGTGGCCGATATTCCTCCTAAGTACGGAATGCTATTATCAAGATCATGGGCAGCCAAAATACAAGGTAACCTTCAAATGGATATGTCATTCGCTACCATCCTATTTTTCAACCAAAATAGGAGGTTGTACCGAGAAACTCACATGAAATACATGGTTAGCAACCAAGATAGGCCAAACGACACTCTCATTTATTCCATTCACTCCAATTTGGATTCTTTTATCTTATACAATGAAATTAATATAAATGAGCAGATAAAAGAAAATGAAGAGGATTTCAAACTGTTAGAGTCGGTCCTTACAGCCCTCCGTCAGAGATCATTTCTCTTATTGCATTTCATTGTTTAGGTGTCTCATTCTGCTCATTCATCTGCATTTTGTTAGGGGCATGCCATTGACTGACGGAAGGGTTTGGTTTTTTCTTGTTTCCCTCATGTTTGTACCTGCTGGGTTGGCCACAATTGTTCCAAAATCATCAAAGTTCATTTCAAGGCATTTGCAGTAATAGATGCCATTTTGGTCAAAAGGAATCATTTTAGTTTCTGAGTCTAGGATTCAGTCTTTTGAAATGTCAAATCACGCCCGCAGGCCATGAGGATGGTTTCCAATAAGTTCTCAATTCAAAATTTTATCATCAAACATATTCGAAGACATTTCTTGTTCAAAACTCTGTTTTGAATAAGAAATTGTCGAATTTATTTTTGTAATAATATGTATTTTCCACCATGATTGTATTTCACCATGCGAACTTTGGTCATCCTTTGCCAAGGATCAACGCCAACATCCCTGCAAGAAATCAACCAATTTCATCATTCAGAGCTCAGAAAGTCAGTGAGGAAGCAAAAGACAGAAGTTGAACTAAATGACAAAGTGCCAAAATCAAAAAACATTACAAAATGGGTTTAGAAGAAGTAAAAATCAAAACCATCTCTTCTCAAAATATTTTTCAAGGTTATTTATTCATTTGCAACAAGTGACATTCAAAAATCTCAAAGAGAAGTCGAGTTTTGAAGTGGAAGAGCAAATCTGTGTTTTGAGGGAGGCCGACTGTGTGTTGAAGGCAGCGCGGCGCATTGGGCATAGGCGCGACGCACCCACGGGCCGCGACGCATAGAGCCAGAATTTGCTGTGTTATTTCCTTCTGGCGTGATGCACCCAAAGGCCACGGCGCATTGGGTTTGCGCGCAACGCATAGAGCCCTAAGGCCGAAATTCATATCCGCCTCACAAAAATTCAACTTGTTTCAGTGCAATTCTCTCCAAGTAAGTTTTTCAAAGCCTGTTTAATGATTTTTGGCTATGGTACTGTGGTTTAGAAGTGAAGAAATCAAAGAATTGAGTGGTGAAACATAAACCCTACACCTATTGAAATTTGCTCCATAGGGTTTTGGAAAGTAGTGTTGGATATTGTTTGGTGTTTAAACTCTCATTCCACAGACATCTGTGCTCTTGTTATCATTATCATTTTTGTCATTGTTATCGTTATCATTGTTATTATACCGCAGTCCCTTTCCCATTTCCACTGTCCTATATCCCTTTTACATCCTCAAAACCCTATTATCTGCCATGATTTCCCTCCTATTCTATCACTGCTGAAATCCTAATCTCCATAACATTCAAGGGATGTTTTTATGTCTTTGATTTCACTTATATATTGTCATTTCATCAACTCTTGTTCTTAAAACTACCCCCCATCACTATCACCGATTCCCATATCATTTGTAAAGGTGTCCAATCTCAAAGTCTTCCAAAGTAGTGAGTAACTGTATGTCCATTCCAAAGTCACTTGACAGTCCATTGTATTCACTTTAACACTTCCTTGCAGCCTCTTATTTCATATGTGGCACACTTGGCATTGAAAAAAAACCATATATTTATCATCATAGACTTGTCAAACACCTTGTTTTCAGCACCATGTCAGAGACAGATTCACCATATGAGCAGGGATATGAGCAAGACAGTGATTCATCTACCGAGCTTAATGTACCGAGGAGATTTTATAAAAGTGGCAGGCATGTCAGGGAGGAGCCCATTTCTTTGACCCAATTGCAGGCCTGTCCGCTTGCAATGGATTGTTTTCAGTGTTAATCATGCTTCCAGTATTGTGAGATGATTTCCCGAACTCAGCATCATCATGAGTTAGCTCGCCTATTTGTATTACATTTTCATAATGGTCATGTAAACCTTGCTGGAGTGAGCTTCACTTTGACACCAGAGACTATTTCTAAGGCGACTGGGATACTGAACATTGGTGAGGAGTGGAATAAGAGACAGCAACTGGATATAGCATATTATGAGCCTTACATTAGACCTGGATATTTGAGGCAGTTGAGCAGGGTTTTTCCATTCCGGTTTCTGAAGGAGGAGTATGCACCATTGATGAAACTGATCATTAGATACTTCAGTTGTGAAGGTCGCTTTTCACGCTTGTATGCATATCACATCCGGCTGTTGATGCATTTCACGAGAGTGCGGATGATGATCATTCCATATTTCATATACCGTAACATAGAGCAGATGACGGTCCTCGTGCAGAAGATGACTCCGGATCAGCAGCATAACAACATCTATCATTATGCGCTCATCAAAATCATTGTGGTACATCAGCTTGGTTTGCGGGGCATCGCATGGGATGAGTTCATTTCTCGTGATTTCTTTGTAGACCTCTAGCCTCCTCCCGAGATTGTTCATGATGAGGCAGAGCCTTCACATCAGTTCAAGGTTCCTGAGACTGAGCCTATCAGTGCTCCAGGGTGTGTGACATATCAGAGAGGCCACAGAGCCTTATTTGTAGTAGCACGACGAGTACTATCTTGACCAGGGGTGGAAGGGGTCTCGTTATCTTCATCAGCATCGCGAGTATTATCTCCACATTGCATGGAAGGGGTCTCGCCTTCTACATCAGCACAGTTACAGGACAGAGGCAAGAAGCCTATGCACGATGAGGGCCCTTCGGGAGGCCAAGATACTGATTTTGTTTTGATTGATGTTGATGCGAGCTCTCCTAGCTCGAAACTGAAAGAGATCATCCAGGAACAAAAGGCTGAGATTGATACTTTGACCGTGAAGTTGCATAAATCTCAATGGGTGATAGATTATTTGGAGCAGCGCAATAAACAACTGGAGGATCAGCAGACGCTCATAGAGTTGCGGAAAATCCGTGAAGACCGTGCATTGGCCCAGAAGAGACCAGGTGACATGACACCATTTGAACGAGAGACCTGCCTTACGCACATCAAAATTCATCTGGAGAAGCTCTTGGCGAAGGCCAATAGGTAAAAATACATGCTCAAACATATGAAAAACCACTATTGGGCCCGCACACATGTTTGCAGAGCAAAAATGAAGATCCTGAGGGCAAGGCTGAGAAAGGCACTGAAACATCAGAAAAAGCTGGATCCACTTCGAATCTTGGCCAAAGCTTCCTTGGCTAAGCATGAGACATGATGGGAGACCTTCACTCCAAATTTCAGCAAATTTGGAGAAGATTTTGTCATTTTGAAAATTTTGGTTGCAAAACAAGTTTTTCTGCCCGATGCATCGCGCCACCCGACGCGCGCTTATGTTTGGGACATCTTCTGGAGGAAAATTTTGCATTTTTGAGTTTTTCATGATAAATTATGTATGTTCAGAAATGGCCGAAGCATTTCATCAAATTCTGGGCTGCCTAAAGGGCCAAAAACACTCCAAAAATGGCCTTTCTGCCACTTTTTGCACCAACAGGAACCAGTCTTGGGAGATTGCAGTTTTGGAGGGGCAAATGACATCCAAATTGAAAAATTCCACTTGGTTTGGATAGCAGACATCTAGGGATTTCCAACGAGATATCATGATCTCAATTTGGACTTCGGGAAGTTCCTCAAAATCACCTCCAAAGTGGAGCGACGCATAGAGAAATTGAGCACGACGCATAGAGAAATTTTGCCTCATTTTCACTCTTCAGCTCAGACATTCACCCAGTTTTGACTAGTTTTACTTTTTCATGTGATGTTTGACCTACCATGATGTAATTTGAGGACTATGATGTAAATTTGGCATGTTTTTACTTGTTCTAGAGGATTCATTCACTAAAAATTGAAAATTGAGTGAATGGATCAGTTTCCTAGCATATAGAGGCAAGTTGTTTGGCTGCCTAGATTTTAGCTCCATGTTTAGAATTGGTTGAAATAGCTCCTAGAAGGATGATCTCGACCCCTAGAGGCATGGGAAGGGGTTAGGATGGTCTATATATTGTATTTTCTGAGACATTTTCAGGGTTGGATACTTGGGAAAAGTTTGGCACCTCATTGTACATTCATTTCATATTTTTGGCAAAGGAAAGACCAGAGTTTTGCAGCACTTGTTGGGATCCTTGTGGCTTCTGAGTTTTGATGATGTTATTCTCATGTTATTGTAAGTTTCATTAATTTTATATGTATTCCATCCTTCTCTATGCTTCTGAATTAAACAAATGAGTAATTGAGGTAGAATTCATTGATTCACTGGTGCTCTGCCTTAAGCTTTTGTTTAGTTTTTATGTTCTTCGTCAGTTTGAAGAGGATCCTTGCACTCGATTGCCCTCTTCAGCTCCTCAGTAGTATTTCTATTCATTCATTGAATCTAATACATCAAATTCATTGCCTACCCTGCCCCAACTTGAACTCTGCAAGAATTTGGCCTCATCCCCAAGCCCAAAAATTGTTTTTCTCTTTTTCCAACAAAAACCCCTAACAATCAAAATCAAACCCTCCTATTTGTTTATCTAGCCTAATATCAGTTGTTATTATCATTATCTCAAGCCCCTTTGAATATTTTCATTGAGATTGACCCGGAGAGAGCCCTCTCCTGTCCTCGTAGGGCTAGCTACAAGGTTGAGCGTGGTTTGGTGTTGTCCTTTTTTTGCCTTAATTCAGCCTGAGGTGGATCTAGGAACTAACAAAAACCATCAAAACAACACTTCCCATCCCCAAATGAAGAAACTAATGACCAAAGCTCCTATAAACTTTAAAAACATCTTAGTATCATGTATGAAAAAGAGACTCTGTGGAGTGTAAGCTTTGACGGTTCTTGTGGAAAAAATGGTACGGGGGCCGGTATCTAGTACACAATACTAATGAAGGTCATTCTTTCAGATTATAATTCCAATGTACTAATAACATTGCGGAATATGAGGCCCTTCTCCTTGCACTGCACATAATTAAGGACTTAGGCGCTAAGAAAATATCAGCCCAGGGAGATTTAGAACTTGTAATTAGACAAATCAAAGGTGAATATTCAGAAAAGAAACCAGGACTAAGAGAATACAGGAATGCAGCTCTAGACATCTTCAAAACCTTTGAAAAATATGAACTCACTTATATTCCTAGGGTTCAAAATAGCCTAGCCATTGAGCTTGCCTTTGTGGCAAGCAATGGCCAAATACCATGTCTAAATGAGCAATACAGTATTCAAGTCAAACATTGCCCTACAGTACCAGAAAATATTGACCATTGGCAAATATTCAAAGATGACAATCAAATTAATGATTTTTTACAATCTAGGAATGAATTTGAAGTAACCAAAATAGACTTAGAAAATGAAGAATACAATCCTGGCAAAAATCAAGTTCAAGAGCCAAATTTACCTTCTTGAACAGATGTGAACTTGGTAAATCATTCATATGAAACTGAGATAGGAGAGGACATAGACCAAAGAGAACTTGAAGTCTTACACTGTGAAAATGACACCATACCCAGAGGGCTTGCACCTTTAGAGGAATTGTTTGATTTTAATGATGTGGCCAAAAAGCCAAAAATGGAATCTACCGAGGTCGACATAGAAGAATATAACATAGGAATCACGGAAGAACCAAGAAAGATCAAACTATCCAAAACCCTCCCTCCTCACATAAAATATAAGTACATCAAGTTTTTTAAAGAATTTAAATATGTGTTCGCATGGGGATACCAAGATTTGAAATCATACGACACAAGCATCATTCAACATAAGATTCCCCTCAAAGAAAACCAGAAGCCTTTCAAACAGAAGTTAAGAAGAATAAACCCAGTCTTACTACCTTTGGTTGAAAAGGAAATCAAAAATATGTATGATGTTGGAATAATAGTGTCCCTTAGGTACTCTGAGTGGGTTTCAAATCTAGTATTAGTTAGGAAAAAAACTGGTGAGATCATACTTTGTATTGATTTCCGAAACCTGAATAGAGCCTGTTTAAAAGACAACTATCCCTTGCCCAAAATGGACCACATAATTCAAAAGGTAATAGGTGCTAAAAGGATCTCATTACTTGATGGTTTTTCTGGTTATAACCAAGTGCTGGTTTACCCCACTGATCAACAAAAAACGACTTTCACCACACCTTGGGGCACTTTCATGTACGTTAAAATTCCTTTTGGATTGATGAATGCTGGTGCCACATTCCAAAGAGCCATGGACACAGCCTTCTTAGAAGAAATAGGTTATTTCATAGTCATATATCTCGATGATATCACAGTATATTCCAAATTAGATGAAGAGCATCTGGTTAACTTAACAAAGGTTTTTAACGAATGTATAAAATATGGTTTATCCCTAAACCCCAAGAAAACACTTTTCGGTCTCGAAGAAGGAAAGCTCCTAGGTCACATTATTTCGGAAGAGGGAATAAAAATAGACCCCCAGATAATTGAAGGCATATTACAAATAAGTCACCCCAGAAACATAAAAGAGTTACAATCCTTTATCGGAAAAATAAATTTCTTAAGAAGATTCATCCCAAATCTTGCCAAACTTCTAAGAGATATCACAAACGTGTTGAAAAAAGAGGTCGGGGTTAAATGGACTACATAAGCCAAAAAATTATTTGAATTAATTAAAAAATCCCTAACTGAAACACTGGTACTGATAAGTCCTAATTTCACCAAATATTTTTACATTTTTTCATTTTCCTCGGAACACATGATAGCTGCTGTGTTGTTACAAAAGAACGCAGTAGGGCAAGAACAAGCCATTGCCTTTTTTAGCAAATCCCTAAGAGATGCTCCCTTGAAATATAACATCATGGAAAAACAGACATTCGCATTGGTAAAAGCACTGAAATATTTCTGAGTTTACATCTTGCATTCTCATATCATTTCTTTTGTTCTTAATGTCGTCATCAAAGTCATATTAAACGAAGATCCCGATGGTAAAATGGGAAAATGGATCGCTATCATCTTAGAATATGACTTAGAAATCCGACCCACGAAACTGGTTAAAGGAAAAGGACTTGCAAGACTAATGGCTGAAACTAACCTCCAAGCATTATATATAAATTTTGTTGACACCTTAGAAGAACAGGAAGAATGCACAGCCCCTCATGCTGAAAAAGTGTTTTTAAATTCACCTTGGTATGCATATATTCTTCATGTATTATTTTATCTAAATGCTCCTCCGACTTTATCAAAAACAAAAGAAATATTCCTTAAACAAAAATCTCTAAAGTTTTTCATTATAGATGGAGTTCTGTATTGGAAAAATCCCACTGGTATGCTACTTAAATGTTTTCTTGAGTATGATGCAGAGAAAATTATGCACGGAATGAACGAAGGAGAATGTGGAGGTCATCTCTACTGGAAAACCATGGCTAAAAAAATCCTTAGAGCCGGTATTATTGGCCTACCTTATTTCCTGACACTCACAAACTAGTCATGACATGCCATAAGTGTCAAATCTTTGATGGCAAGAAAAAGCTTTTACCTTTTCCCTTACATCCCATCATAGTTGAAGGACCTTTCCAGCAATGGGGTCTAGATTTTATTGGGGAAATTCACCCTTCTTCATTAGCTCAAAATAAATGGATCCTTACAGCCACTGATTACTTTACCAGGTGGATAAAATCCATACCCTCCAGGAATGCCACCGATTTAGTCATCATTAAGTTCCTAGAAGCCAACATTCTATCTAGATTCGGTTGTCCTAGGAAGATTATCATAGATAATGTTGTTGCCTTTTCCTCCAAAAGAATGGTTGAATTCTGTTACAAATACCACATTTCATTAGGGAATTCCATAGGTTATTACCCCCAAGGTAATGGGTTAGCCGAGTCCTCTAACAAAAGCCTTGTCAACATCATCAAGAAACTTCTGGAACAAAATAAAAAAGCATGGCATGGAAAACTAGTACATGCACTATGGACTGATAGACAAACCACCAAAAAATCAATCGATATGTCTCCCTACCAACTAGTGTATGGCATGGATGCCATTTTCCCAACATCTTTAGGGGTTCCAGTAATGAAGCTATTGCAAGAAGTTCAAATAGAATAAAATGACATGCAAAGGAGGGTAAATCAGACTATCCATTTACAACGAACAAGAGAATAAGTCTACCAAAAATCTCAGTTAGCGCAAGACAAGATAAAATAGAATTTTGATAGAAGGACCAAGGAAAATGATTTTCAGATTGGGGACAAAGTGTTGAAATGGGATTCCAGAAGAGAAGACAAAGGTAAACATGGCAAGCTTGAAAACTTATGGAGGGGGGCTTTCATCATCAGCTCAGTTAGCGGAAACAATGCTTTTTTCCTGCAAGAACTTGATGGGACTAAAACTTTTGGAGGTCCTATGAATGGTAGGACATTAAAGCATTATTTTTGTCAAGAAATCCACTTTTAAACATTGTAAATCATTGTATATATCATTGTTTGTAAAATCAATAAAAAAACAGAAAATTCAAAAACAATAGTAAAATAGAAAAAGAGGGCGGTTTGAAAAATAGAAAGAAAGCCCCATGTTCAAAAAGTAGTCATTCTGAAAGCGCGCAAGTCTAAGTGCCACTACTAGTGCTCAAAATGTCTTTTTCAGTTATCTAGCCTAATAATAACTGAACATGTTTTAAATTTATTTGCTGATAAGTTAGTGAGAGGAAAGATAGTCAACATTGTGTAAGCTTGACTTGTCAAAGAAAATAGATTAGGAAAAGATACTGGTTCCACATGCTCAAAACAGAACCAAAGAGGAAAGAAGGGATGAAAAACAAACTGTGTATTCTAGCCTTGATTTTCTAGATTTCACTTTATGCAAAATAATATTTGTGTGTAGCTTGTATTTCATGCCACAAGTACATAACAAATCAGACTGTCTAATCCTGATTTGGTCATTTTTCAATTTCATGTTTTAGGTTAGAGAATAAAATCCTGTCAAATAGCTTAACCTTGACAGTCGATCCAGCATAGGTAGAGAAACAAAGGAGTTCATTAGCTTAATCTGAACTCCCAACAGATATAAGTGTAGAATTAGTGTCATTTTTCATAAAATTATGTCAAAGGGTTGCCAATCCAAATGCAGCCGAAAGAAGAAAAAATGTTAGGAAATGTAGCAGGGTAGGTAGAAATGACTTTGATGATAATCATGCTGTAAATTTTCAGAAACAACATCAAGGAAGAAAGAAATTTGTGCCAATGGATAAAGGCACTGGTCTTCGAAGGACAGAGATCTGAAATTTTGGACACCTCCTAAAATGAAGCTGCCCTCCCCAAATGGAGCCGCTGTTAGTCATCAGTATTTTTCACCTGTTGATAATGACTAATTTTTAGAGCCAAGTTTTCTAGAAGATGATCTCCAATTTTTCAAATTTTCAGCTAGAAAACACCCCTAAACATTTTTTCCTCCTACCTTTTCAAATCAGCCTATGATGAGAAGAAACCTAGTTGTCAAACCCTATCTAGTCTCAGTCATATAAGCTTGTCCATCAGCTATCATAAGCTAAAGTCATCTGTTGTCATTCACCCTCATCCTCAGGTCATTCATTAACCAATTTTTGATAAGAATATAAGCCACCCTACCTCTGTTCATATGTCATCTTAAGATCTGGTCATACCAAAGAGAATACTCCAAATCTGTCAAAGATCTCCCATAAGCTAGGTAGTGGCACTTTAGGAAATCCTCCCTTGGAAAACTATCCTAAGCCAAAAGAACCTCTGTCTAATACCAACCAGTCATAGATGGCCTTCCTATTCTGCAAACAATGCTTGATACACCCTTAGGTCACGCCACTAACAAGTCTTGGTGTCTCAGCAGTGCATGTTTCAAAAGCCAAACTCATATTGTATTGATCTATAGTGTTTCAGTGTCTTTTTCGAAGCAGAAATGTACCAGTGTTCCAGAAGACATTATTAAACTAAACATGAGAAAACAGCTGCTTCTCATGCTGTTTTGAGCCTGGGATGAAAGCACTAGTCAGAGAGGTAATTCAATGAACTTCTGCAAACACAGTAAAAAAGTTTAGTGACTTATGACTAGCAAGTAATACTCTACAGATACAAGTTAGGTTGCTCCTGGTTTCTAAAGATGCATAAGGGTATTTTAGCAACAGGATACATATCTCAGAGAATGCCCCTCATGGCATATTGTCAATTATTCACTTTTATTACTTACTGTGATATACCAAGCAGAGATATGCATTACAAGGAAATATGACATAGTTTGAAAAGAGATGAAATAGCATGAGTTTGTAAACCTCTTCCAAACATGAGCAGATGGTTAGGTCATTTTTTGTAAATATCCTTCATTTGAAATTAGATGGTTTGGAAATATGATAAAGGCCTCCTTCATTTAACAAGCAGAGGGTCAGGAACAAAGGTATGGCCTCATTCAAAGAGCACAAGGCTAACAATGCTGAAAATTTCCTAAAAAAAATTGTTTACACCTTTTTCTCCAATGGATGAAACAACTAACACAACAATGGTGTTTCAAAGGATGCTTACATAGTTTCACTATTTGAAATACAAAGTGGAAATCAGTAGAAAACAATTCAAGGTTTATGACTTGAGGTCTGGTGTTAAACATAGGCAAATCAGTGGTATTATGGTATTCAAAGAAGCTTTGTTTTTTCTTCTATCAAAGGTCTACTTCAAAGGGTAATCTGAGGCTAGAGTGCCCAAACTTAGAACAACCTTATCAAAATGAAAAAAAGATAATCTAAGTCTTTCTTCTGAAAGAGACTTTTTCAAATGAATACACAGACACAGTATGTGTGAGGAAATGGTATGACAAAGGTTTTAAGTTTAGAGACAACACTCAAAGAAACAAGGCACACTACAGTCATAAAGAAGACCTTTTTATGAACATGTGAAAGAGCTCTTTTTTTGCGTATGATTGCATTGAAGGTCTTTAAAAGCCTTCTCCGTGATGAACATATATAGGTAAAATCTAGGGTAGTACAAATGAGGTTCTTCACCCATAGTCAAAGGAAAATCTCAAAGGGTGCCTAACAGTTTTTGATCAACTTCACAATGGGAATAATCATCATCAAACACCAAGAGAGTTGAAATTTTCAAAGTAAGTTTTAGAATTGTGAATCATCTCCTTCCAAGATATGGCAAAGGATGCATCAAAAATCTTGGATATGACTCTTAAGCAATGCTCCTTTAAAGGCCAAAAATGGACAAACAGTGACAAAGTTTCTTCCTTAATGAGAAACAGTAAAAAAAAAATTTCTTTTAAGGTGGTTTCTTTACTTAGGAAAAGGTCATGTCTATGGCGTTTTAAAAAGAGGCTGGCCACTGCATTGTTGTTATAAGTCTTATTCGTAGAAGGCCTCATGGTATTTTAAGAGTGATGAAATAATAAAGAATAGTGATTGATGTTTATATGACAAAAGGGCCTTTTTCAAAATCCAAACCCTCAAAAAAGCAACTACGAAGATGTTTTAGCTTTTTTGACTTCTAAAAAGAGGTGGGAAGATAGTTTAAAAGCCCATTATGCATTTTCAAAACCACGAAACAAGTGTCCATTTGCTGCTCGCTGGAGAAACCAAGTGATTTCAGCATTTTTTCAGAGTTTTGAGGCCCAGAGGCTTGCGCAGCATGCTCGTGTGTGCCCGAGCAAAGGAGTTAAACTATTGTGGGGTGCGCCTATAGCACTCGTTCACCTACTGCCCGAAGCCGACCCGACAGCCTTCCAACTACGCGACGCTCTCAGTGGCAGTTCATCCTCCAGGTTCCAAAAAACATTTTAAAGGCTACCTCAATGATCAACCAAATCCACGAAGCCATCTTCAAGGTATTTTCCATTACCCCTTGGTACATTTCAAATTCTAAAGGGGGTATTGATACCGTGTTTTCCAAGAAAGAAACAGTGGTGAAGAAGTTTGGATTTTTGGTCAAAATCAAAATTGTTTGTTGCTGTGGGAGTCAAATATAAATACAGTAATAGAGGAGGTTTTGCATCAGTCTTAAAGAGCCCTAATTTCCTTTCAAAGACAGTGATAACAAAGGAGTAGGGTTTTAAGGGAAGGTGGTATGTGCCAAAACAGAGGGAGATTCCTCTTCAAACAAAAACCACAAACACACCTTGTTTAAGTCTTTTGCTCAAACGAAGTGGTTAAAGGAGATAGGTGGTTTGTCAAAATTCAAAAGGATCTCTTTGGTCATCGCTAGTAAATAAAAATACAGTAAAAAAGGAGGTTTATTAAGCCAATTTACAAAGCTCTTTTTATGTTATAAAAAGTTGAGGCTGCCCACAGTTATTGAAAAAGAATAGAGAGTTGTAGAGGTCTCAAGTTTGCTAGAAAATATGTTCTAACAGTGTTAAGCAGAGAGCAAACCTTGTTTGCTAAAATTCAAAAGGAAACAGGGTTAGAAGGTGAAGGCTTGGTAAATATAAAGACTTACTTTTTGTGTTGTGAGATAGCAAACTCTGTGCAACCTCCATAGTTCAAAAAGAAGAGTCTATGTTGTAAGTTTTTTCAAGTCAGCTGAAGGTGTCTTGTTTTACTTTGAAAAGGGTAGTAAAACACCAAAAGGGCAGTTCTTGAGGGAAAGATATTTTGTGCCAAACAAAAGAGTTCTTTCTTCAACAAGGAAACACAAACATATCTTCTTCAAAATCCTTGCTCAAGCACAGTGATGAACTGATTTTGTTTTTTATTTGACAAATACTTGTTGATTGGCATCAAAGAGGCACAGTGACTTATAAGGAGGACAAAGTGTGGTGTTATGAAACCATTTCAAAAACCATTTGAGACAGTTTTTCTTAGTCAACTAGAAAAGAGTATCCAAAACAAAAATTCCTCCCAGGAAAGATAGTAGAAGTGGCCCTCACAGGAGGTTTGAACCTGTTTCAACTGAAAAGGTAAATGCTCATCCATCAGTCCTGTTTAACTTTCATGAAGTTGGATGTCTAGAGATTTTTCAAAGGGTTCAGTAGGTGAAAATCTATCTCCCCTTGTCACATCTTTGTGCTTTGAGATTGCAAGGGAAACACTTTCAGCTGGCAGGCTTGGATTTCAAGTTTTCTCCTAGATCCATTTCCAAAGCCACCAAAATCCCTTATGTCAGGGAAAAGTGGTTTAAACAGAGCTACCTAGACTTAGAACAGTACAAACCCTTTTTGAAGCCGGAGCATCAGGATACATGTCCATCCATCTTTCCTTTTTCATGTCTGTTAACTAGTTATGCTCTCCTCGTGAAGATAATCATGAAATATTTCACATGTGAGGGAAGTTTCTCCCAGGTCTATGCTTACCATGTCTAGTTTCTCATGCACTTCGCAAGAGCCCAATTGTTAAATATCCCCTTCTTCCTCCATAGAAGTATTGAAAATATGGCCTCCACTGTTCAAAAGAGACCTCCCTCTCAGCAGTTAGCTTGCTTTTTTCATCATTCCCTCATCAAGATTGTCATTCTTCATTAACTTGAGAAGAGGGGAATCTCTTGGGACACTTTCATTGCACATCCAGATTTCACCACTGTTCCTTCATCCCATGCATCTCCTTCACCTTCCACTCAACATCTTTTTCCTTCTTCAAGAAATCCCATTCCCAAGAAGCTCAAATTTCCCATGATTTAACAACAAGAAGAGCATGATGAAGAAGAGCCGCATGATGAGGAAGAGCAGCATGATGATGAAGAGCAGCAGCATGATAAGGAAGAGTAGCATGATGAAGAAGAGCAGCACAGTGAGGAAAGGCAGCAAAGTGAAGAAAAACATAGTGATGATATGCAGCACAGTGATGAAGAAAAGTGCCATGAAAAAGAGCAAAACAGTGAGGAGGGAAATGATGAGGAAATTGAAAAGTTTGATGAGGATATTGGTAGCCCTCACAACAGCAAAAATGATGAATATATAGCCAAAAACATTGAGGATACAAAGCCTCAAAGTCATAAAGAAATCAAGGACAGGAGTAAAGAGGGCAACCCTCAAAAAGACATGAATGATGAGAGTCAAAGCATTCATAAAGAAACTCAAAACAATGGAAAGGATGATGAGGGAAGTAGCAAGGGAAAAGAGCAAGTAGAGCATGTGCGAGCTACCTCTCCTAGGCAAGGGGCCATGCTTTCTTCTCCAAAAGTGACAAAGCCCCAAAAATCAAAGAAAAGGGTGCCTCAAACTATAACTCCAAATGTTACTAGGGCCCTCCGAAACAAGGGGAGGTTTCCTAAGCAACCCATTGTCGAATTACCCAAGAGGAGGAAGACCAAGAAGGCCACCCAAAGCAAGGGAAAGGAGAAAGAAGAAAGAAGCCATGAGAAGGAGAGGGACTTTGACATAATTCAGATCCAAAGTGATGATAGAAATAATGAGGCCTGAATCCTAGAGTATCTCTTGATCAATAGAGAAGAAAAAATTCATAAATTGAGGGCAAATCTAGAGAGGTGTAGAAACTTCATTCACTTTTTGCAAACACAAAAAAAACAGTGAGTGTCCACATGGCAGTATATGAGCCACGTGCCATCAAATATAAAAAATATGCCTCCAAGGCACAAATTAAGTTGGAAGAACTCATGGGCGAGTTCAAGGATAGCGAAGATGAAGATCAGCCAAGAAGAAAGAGGCCAAGGACCATGGGACTCAGAAGAGCCTTAGAGAAACAAAAGGAGGAAGAAGATGCCCTTTTCCAATCTTTTCCTCTCACTAATTTTTTTACCCAAGAGATGGAAAACAATCGAGAAGCATAGATTGAGAGGGTGAATGATCACTTGGAGAAGAAGTTGGAAAATGCCAATAGATATTTGGACCTTCAAAGGAGGATGACCGGGCACTATAAGAATCTTAATCAGTTCACCCGACGGAAATTGAAGGCCACAGAGGAAAAACTCAAGGAAGCTCAAAAGAGGCACCCGACACCAAAAATGAAGAAATACACCTCAAAGATCCAAATTTTGGCCTCAACTTCTCAGCATATTTCTAAAAACCCTTGAGGGTCATGCTTGCCAAAATTGGGCGAAATTCAACAAGTTTTGGTTTTTTGTCATTTTTGGGCTTTTGGCTAAAAATCATGGGCATCTCCATTTCTGTTTGGGACATCCTCAAAGGATGAAAATGGTATAATTGTATGCCATAATTTTAGGGGCATCTACTCAGTTATTTTCAGATCAATTGAAGATGATTTGGTCCCCCGAAATGGCGAAAAACACTCACTTTTTCCACACTCTGCCCCGTTTATCAGCAAAGTCTATTTTTTGGGGTTTTTACACACAGGTCAGTTTTTGACAAACTTCCATTGATTATTTTGGAGAAAACTAAGCATTTTTAGAAAATAGACATTTACATATTTCCAATGAGCCATCACGAGCCTTGTTTTGACATTGAGTAGGCTTCCAAAAGTTGCCCACAAGACAGAAGACTTTCTGCTGATATTTTTCTTAAGTATTTTTGTGAAAAATATACTTTTCTAAAGTGACTTTTCCTCATGTGCTTTTAGCTATTTTTGAGCATGGTTAGTTAGGAAAAGTCAATATATTTTCCTTTTTTAGCATTTTTGAGATATTTTATTAGATATTTTGTGCCTTGGGCTTTGCAAAGCCTCAAGGACAAAATCATATATTTTTGATGGGCCAATGAGATTGCAAGTTGCACTAGAAGGTTTTCCCTCATCTTGGCCTATATATTCCAAGAGAATTCATTGTAAATAAGGCTGAACTTGATGATATAGAGAAATATATGGTTATACAAGCTTGGAAGAAACACTTGTCTCATGCATTGGATAATTTCTTGAATGTTTTTGGATGATGAAAGAGGATTGTTGTTGGATTCCTTGACTTGGTAAAATGGTATAGTGTCCCTCTCTGTTATGCTTCTTAGTTTTCATTCATATTCCATGTTATTGCTTGCTATAAGACAATAGATAATAGATTTGAGACATGCCCTTGGAGGCACCTCAAATTTCCTGTTTCTTTATAGCTTTTATGTTTTCTTCTTTCTTAGTCATATCAAAGAATCCTTGATTGCTCTTTGATAACTGAAGAAATTTTTTTCTTGTTTCATTTATGGTTTTATGCATGCTAAGTATGATTCACGGTATGCCCTGCTTACTCATGGCTAGTCATAGCTCCACCTTTGAAACCTTTCTTTGATTGTTTGATTGTCATTTGTTGAACCAAGGAGGTCTTGTACTAATCTTGCCCTTTGCCTAAAACTATGCAATCTTGCTTCAAAGTGCCCAATATCTTGAAATACTATGCCTAGGCATTTCCTCATAGTGAATTGAGTTGTTTGTTTATCTTAATTGTCTTTCCCCAAAGTCTGATAACAATTTCCCAAAGTTAGAGAGTCGTATATATCTATGTATTGCTTGAATGTTTATTTCTATGCATTTATCAGCTTATAGTTACATTACTCATGATTAATGGTCGGCCCTACCAAGTTTATGTCATCTATTGAACTATTTATGTTTGAAATCCTTTGTTCTTCACAAATTTAGTGTCCATCCCACTCCATTTTACCCAAAGATCCTTTTTACCTTGATCAAATCGGCCCTTCAACAACCTTGTATCACCATCTGAAAGATTTCTTGACCTTTTCAACCCCATAGCCCAGTTAATATGAAAATATTTTTATCTATCTTAGTCTTTGATCAGTTCATCCCTCACAAACCTAAAAATAAAACCAAAAAACTACTTCATAACTAGCCTAAAATTAGAAACACAAGAAGCAACACACATAGTTATCCCTTACACAAATAGAGAGAGCCCTCTCTGAGTCAAGGAAGGCTAGGTCCTTGGGCTCCAAAGATTGGTTTGATGTTACCCTGTCACTTGGCTTGTCAATCAGCCAAATCACAGGACCCTAACATGGAGGACTATTCCTATGACTTGTGAGCAGTAGCATGTCCTGAAAACACCTTCATAATATCCTCCTGCCTAAGTATAAACATTCTCCTGAAGAACATTTCCTCTAGAAAACCCTAAAAACAGGTGTTTTAGCCTTGGCGCGACTAGTCAGTTCATCCCTCGTGCCAATGGGCGAAATCCATAGTAGAGGGCGCGCCAATTGGCGCACTGTCCCTATGTCTCACTCGCGCCAAACCCATTAAGGAATGTTTTTTTAAAATAAATGGCAGAAGTTTGGTTCCAACAAACTCCAGAATGAATCATCAAAAGAAGTTGAGTGGTTTGGCTTCGGATCTCCATGTATAGGAAGTGGTTTTCCACCTCTCATGGAACCTTCCTAAGAGATAGGGCCTATCCCACGATTATAGGGATCCCAACTTCCCTTCCTCCATCTATAAAAGCTTTCCCTCTCCATTAGCAAGCTAGCTGAACTTGTAGGAGGAAAATATAGCCGGGCAACCGTTGAAAGCAGAGCCGAGAAGAACCCCGTAAGAGAGAGCATTGTCAAAACTCCCGACAGGCTTCATTGAGATGCACTCTGCTGCAAGACCCGCCGAAGGAAGATCACAGCGTCAGAGCATTTGGTTGTAATCTCCCTTTTTGTCATCATTAACAGAAGTGACTCTGATTTTGGTTCCATTCATGTGTTCATCTCTTTATGTAATGCAATGAATTATGTCCTCTCTGACTGATATATAGTTACATGCTTTAGATGTTACATTGTATGTCATCGTTTCTCTGTGTGTGTATAGGTGTCCAGACATGACAAACGGAAGGATTGTGATCTGTCGGGCTAGGGACGAGGAGCACCGATTTTTCATCGGCAATAGTAGCGTGGGATTCGAGGTAGGTTTCTTATCACGATCTTTGTCTTTCTTGTAACTAGAAGCCAATGTCATTGCGTGATTTGATTGTTGCTAGACCCATTCTGGGATAGTAGGATCGCCTCTGTCCGCAGAGGGGATTTACCTCCTCAACACTTGGTATGCCTCACAACCCTCAACCAGTGAATGACAAGATATATGATAAATCCTAGAGGTGCATGCCGTCAATCAGGCCTATGAATCCTTGACTAGTGAATGGTGAGATATGTGGTAATGGTTGGAGGGTGGAATCTCGATTAGGCCTAGGAATACTTGACTGGTGAATGGTAGGATATAGGGTAAAGCCTATAGACTAGGAGGTAGGAAAATTCCTCACAATGTAGGTGGATAAATCAGGTGGCATCAAGTCTTGTTTAGGGCGCGGTGATCTGATGGGGATTACGGTAAATTCAGAGGAAACCTAGATTGGTTTGGTTTTGAGTTCCACATTCATGTTTGGAATATGGCACGTGGGTGATTGGATGAAAGAAATATTTGGTTCCACCAATCTATGGTATGGTGGTTCGTGGAAGTCCCATGCCTGGTAAATGTTTTCCTTCATTAATAAGAGCTTCTTCTCCTTAGTATTATGTACATAAATGTACTAGTTCATATGTGGTTCTCATGATTATTATATCCTTGTTATTTTTGTTGTTTATATGTTGGTTATGAGTATGTTTTATGAAAGTATTGATGTATGGATCTCATCATGTTTTGACTGGCACATAAACGTACAATGAATATATGTCATAATAGAAGATAATGCAGTTAATGTGGTATTGAAAAAATTCATCTTTACGAATCTCAGATAAGTATGAGACCCTTATGCTCATATTTTTTGTTATGTCCTGTAGGTTGCATATTTGTGACATGTTTGACGAAATGTTTGTCATGGATAGTAGGTGCTAGATCAAGTGCTTATATCAGTGATTTCATTAGTAGTTTTTTTCCATTGATATTATTCATTTCTTAAGGTTTCATGGAGTTATGGGTAGTGGCCTGAGAATTGGTCCTGTAAAAGTGGCTTAGAATCCAGGGTCACTGGCACAAAATTTCCTAAAAAATTTCACAGTCTCTAGAATGCGTTTTTGTGGGAGTGAATAGAATGCCTCGGTTGCATGCATGGATTTTCCTGGGAGTGACTAAAGCTCCAGGTTAGTAAATTTTCAAGTTTTCTTATGGGTTAAGCACCTGGAAAGGTTGGTTTCTTCCTAAAGGGTTTGTAGCTCCTTAGGAAATTCAGATTGGTTGTGTTTGTAGGTTCCACTTCCTTAACTATAAATGGGGAGTTGAATCACATCATAGTATCCTCTCATCACATGCTTAACCCACTAGACCAGTTAGCTTGGACAAATTTGGGAGGAGGGTATTACAGAGTGGTATCAGATCATGGTTCACCCCTTAGACTGGATGGGTGGTGTGTTGGTCACGCATGCATGTCGGTTGCATATGTCTTATTTATGCTTGTGATTTATGTGCTTGTTGTGTATGCATGGTGGTATTTATGGTTGCAGTTGTGTCACCATGTGAAATTTGATGGTGTTGTTGTTGGATGTGGTCATCATGAGTGTATGTTGGTTATGCATTGGTTATGCTGTTAGTGTCTAAATGTTGTTATGCATACATTGACATGGTGATCATTGTCATGCATGAGGTCATGGTATGTGTTCAGTATGCTCGTGAGCAGAAGATGAAATACATGATAACCAGCAAAGAGAAGCCAATCAATCATCCTGTAAATTATGTACATACCGACTTAGAGTCGTTTGTGTTGCTTGCTAATAGTTTTAATGATATAGAAAGTCAATTAGTTCAGGCAGAAGATATACCAGAAATCACTGAGAATTTTAGAGAAATTTTGCAAAAAGAAAGAAGAGAAAAACAAGCTGTTATGGGGCAATCAGCTGAAGACAATGGGCAGCAAACAGAAAAAACAGAGCCGGTACAATTTCAGCATTTAGAGGACGATGAAGATGGTCTTTGTACCATGGATTTTGATGGCGCAGTGGGCAGCGACGGTGCTGGAATTGGTGTTTGGATTCGTAGTCCGTTTTCCGCTCCGGATAAGGTCCCGAGCAATGTGAGAGTGTGTTCCTACAAGCTGGCATTTGACTGTTCTAATAATGAAGCGGAATACGAGGCTCTTATTGCTGGCCTTAAGATTCTTAAGAAGTTGAAAGCGAAAAGGATTGCAGTATATGGTGATTCAGAATTGGTGATAAAGCAAGTTAAAGGTGAGTTTCAGGCTAAGCATCCTCGCATGAGGGCTTACCGTAATGCAGTCTTAGACATTCTGAAGTTATTTTCTGATCATACTTTGACATTTGTGCCCCGCATACAAAATGGTGTTGCTGATGGACTTGCTAAGGCAGCAAGCAATCTTAAAATTCCAATGAATTCCAGCAACAAGTTCGAGATACATGTGAAACACCGGCCCACCGTTCCAGACAATCAGCGATGTTGGCAAGTCTTTCAGGATGATGAGGAGATTAGTGAATTTCTGCAGAATAAGGGTAAGTTTAAAGACACTTCCATAGATACAGAATTTGATGATGGCAGTGATGACATACAAATAAATCAAATGGAAGTGCTGCAACTCAAGGACAACATCATTCCTAAGGGATTGATTCCTTTGGAAGAGTTGTTTGATCAAGATGATGTAGCCCGCAAACCGACATTGAGGCCAACAGAAAAAGGTGTTGAGGAGGTAAATATTGGGACAACAGAGAATCCCAAAATGGTAAAGTTATCAAAGTCATTGTCACCAAAGGTAAAGGCAGAATATGTGAAATTGTTGTCTTCATTTTCTGATGCGTTTGTGTGGGATTATTCAGATCTTAAAACATATGATACTAATATCATTCAGCATACTATCCCCATCAAACCAAATCAGAAGCCTTTTCGTCAAAAGTTGAGGAGAATCAATCCAAAGCTGCTACCATCAATCGAAAAAGAGGTAAATAGGTTGTATAAGTCAGGAATTATTGTGCCTATTCGATTTTCAGATTGGATATCAAACTTGGTGCCCGTGAGAAAGAAGACAGGTGAGATCCGTTTATGTATTGACTTCAGAAATTTGAATAAGGTATCATTAAAGGACAATTATCCGCTGCCAAAAATGGACCATATATTGCAGCGAGTAGTTGGAGCATCACGGATGTCACTACTCGACGGATACTCAGGTTATAATGAGATTTTAGTGCAGGAAGATGATCGTGACAAGACTGCGTTCACCACTCCTTGGGGAACATTTCATTATGCAAAGATGCCGTTTGGTTTAAAGAATGCAGGCGCTACCTTTCAGCGTGCAATGGACATGGATTTTGCCAACGAGAAAGATGTGTTTTTGGTTGTTTATCTTGATGATTTAACTGTGTTTTCAAATTCTGATGAGGAACATTTATATCATTTGAAAATTGTTTTCCAGAAGTGCAGAAAATATGGCATTTCGCTGAATCCGAAAAAGAGCCTTTTTGCCATGGATGAAGGGAGGCTCCTTGGCCACATCATATCGAAAGATGGCATTCAAGTTGATCCTGCACGTGTTGAAGCCACACAGCAGATTGAACAGCCCCGGAACAAGAAAGAAATACAGTAATTTAATGGTAAAATGAATTTTCTGCGTCGTTTCATTCCAAATCTTGCAGAACACCTTAGAGAAATCACGAACATGCTGAAAAAGGACAGTCAGGTAAAGTGGACAGAAGAGGCAGTGAAATCATTCAATTTGGTAAAAATAGCTCTTTCCTCAGCCCCTATTTTAATCAGCCCGGATTACACACAGGACTTCATTTTATTTTCTTTTGCTTCTGAGCACACATTGGCAGCTATTTTGATGCAAAAAAGGGACGGAGTTGAGAAGCCCATTGCTTTCTTCAGTCGGATCATAAGAGATGGAGCATTGAAGTACAATATCATTGAGAAACAAGCGCTTGCGCTTGTAAAGGCCTTGAAAGATTTCCGTGTGTACATATTGCATTCCCACATTATAGCATACGTTCCTAACGTAGTAGTTAAAGATGTTTTGGTACAGGCAGATCCAGAGGGAAGAAGGGGTAAGTGGATCGCTGCGTTGTTAGAATACGATGTGGAAATTAAACCAACCAAGCTGATCAAAGGACAAGGACTCGCCAAGCTCATGGCTGAAACAAATATGCATGCTCTAGACATAAATTTGATCGCTGCCATGTCCGATGAAGATGAGGAAAGTACGTCAGTCCAGGTATCTGATATTTTTGTTTCTTCTCCTTGGTATGCTGACATTTTATACGTGCTTCAGAATTTGTCTTCACCGCCCGGGATGCCAAGAAATAAGAGTAGAACATTGAAGTTAAGAGCTGCTAAATTCTGCATTTTGAATTCTGCATTATATTGGAAAGACCTTGGAGGTATGTTGTTGAATTGTTTGGTAGAGGAGGAAGCTCAAAAAGTTTTGGAGGATTTTCACAGAGGTGACTGTGGAGGTCATTTGTTTTGGAAGACCATAGCGAATAAGATTTTAAGGGCAGGGTATTATTGGCCTTCTTTGTTTTCTGATGTGTTTAAGGCTGTTAAAAATTGTCATGAGTGTCAAATTTTCGAAGGGAAGCGGAAACTACAGCCTTTGCCTCTAAAACCAATTGAAGTTAGTGCACCATTCCAGCAGTGGGGATTGGATTTTATCGGGGAAATTCACCCAGCATCTTCCGGACAACATAGATGGATACTGACAGCTACAGACTACTTCACGAAGTGGATTGAGGCAATTCCCACTCGACAGGCCACGGATGCGGTAATTATCTCTTTTCTTGAAAATAATATTCTGTCACGTTTTGGGTGTCCTAGCAAAATAATCACAGATAATGCAGTGGCCTTCAAGTCTAAAAGGATGGTTGAATTTTGCTATAAGTACAATATCAGTTTGGGACATTCGACCACTTACCACCCGCAAGGAAATGGTTTGGCGGAATCTTCAAACAAGTCCTTGGTGAATATCATTAAGAAATTGCTAGAAATCAACAAAAAGGGCTGGCATAAGAAATTAATGAATGCGTTGTGGGCTGATAGAGTAAGTCAGAAAAAGTCGATTGGCATGTCTCCTTTCAAGCTGGTGTACGGAATAGATACGGTTTTTCCTACTTCACTTGCTGTCCCGGTGGTCAAATTGCTTCAAGAGGCTGGGAGTGAGGAAGATCCTATGCAACGGAGGATTAATCAGATGATTCATTTACAGCAGACACGCGAGGATGTATTTCAAAATACTTTTAAGTTGCAGGAGCGCATAAAGAAGATCTACGACAGAAAGGCAAAAGTGGATAAGTTCCAGTTGGATGAGGTAGTTTTGAAATGGGATGCTCGGAATGAGGATAAGGGAAAGCACGGCAAATTTGAAAATCTGTGGAAGGGTCCTTTTAAGATTGCAGCGTATCGGGGTCAAAATGCATTTCTTCTCAAAGAAATGAATGGAGATGATTGTCCTGGAGGACCGATCAATGGTCGGTTGCTGAAGCGATATTACTTCTGAGTATCTTCTGCTGATCTCATTATCATTGTATATATCATTTTACTTTTTTTTCGTTGCAAGGGTGTACCGATCTCTCATCTCCAGTCTGGGGCCCGGAGCGAAGGCTATAATTCTGGAGATGGAGGTTGGTTGGTTTGAAATTGTCAAGTCAGTTTTATCAGTCTTTTAAGTTTTGGTCATGTCAGTTTTGGTCAAATTTCAGTCAGTTTTTAGTCAAATCTGCAGTCAATAAAAATGTCCAAAGTTTTGTTTTATCGGTTGAAATAATGACTCCATCACCCAATGGATGAAAGGCACTGTCTGACTCCCCCAGAGATCTACCGTTCTTGGCATCTCCATGTAGCCACCATCCCCATTGGAGCCAATGTTAGAGTCGGTCCTTACAGCCCTCCGTCAGGGATCATTTCATTTTTTGCATATTCATTCTTAGGTGTCTCGCTTGTTCCAATTCGTTGCATTTCGCTAGGAGCATGCCATTGACTGATGAGGGGGTCTGTTGTCTTATGTTTCCTCATGCTTACACCTGCAGGGCTATTTAAAAAAATTTCCAAAAAATCACTCAAAATCATCATCATTTCATTTATGGTCATTAAATGTCAATAAGTGTCTTTAGTCTTAGAGTCTAGGGTTTTTGAGTCATTTGCATACATGTCATAAAGCCTGCAGGATGAGGATGGTTCCGCAATTTTGATTTCATGTTTTTATTATCATTAGCATTTAAAAACATTTCTAGTCCAAAACTCTGTTTTGGAACTAGAAATTGTTCAATTTTATTTTTTGTAATAAATTGTATTCATTTCACCAAGAAGAATTTTCAATGCAGACCTCTGATCTTTTCCTAAGCTAAAGAGCGCCATACCCCTGCAAGAGACAACAAAATCATCAATTCAAAATTCAAAAAAAGCCAAAAGAGAGATATTGTATTGAAAAAGCCAAATGTGAAAATGCAATAACATTGTAATGTGGGTTATCAAATAGATTTGGATCAAATCTGATTGTGAAAGATATTTACATCATGTATAAAATGGCAAACAAGTTCATGTGCAATGATCCGCAGCAAAGAAGTCAAAATCTGGAGTTTGGAGGCCGAAATCGAGTTTTGGAGCATTGTTGACAGAGTTTGGAGGTCGTGAGACCCACTTGGGCAAAAGCGACCCACTTGGCAAATGCGACCCACCTGGGCGTTGCCTCCAGTGCAAATTATAACGCATGCGACCCACTTGGCAAAAGCGACCCACTTGATCGCATGCGACCCACTTGCTAACAGAGTTCAGAAAAGTTGCGTTGGGCGCCCAGTTTCGTTTTAAATCGTCTCCAGCTACCTTCAAATAGGTTCTAAACTATTGCTCAGTAGATTTTAATGTGTTGGTGGTATCTTGAAGACTTTAAACATCTGAATGGAAGAGTAAAACCCTACATATATGGCAGTTTTGTTCCTCAGGGTTTTAAAATATATATGGATGGTTTATGAGTATTTTTCCTCCTTATATCATTGATATATCCACCTTTGCATGTATTGTCAAAGCCCCACTGTCTTCACACCCATTATACCACCGTGGTCATCATTATTGTTTTACCACTGTCATGGCTTTTGTGTCATGGTGATCATTGTCATATGGTGTCTCATTGCCCATTGATAAACACGTTTTTATACTCATTGTTCACTGCCCATTGACAAACACTGTCTTATGATTCATTGTTCCCTTTGACAAAGTTTATCCAATATTCTAAAGGCTGCCTGCTACCATTTGTCAAATTTCACTTGCAATTAAAACAGAGACTGTGCTTCTATCTCAATCCACCTAAAACAGAGTTGTTATCATTGTTTGTTTCCTTATGGTGCTTTGACAGTGGGGGATATTTATTGGGTGTTGAAACATACATTATAACTCTATTTTCACTGCATTTATATCAGTATACATAGTGCCAATATCTTGTTCAAAGCCATGTCAGAGACAGAGTCAGTGTATGAGCAAGGGTCAGGCAGTGATTCCACGACTGAAGTTAATGTGCCACAGGGGTCTCATAGAGTTGTCAGAGGTGGTAATCATCGCAGAGAGGAGCCTACTTCTTTGGCTCGGTTGCAGGCATGTCCACTAGCAATGGATTGTTTTCGGTATTTGTCATGTTTCCGATTTTGTGAGATGATTGCACAAACCTGGCTTCATCATGAATTGGCTCGTCTGTTTGTTCTACATTTACGGGATGGCCGGGTAAATCTTGCCGGGGTTGATTTCATTTTGTCACCTTTGACTATTGCTCAAGCCACTGGCATACCAAACATGGGCGAGGAATGGAACAAACGTCAGCATTTAGAGAAATTCCACTATGAGCCATACATTAAGACTGGATATATGAGGTACTTGGGCAGAGTTTTTCCATTCAGATTCTTGAGGGATGAGTTTGCACCGCTGATGAAACTCATCATTCAGTATTTTAGTTGTGAGGGCAGATATGCTCGTCTCTTTGCATACCATATTCGTTTGTTGATGCACTTCACAAGGGTACGTATGATGAATATTCCGTACTTCATATATCGCAACATAGAGAGGATGGTGATTTTTGTGCAAAAGAAGACGAGCCCAGCGCAGAAGTACAGGAGTATATACCATTACGCTTTGATCAAGATCATAGTGTTACATCAGTTGGCAGAGCAGGGCATCACTTGGGAGGATTTCATTTCTCGTGACTTTTTCACAGTGCCACAGCCGCCTCCCGAGATAGTTCATGATGCGGGAGAGCCTTCACACCAGCCGGACATTCCCGAGGTTGAGCATATCAGCGCTCCTTTGGTTCGGACATATCAGCGAGGCCATAGGGCCTTATTTGCAGCGACACGGCGAGTATTATCTCCACGTGAGGTGGAAGGGGTCTTGCCGACTTCATCAGCAGAGCGAGTATTATCTCCACATGATGTGGAAGGGGTCTCACCTTCTTCTTCAGCACAGGTACAGGTACAGGACAGGGGCAAGAGGCCCATGCATGATGAGGGCCCATCAGGAGGCCGGGACACAGATTTCACAGTCATTGATGTTGATGCGAGCTCTCTTAGCTCGAAACTGAGGGAAGTCATCCAGGAGCAAAGGGCCGAGAATGACAAGCTGAAAGATCAATTGCAGAAGGCTCAGTGGGTGATAAACTATTTGGAGCAGCGCAACAAACAGCTTGAGGATGAGCTCACATATTATGAGCTGCGTCGAATCCGTGAGGACCGACAGTGGAATCGAAAGAGACCTGGTGACATGACACCAGCTGACCGAGATACTGTACTCACACATGTGAACATTCATCTGGAGAAATTGTTGGCGAAGGCCAATCGAGACAAAGACATGCTTCGTCACATGAAAGGCCATTATTGGGCTCGCATGCATGTCTGCAAAGCGAGAATGAAGATTCTGAAGAGGAGGTTGCGCGAAGCACTGAGACGGCGGAAAAGGCATAATCCACTTCGGATTTTGGCCGAGGCTTCGTTGACTGGGCAAGATACATGATGGAGGACCTCCGCTCCAAATTTGGGCAAATTCGGAGAAAATTTTGTCATTTTCAAATTTTTGGGTCAAAAAACAGGTTTTTCAGTTAAGTGGGTCTCACCCTCATATGCTCACTTTTTTTTGGGACACTTGCTGGAGGAAATTTTTGCATTTTTGGATTTTTCATGGTTAATTATGCATCCTCAGACATTACCTAAGCATTTCATCAAAATCTGGATGGTCAAAGAGCTCAAAAACACCATGAAAACCACCTTGCTGCCACCCTTTGCACCAGCAGGAAGTACTTCTAGGAGAAAGAAGTTTTGGAGGGTCAAATGAGCTCCAAATTGGGAAATTCCACTTGGGTTGGATAGTAAACATCCAGGGCTTTCCAACGAGCTATCATGAGCTCAATTTGGATGCCGGGAAGTACCTCAAATTCAGGCTGGAAAAAATGTGACCCACTCGGTTCAAATGCGACCCACTTAAATTTTTTGCTGAATTTTCAACTGCCAGCTCAGATTTTCGCCTAGTATGGACCAGTTTTGCTTGTGGATGGAATTTTTGGGTTTTTATGATGTAAATGTATATTGGGCATGTAAATTTGGCTTATTTTTATCTATTTTAGAAGATTCACTCCCAAAAAGGTAAAAATCATGTAAATGGATCAGTTTCCACTCTTTTAGAGGCAAGTTGTTAGCTGCCTAGATTGTAGTTCCATGAATAGAATTGGTTGAAACTGATCCATGAAGAGGGAATTCGACCCCTAGAGGTGGGGAAAGGTGTTAGAGTGATCTATATATTGTAATTTCTGAGGCATTCTACAGGTTGGACTCTTGGGAGACTTTTGATATCATTGTACATATTTTTTCATATTTGGCTAAGGAAAGATCAGAGGTTTTGCGGCACTTGTTGGGATCCTTGTGGTGTTCTGTTCTTGATGGTGTTTCCTCTTTGTTTACTGTAAGTTTCTTCATGTTTAATGTATACCATCCTTTCATATGCTTCTGAACTAAATTGAATGAGTAAGTGAGGTTGAATCCATTGTTTACAGTGCTCTACCTTTGAATTCAGTTAGTTCTATATGTTTTCAGCTGTTTGGAGAGGATCCAAGTTCTTCTTTGCCCTCTTCAGCTCCTCGTCGGTCTGATCTGTCCATATATTCAATCAAAAGCATCAAGATCGTCACCTACCTCGCCCCAACTCGAAATCTGCAAAAGTATGACCTTATCCCCAGACCCAAAGTTTGTTTTCCCATTTCTCAAGCGAAAACCCAAAAACCAAAAAATCAAACATATCTATCTCTTTACTAGCCTAAAATCAGTTCTTATTATAAGTCATCTCGCATCCTATTGCTCATTTTCTCGAGATTGACGGAGAGAGCTCTCTCCTGTCCTCGTAGGGCTAGCTACGAGGCTGAGCGTGGTTTGATGTAGCCTTGAGTTTTACTTCATTTCAGCCTGAGGTAGATTTGAGCGCTAACAGGATACATGTACAGAGAAGAGAGTTCATCATTGGATAAGAGTTTGTGAATTTTATTTGAATGGTTTTCTTACATCAACACATTTGAATGTATTTCCATTGGGATCATATAGTATGCTTTTGGGGATGGATTGGCTATATATTAAAAGGAACAAGGTAGATTGTTATGAATAATCTATTAAGTGTCTAGATGACAACGGGGAACAAGGATTTTGCAGGGTAAGAAGAAGCAACACCAGTTAGAATGGTAACATCTATGTAGGAAAAACACAATCACAGGAAAATGGTGTGTGTTATTTTTAGTGCATATTTATAGTGATAAAGGCAAGAAGGATGAGGATGTAGAGATATTAAGCGGGTACCAAATCTTGCAACAGTTTTAGGATGTGTTTCTAGAAAATATTTTAGTTTTTCCACATCACATAGAAGTGGACTTTTCTATTGAGTTGGTACAAGGGGCAACACCAACATCAAAGGCACCGTACATGATGAGCACTCCAGAGTTAGTAGAGTTGAAGTTGGAGTTAAGGGAATTGCTTGAAAAGGGATATATTACGCCAAGTGTATCAACATGGGGTGCATCAATGTTGTTTGTGAAGAATAAGGATGGTAGTCTCAGGTTATGCATTGATTATAGGCAGCTGAACAACGTAACCATTAAGAAAAAGTACTCGTTTCCAAGGACTGATGACTTGTTTTATCAACTGAAGGGAGAAAAAGTGTTCTTAAAGATCGATCTGAGATATAGATCTCATCAAGTACACATTAAACAAGAGGAAATTGCTATGAAAATAGCTCCAAAAATAGAAGAAAAGAGAGATCAACGCCTTATAAATCAACCACTTCGAGGGGGAAACCTCCAATACATTACATAAATGAACAATTCTTGGATGATATAAATGAAAAAACTCCTTCTATATATAGGGGTCCATGGGGTCACAATAGAATCCTAGCCAACCTAATATTAATAATGGAAGGGAACAATAATAACGATGTGGGGGTTACAGGGGTACAACAATAACAATAAGGGGGCTACACTAATAGAAATAAGGGACTACACTAGTAATATGGGGACCTAACATGCCCCTCTCATTCAAAAAGGTGTTTTCATCAACACTTGAGTAGCTCTGGATGCTTCTGTATAAAATTCTTACCCCCCCATGTAGAATCTTCAGTGGGTAACTTCTTCCACTTGATGAGATACTCTGAAATTGATCGATTTCCTAGCTGTCGAGTTCTTGCTTCTGTGATTGTTTCAGGTTCCAATATGGTTTTCCTTTCCTCATCAAGTTATGGAAATATTGTTTGAATTGGAATTTTTTTACCTAACCTTCTTTAAGCATGAAACATGGAAAACTGGATGCACTCGCGAAGAAGCAGGAAGCTCCAATTTGTATTCCATATTACAAATATTTTGCAACACCTTGTAAGGACCATAGTATTTTGGAGATAATTTATTATCCTTCTTAGCTTGCTTGAGGTACATTTGTTTGTATGGTTGTAGCCATAAAAAAACCCAGTCTCCTACATCCAAAATTCTCTCGCTGCGATGTTGATCTGCATGTTATTTCATTCGATTTTGTGCCAAATCTAGGTTATCCTTTAAGAGTTGGAGAACCTGTTTTTGATGCTTGATTTTAGCCTCCACTGCTTGAACCTTACAATTTTCTCTTAAATATGATGTGATTGATGGTCAATGATATCCGTAAATTTCCATAAATAGGGTTATTTTTTTCTATAGTATGGAAGGAAGTGTTATACCACCATTCAGCCAGAGGTAACCACTTCCCCCATTGTGTTTTTTGTCAGATACAAAACAATGAATATATCCTTCCAAACATTTGTTCACTATCTCAGTTTGACCATCAGATTGAGGATGGAAAGATAAGCTATGATCTAGTTGAGTACCCAAACAAGGAAATAATTCCATCCAAAAATTTCCATCAAAAATGGGATCTCTGTTGCTTACCATAATCTTTGGGTTTCCTTATAGCTTTTGAATTGTTTCCATACATGAAGTAGCAACTGTACTTGCTTTAAATGGATGAGATAATGCACAAAAGTGTGCATACTTGGTAAGCCTATCAACTACCACCATGATGAAACTCTTTCCTTTAGACTTAGGTAAACCTGTGATAAAATTCATTGAAATATCCTCCCAACGTTGACTTGGAATGGATAAAGGCTATAGAAGACCCAAGTTCTTAATTGTCTCAACTTTTTTTTTCTAGTGAACCAAACATTCTGCCACAAAATTTTGAATATCATATTTAAGGCCATCCCAAAAAAAAATATTTCTTCACCCTGTGTTAAGTTTATAAAAATCCTGAGTGTCCTCCTAAAGGAGAAGTGTGCAATTCCAAAAGAATATTTTGTTTTAATTGGGAATTCTTAAAAATATATAAGTGATATTTGTACCATAAGGAATCATTTTTCCAACTAAATGTATCAGACGTACTAGGATCTTGCTTCAACTTTTGAATGAGTGTCCACACTTCTTCATCCTTCTTCCATTCATCGCTTACTTTGGTTATCCAATCTGGTTGGATAATATAAATTTCACTAAGGAATGCTTCCATCTCTTCATCCTTTCCTGAGAGTGCATCTGCAACAACATTTAGCTTCCCTTTTTTGTAGATGATTTCAACGTCATAACCCAACATATTTGTGACCCATTTTTGTTGCTCTTCTAAAGATAGTCTTTGGTCCAAAAAGTGTTTAAGACTAGCATGATCATTTTTTACCTTGAAGTGCCTTCCCATTAGGTAAGGTCACCATTTCTTTAGGGCATGCAGTATTGCCAACATTTCCTTCTCATAAACAACTTTCTGTAAAAACTTTCCTTTGATTGGACGACTTTCAAAAGCAATGGGTCTTCCTTCTTACATTAAAACAACACCAATTCCATTTCTTGAGGCATCACATTCCACAATAAAGGTTTTTGTGAATTCTGGCATAGCTAACACCAGTGCTAGGCAAATTTCCTCTTTAAGATGTTCAAAGACCTTAGTTGCTTCAGGAGTCCATGTAAATGCATCTTTCTTCAATAATGTTGTTATAGATGTTGCTATTCTCCCATAATTCTTAACAAACTTGCGATAATATCGTGTTAACCCGAGAAATCCTCACAACTGCTTTATGGTTGTGGGGACTTTCCATTCTTAATTGGCTTTAATTTTGTTGGGGTTTACCTTAACACCCTTTTCAGATACAACATGGCCCATATATTCCACCTCTTGTACTCTAAAGAAAAATTTTGATTTTTTTGCATATAATTGTTTCTCCTCCAATATTTTGAGCACCCTGTCAAAATGTTGAACATGATCCTTCCAAGACCTGTTGTAGATTAGTATTTCATCAAAAAATACTAGCACAAATTTTCTAAGGGTGGGTTTGAAAATCAAATTCACCAACCCTTGAAATGGAGAAGGTGCATTGGTAAAGCCAAAAGGCATGGCCAAAAATTCATAATGACTCTCATGAGTTTGAAATGTTGTTTTCAAAATATCTTCTGTCTTCATTCTAATTTGATGATATCTTGAAAAAAGATCCAACTTGGTAAAATAAATTGTGCGATGTAATTCATCCAATAATTCATTAATCATAGGAATGGGAAATTTATCTTTAATAGTGAGCTTATTGAGCTCCCTATAATCTAGACACATGCGCCATGATCCATCCTTGTTGTGCACCAATACTACTAGAGCAGAGAAAGAACTTTGAATAGGTTGAATTATACCAACCTCTAACATTTTTGCAATCATACGTTCAATTTTGCTCTTTTGGACATAAGGATATATGTAAGGCATGATGTTTGGAGGAACACTTACTGGAATCAAATTAATAGCATGATCATGATCACGGATTGGTGGGATTCCTTTGGGAGTGTCAAACACCTTGGCATGATTGTGCAAGACTTTTTGGAGATCTGGAGAAATAGATGATTTTGATGTTGGAACTTATAATGAGCATAATTGTGCAATTGCACCTTGTTGTTGTTCCTTTGGAAGCTTTGTCATGACATTATATCTTATTATGTTTCATGGATTCCCTGTGAAACCCCGTAATTCAATTTCCTTTCCTTTCGAAAAGAATTTTAAGAAAATTTCTTGAAAATTAAAAGCTATTGTACCCAAAGATTGTAATCATTGTACTCCTAGTACAACATCAACACCTCCCATTGGAATGGAAAGCATTGGACTATTAAATACATATTCGCCCATGGTTAGCTTGATACTATGGCATTTTCCAAAGAAATTTATAGTTCCTCCATTTGCAACCATCACTTGACATTCTAGTGCTGGCTATGGGAAATAATTCAATTCCTTGGCTACCTTACAATGAATAAAATTATGGGTACTACCCAAATCAATCAACAGTATTACATTTTTCTTCTTGATATGTTGTTCTATCTTGAGATTTTGAAGTGTGGTAATTCCTGCCAATCCATTACATAATATGGTCAGACTCATTTCTTCTTCTTCTAGTGTTGGTTCCTGGTATATATCCTCTTCTTTTGAAGTTTCTTGTTCATTTTCTTCCTCTTCTTCACAATCTATGTAAAATAAGTTCTTCTTAGCACACTTATGACCTTTAGTGTATTTTCTATCACAATTGTAGCAAAGCCCTTTTCTGTTTTTTCTTCCAATTATTGTGGTGTCAACCTTGTACATTGTGGAAGTCTAGGAGTAGCAACACTTCCATCTTTAAATATGTGTGTGGTAGGCTTCCTTGTCGCCATAATTTTACATTCAATTTTTCTTGGCAACCTGAATGCCTTTGCCAATGAATCAGGTTCCCAAACGCAAACTTTGTGTTGGATGTTATCCTTTCTAGTCCCTATGAAGACATCAATCCTGCATTCCTGTGGAATATCAGTTACCCTTATATTCAATTTTTGGAAGTCCTCAATGTGCTCCATCACTGAACCCTTTTGTTTGAGATTTATCAATTGGCTAAAGAAGGTGTTGCTCTTTTTATCCTCATAATGTGCTATCATTTCCTCAATAAAAATGACCAAGTGACAATTTTTTTACAGGAGAAAATTAATCGATACCATAAAAATGTATTTTGTTCTAAATGTAAAGTTGAAATGCGTACCTTTTGTGTGTTTTTTATATTATTGAGATCAAAATATTTCTCCATCTGTAGTATCCATGTCACGGGATCCTTGCCATCAAACTTCCTCATATCTATCTTTGGAATATGGTGGTTCTTCCATCCAAAATTAGAGTTTATGAAATCACGATTAACATTTATTTTGTTCCCCTCTCTTTTCGACATTAGGAAACATTTCTTGTATCAACTTTTTCAAATCTTCCATGTCTACTTTTAGATCATTCTTCATTTTTCCATGTTGTCTTTCATGTCATCCATCTTAGCTTCCATGCCAACTTCAATGCCATCCATCTTAGCTTCCACAACTTTCTTCAAAACATCCATATTATTCTTCAAACCTTCCATATTCGCTTCCATGCCTTTCTTCAAAAATTGCATTTCATTTTTTGTTGCTCTTTGTGAGAGCGAAATTTGGTGCACTTCCTCTTGTAATTTTGATAAATTATGTTGCAATTATTCATCTTCATGAGTCATAGTAGAGTATTTTGAGGGCTTAATGGGTGCTGAATTCATTTTAGGGGGCATATTAGAACCCAGTACTAATATCTATTCTCAATAGGTCCTGGGAATCACTTAAAACTAATTTTTCAAACAAGACTTATGCAATTTGAAAAAAATACTCACCTATTTCTTGATTTTGAGGAGCTCAATATTGAAACTGAATTATCTCCATAATTATGGTGATCTAGTTGGATATTGCTGGCCACCCACCTATTCCACTTGGGGCCCCACCATTGTCTCTTTCAGTTTTTCAGTTTTGGCACAACTTACTATTGTTGGTAGTTTTTCGTGTCCTGAACTTCCGAAGCCGTTTTGAGGCCCTAAATGACGTTTTTGGGGAAAATTGAGAGCGAAAATGAGTCCTCAGATAGATATTTCTAACAAGGTATGGTGCATGTCAAACGTAGATCGTATGCCAAAGTTACATCCCTGGGAAGTTGAAACACCAATTTACCCAAACGGCGCCAATAGTTTTGGTGCTTCATCTCCTAGGGTTAGGTTTTAGATGTTTAGGGTTTTCCATTGTTTCTAAATAATAAATAGGCCCTAAAGCCTCATTGTAACTCAGTTTAGAGGCCTGTATCCACCACATCTCTTCTTAGAGATAAGCTACCAGTGCCCTAGCTAGTTTATTTCTATTATGTATGTAAGAAAATTATAGTACTTTGATATTAATGAAATGAAGTTTTATTTTTGCTGGATATATTTGTATTTATGGTTAGATGTGTATTCTGTTGCGATCCTGCATAAATATGGCTTAGCTGTATCAGAGTGGTCTGCTTCTTCTCAATCCTTCTTTCCATGTCCCCAATGAGGTCGGGGTATAAAGAGTTAGGGATCAATCTAGTTGAACCTTTGCAAGATCAACCTCACAAACCCCAATGTATGCCCATGGGGGATGAAAATAAAGATGAGGAAGCTAGAGATTCTATTAAGATATTTCTTGAGGAGGCCCTTGAAAAAAAAGGGACGGCGATGATGGATAACTTTTCCCAGATCCTTCAACGATTGCCCGCTGGCAGTGCATCTGCATCCAACAGCCACTCTAGAGGGGCGACTCCCTTTAAGGTACAAGTAAGCTTTGACATTCCCATATTTGAGGGTCAAATATATGTAGATGTCGTAGATAGATGGTTGAGTCCATTAGAAGGATATTTCTCAGTTCATGACTTTTCCGATTGGGAGAATATTATTTTTACACTCCTCAAATCTACCCCCCATGTCAAGGATTGGTGGGAAACCTACTGCGAGAAAAAGGATGAGATAGAACCCTCTCTATTCTCAATCGTACCCACTTGGAATTATTTCCGAGATGACATCAAGGAACAATAATATTCTGTGGGGAGCTACGAGGACAAGTACATACAATGGACCATGTTGTAGCAACAAAGGGATCAATATGTGCATGAGCTAACGAATCTGTTCCATACCCTACGCACAAAGTTGGGTATAAAAGGTTCAGAGAAAAATTTGGTGCTAAAGTATCATAGTTGTCTGCACAGATACATTCAGGAGGAAATGGAGCTCCTCGACATCTCCTCGCTTGGTATGACATACTGATATGCTGCCAAGATCAGGAAAAAATTCAAGCAGAAGAAGCGAGACTTTGGATCTACAAATAAAAATCAAGGGAAACGTGCCCCCAAACTACAGAACAAAGGACAAAGCCAAGGCATAGTAGCCCAAGACAACCTGCCAAAACCACATGCAAAGAAAAACACTGTGAAGCCAAATAAGGACATGGGAAAGTGGTGTGAGTTCCATAAGAGCTCCACTCATAACACAAGTGAGTGGTGGGCCAAGTAGTCACTCGTGCCCGAGATGAGGGATTTTGAATCAGATGCATGCTCCAACTCTGAATCAAAACTTGAAAAGGGGAATGAAAATGGGAAACAAATTATTGATGCAAAGCCCAACGCCACTGGTTACACTGCGAAGATCCAGTAGGAGGAACTGGAAGATCCAGAGGAGGCGGAATGTCTCTTCAACTCCCAGATGTGGGTAAAGGGTTCCCTGCTACAGTTCATTGTCGATAATGGGAGCCAAAAGAACCTCATTTTAGCAGATGTCATGAAGCAGTTGGGCTTACCGACCACAACACACCCACAACCATACACCATTGGGTGGCTTCACCAAGGACGGGATCTCCATGTCAGCTAACACTATCACCTTCCCTATAGCATCAAGCCCTTCACAAATGAGGTATTATGTGACATTGCTCCTCTTGATGTTTCCAATGTATTATTAGCCCAGCCATACTTGTGGAAGCGACATGCTATGTATGAGTCACAGCCTTGCGCTATTATTGTTACCTTGGGAAATAAGCTATACAGGATACCAGAGGTACCACCGCCTACCACTATCTTTTTGGTTACTGCAAAACAATGTAGTAAGCTCATTTCCCAAACTAGGAAATTTTTTTTCCTGATGATCTACCCCCAGGGAAAGAAGAAGAATATGGCCACGACCTCCATACATGGCTCCTTTTCCTGACAACAACAAATGGACAAGGTTGTGGAGGAGTACGGGGACATTTTCACCTCACCCATAGGGGTGCCTCTACACTGTCAGGTCAAGCACCCCAATGATCTGACCCTAGGTGCGCCGCTACTCAATGGACCGATCTATCGGTGCTTTGTTCTAGAGAATGATGAAATCAAGAGGTAAATTTAGGAGCTGCAGCAGAAAGGTCACATCTAGCCAAGTTCATCACCCTATGGGAGCTCGATCATGTTAGTACAAAAGAAGGATGGGACTTGGAGACTCTATATTGACTATCATGCACTGAACAAGATCACTGTCTGGAAAAGGTACCCAATCCCACGGATTGATGACCTTCTATACCAACTCAAAGGAGCGAAATATTTTAGCAAGATTGACTTGAAGTCTGGGTATCACAAGTACCCATCGAACCCTCTGATGTGTGGAAGACTGCCTTCAAAGCCAAGGAGTGCCTTTTCAAATGGTTGGTCATGCCTTTCGGGTTGACGAATTCTCCCACAACCTTCATGAGGTTGATGGATGACATCTTGAGGCCATTCACCAACTCATTTGTAGTGGTGTACTTGGATGAAATTCTTACCTTCAACCAAACTTGGGAAGAGAACCTCCACCACATCCAACAAGTCGTCCAAACAATACGACAACACAAGTTGTGTGCCAATTTGGAGAAGTGCACTTTTTGCATGACCCAGGTTCAATATCTGGGATATATTATTGAAGAAAGGGGGGTGCATGTGGATCCAACCAAGATCCAAGTCATTCGAGATTGACCAACGCCAACCACTCTAATAGAGATTCGCAAATTTCTGGGTCTTGCTAATTTCTACAGCAGGTTCGTGTTGGGATTCACTCATATCACTTGGCCTTGAGTAAAGTCACCCAGGGAGGAGCAAGATAAAAATTAGTTTGGTCAGAATCTCAACAAAATGCATTCATAGAATTGAAACATCACATCTATTATGCCCCAGTGCTCACATTACCAGGCTTGAAAAAACCATTTGAGATCGAGACAGATGCCTTTGACTATGTTATTGGGGCAGTTCTTACTCAACAGGGGCATCTAGTGGCATATAACAGTGAGACATTGTCGAACACAGTTCACAGGTATCCCATGACAAAGAAATGTATTCCACTGTGCAGGCTTATCAACAATGGAAGCATTACATTTTGGGGAAGGAAACAATCATCCACACAAACCACTGACCCCTACAGTTCATATAGACACAAGGGAAGTTGCAGAATGATCGCCATCAGAAGTGGTCCACATATCTGCAATAGTTTCATTTGAACATCAAGTACAAGAAGGGTAGCACGAATAATGTTGCAGACTTCCTTAGTCGACCACCAATCGTGGCACTAACCACCGTTCTCAACTCTTGTGGGCATGAGACTTTTGATTGGCTGCTTCTCTACAAGAGCGATCTAGAATTGGGCCACACATAAAAGCCACTCTTGGGGGATACGGAAGTTCCAAATTTTCACCTCCAAGATGAACTGTTATGTCACCTGGGACACCTTTGTGTTCCTTCAAGTGAGCGTGTGAAGATGATATGGGAAGCACACTACAATCGAGTCGTTGGGCATTTTTTGGTCATGAAAATAGTACCAGTAATGTAGAAGTATTTCTATTGGCCAAACCTTTGACAGGATGTCGGGAAGTACATCAAATCCTACACTGCTTACACCATTTCCAAACCAACCATCAAGAAGCAAGGCCTCTATTCTCTGCTACCCACCCCTAGATGACCTTGGGAATCCATCTCCATGGATTACATGTCAAACCTTCCTTATACTAAGCATGGAAATGACTGTGTTTTTGTGGTCGTCGACAGATTCTCGAAGATGGTGATTATTGTGGCTTGCAAGAAGAATATCATTATAGAAGCCACTGCTAAAATCTTATTTGAATGAGTGTGGGTGCACTTTGGGATCCCAGATTCTATCATATCAGATAGTGACAACAGGTTCCTCAACACATTTTGGTCCAGCCTCTAGTTAATGTTGGACACCAAGATCAGCAAGTCCACAAATTTCCATCCCCAAACTGATGGCCACACAGAGGTCATCAACAGGATGATTGTACACATCCTGGGCATGTACAACTCAAAGCATCCACGCACATGGGATGAGAGCCTCTCCTATGTACAACACAATTATAATTGGGCTCTCCACAGCTCAACTGGCCACAGCCCCTTTCAGGTGGGCTTGGGATTCTAGCCACTATGTCCCATTGACATATCCATGCCATTTGCGGCTACTCAGGCCGATTCGGCTCATGTCCAGTTTGAAGCTGACAAAGAAAACAGCTTCATCGAGAAAATTCAGCACATTTTCCAACAATTTCATGACATATTGGATAAATCCAATGTTAAGTACAAGCAACGACATGCCCAACATTAGGTACCACACAACTTACATGTGGGCGACAAAGTGTGGCTAAATTTGCAGAAGGAGCTCCTCATTGGACCCCACCGCAAGCTTCACCCACTTCGATATGGTCCATACACCATCACCAAGGCTATAGGGAACAATGCCTTTGAGCTCACTACTCCACCATTCCTTGGTCTGCACCCAGTATTCAATGTGGACCGCCTTCGTCCCTACTTCCCACCTCTATTGGGCACCTCTGACATTGCAAAAAAACTCACAAAAATGGAGTTAAACCTAGATGGCATGGAATAGGCCACCATAGATTATAACGGACATGAAAATCAAGAACACTTTCCAACAGAAGATCTAACTATATCAGGTTGTCAAAGCTGGCCAACTCCTCCACCAAGGCAAGTGGTTCACCAAGGACCAATTTCAGCAGAAGTTTCCTCATCTCATGGAGGAAATCAACACAATGGGGACCATTGCTTCCTAATGGGGGAGGAATGATCTAGGTGGATATTGGTGGCCACCCACCTATTCCACTTAGGGCCCCACTATTGTCTCTTTCAGTTTTTCAGTTTCTGCACAACTTACTATTTTTGGCAGTTTTTCGGGCCCTGAACTTCCGGAGCTATTTTGAGAGTGAAAATGACTATATTTATTGCATCAAAAGTTTTATTCCTTAGATATATGTTTCCAACGAGGTATGGTGCATGTCAAACAGAGATCGTATGCCAACGTTACATCACCTGGATGTTGAAACACCAATTTACCCAAATGGGGCCCATAGTTTTGGTGCTTCATCTCCTAGGGTTAGGGTTTTTGATGTTTAGGGTTTTTTGTTGTTTCTAAATAATAAATATGCCATTGAGCCTCATTGTGACTCAGTTCAGAGGCCTGTAGCTACCACATCTCTTCTCTCAGATAAGCTTCCAGCGCCCTAGCTAGTTTATTTCTATTCTGTCTCTAAGCAAATTTCAGTTCGTTGATATTAATGAAATGAAGTGTTATTTCCATTGCATATTTGTATTTATGGTTACATGTGTATTCTTTTGTGTTCTTGCATAAATATGGATCATGCGGATCTTTAATATTTGAGATTTGGTCCTCTTAATCTTCCTTCGAATCCCACAAGTCTAACCTGATTTGGATACTTCAGGACAAAGTTATGCTGAATCTCCAACAATGGCATAATTATGGATTGGTTCAATATAATGCACTTATACGACGTGCCATGTCTCATTGTATCCTCCTTCGGCTCCAACATTGATACACAGGAAACTACAATCTGTGTAATTGCTTCCACTTTTTAGAGAATTCCAATATGATTCTCAAAGAGAGAGTTATGTCGATTTTCCCAAGGTCACCTCTTTGAGATGAAATTTAGGAGCCTGAACAAGCTCTTACTTCCATAGATTATATCTCTAATAATATTGTAAACCAAGATCTTAAATATTTATAGGTCATTCCTTAGGATTTCGTCTTCACTCTGTAAAAATTTTAGCTTCTGAACCTTCATAGAAAAAATGTTATAGCGAAAATACCACTATGACCCGTTTAGCTGAAATTTGGGAGCCTAAAAAAACCCTAACTTCCACAAATCATATATCCGAAAATATTGCGAACCAAGATCTGAAATTTGTACATGATGTTCGTCAAGATTTGGGCTTCGCTCTACAAAAATTTCAGCTTCTGAAACTTCGTAGAAAAAAAGTTATAGAGAAAATGCCAAGATGGCCTGTTTGAAGCAATGAAACCCTAGAATCCAAAGTTCTGACACAAAATGTTATGAAACCAGCTCCAAAAATAGAAGAAAAGAGAGATCAATGCCTTAGAAATCAGCTACTTCGAGGGGACAACCTCCAATACATTACATAAATGAACAATTCTTGGATGATACAAATGACAAAACATCCTTCTATATATAGGGGTCCATGGGGACACAATATAATCGTAGCCTACCAAACAATAATTATGTAAGGGAATAATAATAACAATATGGGGGTTACAGGGGTAC
This sequence comes from Pinus albicaulis, assembly GCA_034641835.2. Classification (NCBI taxonomy): domain Eukaryota; kingdom Viridiplantae; phylum Streptophyta; class Pinopsida; order Pinales; family Pinaceae; genus Pinus; species Pinus albicaulis. The sequence continues at coordinate 116,526,148 of CM076572.1, forward strand.
AACAATAAAAATAAAGGGGCTACACTAATAACAATAAGGGACTACACTAGTAATATGGGGACCTAACGGAAATTTACAAGATAGCTTTACAGACCACACATGGGCATTATGAGTTTTTTATAGTTCCATTTGGTTTGAATAATGCTCTAGCTACTTTTATGTTCTTGATGAAAAGTGTGTTACTTTCTTATATGGACAAGATTGTTATTGTATTCATTGATGACATCTTGATATATTCTAAGAATGTGGAAGATCATGTCAAACACTTAGAATCAATATTGAGATTGTTGAGAGAGCATCAGTTGTATGCTAAGCTCAGAAAATATAGTTTATTTGAGATAAAGGTTCACTACTTGGGACATGTTGTCTCCAAGGAAGGCATAGTAGTGGATCCAGACAAGGTAAGGGCTATCATGGAGTGGGAAGCTCCTAGAAATGTGGATGAGGTAAGATAATTTATGGCGCTATTAGGTTATTATAGTAGGTTCATCAGGAACTTCTTGGATTTCATATCATGTTATGTCACCGTAGAGGCAAGGTAATAAATTTCAATGGACAAAGGAATGTGGAGCAAGTTTTGAACAGTTGAAGCAGTTGTTGACAAATGCTCCAGTGTTAAAGATTGCAAATCCAGACAAAGAATTTTGGTGTGTACATATTCTTGCAAGAGAGGAATTAGTGGAGCCCTTATACAAGAAGGACATGTAGTATGCTATGAGTCATGAAAAATGAATGAGCATGAGAAGAATTATATGACACATGATCTTGAGTTGGCAGTGATCATCCACATTGAAGATGTGGAGGCTATATTTTTGGTATGAGGTTTGTATTAATAAGTGATCACAGTGGATTTATGTATCTAGTTGACCAACCAAATATGAATACCAGGCAAGATATATGGTTGGCCACTATTAATGTGTTTGAATTTGATATTAGGTACATTTAGGGTAAGGAGAACGGTTAGGATGCTCTTGGTAGGAGGTTAACAGATCCTCCCGAATTTGCCTCTTTCCATACACTTTTCCATATCTTTTTCACTCACCTAAACCTCCCAAAATTGTCAATATCATGTGCAAAAGGGTATCTAACATGGTTTTTAATTATGTTTTTGTGTTTTCTATTTGATTTAGATTTTGTTCATACAGCTGCGGAAACTTTTCACTTTCCGCAGCTGCTGCAACTTTCCGCAGCTATTTTGTGGAAATCTATGTTACAGGTGTCCACGAAGGAAACGAGCCACATGGGCAGGCTAGGAATGACAAGGACATGGTTCGTGTCCTATTGGTTCAAGTAAATTCGTCAAAGAAAGCCACGGTCAAAGCCATCCACGTGGAAGTCAACTATGGAGTTCTATGTCGGCTGGACTCTGTTTCGTGGCATATAAACATCCATACGGCCGTTTCTAAGCTTGCGGAGGTTAATTGACATCTGTGCAAAGTTCTGGAGTTGAATTCAAGCGCCCACCTTCCATAGATCCGTTTTCCAACATGGCCATACTTCTATATCCGTGGCCTTAGTGGTCTACGTGCTGGCTGCTATCATAAACTTCAGGAGACAGTTACAGTTTATTGCTTTATATAGAGCGTTTGCATACGCACGTAGAGTTAGTTGTTGAGTTGTTAGTTGATAGTTGATGTGCGTACTCTGTTATGTTAGCTTTGTAGTGATTATGCTGCCTTGAGCCGTAATACTACCAGTCTGTAATGAACTGCTTTTTAATGTGAAAAGACTCTGTTTTCAACTTAATTCGTGTTTGAGGATCGTACCAGAGCTGTGTAGAGGGCCCCTGCTCAGCCGGGGTTCTGTGTATTAATGTATATATATTTCATTTCATTTCTTTAAAAAGTCATTGTATCATAATCCATTACATGTTCATATTTCATAGTTGTTTCATTTATGTTCATACATTTCTATAATTTCCAAAAGACCACAAACGACAAAAAGTTAAGAAAGAGGTTATCTTGCACATATAGTGCGCCGCACTTCATCAGCTTACGATTCCCGGATTGACAATTAAATGCAGCAATTTAGGACACACTAAATTGACCAAACAAGTATACGTGAATCATACAGAAGCTATCAATTCTTATGGTACAGACTCACAAGATCAGATTTTACACGCAGGACAACATGATGAGAGGTACATGGAGCTTATGTATAGGTTAGAATAGGGTATAGGTGATCAATATGTGGACTATCGTCTTAAAGAAAATGGTTTGATCAGATTGAGGGACATGATATATGTGCCAAACAAAAATGAGCTCAAGAATACTATCTTGCAATAGTTTCAAGCAAAATCGTATTTAGGTCACCCAAGATACTAGAAGAGATAAACAACATTGAAGAAGTTTTATCATTGGCTGAATCTGAAGAGGGAAATGGACAAGTCTGTGGCTAGATCTTTCGAATGTTAGCAGGTGAACGAAGAATGTAAGAATCCAAGTGGACTACTATAGTTGATTCTGATTCTAGAGTGGAAGTTAATATTCCTTTCCATGTATTTCATCATAGGTTTGCCGAATAAATATAGACAACATGATTCCATCATGGTTGTGGTAGACAGGTTGACAAAGGTAGCATAGTTGATTCCGTTAAAATATACATATTAAACTAGTGATGTGGAACATGTATTCATTAGAAATGTGGTGAGGTTACCTGGTGTTCCAAGGAATATTGTATCAAATAGGGATGCTAAGTTCACTTCCATGTTTTCGAAAGTGTTCCTTGTAGGTTTAGGGACATGGTTGGCCTTTTTTATCATCCTCGGACGAATGGAAAAATAGAGAGGTTAAACAAGATATTGGGGGACATGTTGAGGATCTATGTGATACATCAGCAGAGGAGATGGCAGGAGTACCTTCATTTGGTTGATTTTTCTTACAATGATGGGTACTAGGAGTCAATGAGGATGCGTTCATTTAAGGCATTCTATGGGCGAATTTGTAATACTCCCATTAGTTGGAGTGATCAAGTGAACAAGGTGTTAGTAGGATCGGATATGTTGGGAGACATGGAACAAGAAATGCGTGTAATCAAGAATAATATGACGGCAACACAAGAGAGACAACAAATTTACACAAATTGGAATAGGTTGTCTAAGGAGTTTGAGGTTGGGGAATAGGTATACTTGTGCATTGAGCCCAAAAAAGATCTCCTTGAGGATTGGATCATGTGCCAATATGACACCTCATTTCTGTGGACCTTTCAAGATTCTTAAAAGGATTTTACCAATAGCCTATTGACTTGCACTATCTCTGACAGTGAAATTCCATGATTTTTTCCATGTGTCATTACTTAAGAAGTGCCTTAAATATGTTGATCATGTAATTGATTGGTCTGTATTGTAGGTGGAACCAGAATGAGAATTATAGTAAAAACTATAGTTTATTTTATAGAGAAAGACATTCATGCTTTGAAACTGAGAAATCGAGTAGGTTAAAGTGAAATGGAAGCACTTTGGGCCTGATGAAGCTACATGGGAGATGGCAGATCATATGTGAGCTATGTATCCTTCTCTATTCTATGGTTGAGCAAATTTTTTTGGCCTATGTTTTGGTGTGATTTTTTGGTATATTTACACATGTATATGGATGTAAATACCACCATGAGATGTGTTATAAAGCTCCAATAAGCGGTATGGGTGTCATGTCATTATGTTTTTCATGTTTTCATGTTTTCATGTTAGTTTTCTTCTCAGCATGGTGATCATTGTAAATACAACAACAAGCTAGGTTATAAATCACCATGGGCAGTATGTCTTTCTTTCAACAATATTGTTGGTTGTAGGTATCATTGAACACCAAGGAAAATATTCCCACAAGGGGGAGGGTTATGTAACAACCATGGTAAATATTCCATGTAATAAATTTAATAAATTAAAAATAATACGAAGGTCATGGGACATGTATTCCAAGTTGAGAGTTAGGTAAAACATCCTAGTGTGTGTGTTCATTTGGTGTATTTTGAATTAGGTGATGATGGAAGGAGTCCAATATCGGATACATAAAAGGATAGTGCTCAAAGATAACAAAGGCTTCCAAGCAATTTTCAAAACTATCAACGAAGGAGGATGATGGGAACACATCACAATCCTCCCGTGACAATGCACATAACAGAGGAAGAGAGAAGGAAAGGTATCGTCGCTAGGATTACACCAAAGGCAACCAAGAGAGGTATAAGTAATGTCAGTACTCTAAATTTCATTTTTATTTTTTAATGATGAGCGAAAATTGTGATGTAGAAAACAATGTAGTTTTTGCGGTTTGCAAAACCATGTGGTTTCTAAATGATGGAAGAGAATGGAAGCAATAAAGAGGATGAGGGGTGAAAGGCATTATCCACATAAGGGAAAGAAGAAGGTTAAGTATTTCTGGAGGAAGAAGACATTTTTAAATCCTTGCAACAGAGGTCGGATCAAAGAGCCACATGTTGGAGGTTCCATCAAGAGCATCATCTCAAGGACAAAGTGCCCATGCAAGAACTAGTTGGAAAAGTTGTTCAACAAGAAAATACGCCACAGGAAGATGATGACCCATTCACTTTGATCAGTGATAGATGGTTTTACTAGAGATAGTAGCTTGTCATGGCCGTATTTTATAAATCACGTGTTGCAATAATTGTAAAAGTGATGATGTGTTTTCCATCACTTATTGAAGAAATGATGATGTTTTGGCCATTTTTTTGCTAGTTGGGGTATTGGTTTATATTATGATGTAAACTTGATGAAAGAGTGTTTGTTATAAACTCTTGGGAAGTATGGGGACACATGAGTCATGATTGCTCACGTAATTGAACATATAGTTTGAAAATATTGTACTACATATTTGCAGAGGATGAAGGTGTTGATTCATCACTTATGGCTCTGAAGAACAAGGGTGAAGGAGAAGCAAGTGTGACCTGACAGGACACTTTTTGTGCAAATAGTGTAACACAATGGATGTAGATTATGTTCATTCTTTTGGAGGACCAAAATATCCTCTATGGGGAGGAATGATCTAGGTGGTTCAAGAGACATTCAAAGATCCAAGAGGGCTTAGGAAAAGCTCAAAATTAAATGTTTATAAATTCTCATGAAACCAAGGTTAGATGTAAGATCTCATCAAAATATTTCCAACGATGCAAACGACAACTAAATCTGACATCGTATGTAAAAGTTATGCCTAGTCAAATTTATGGTCAAACTAGGCCTCCTAGCTAAATTTGAAAGAGCGCCAACTAAGTTTGGAGGTTGTCTAAATCTAGTAGAGCTGCTAAATTTGGTGGCCAATAACGAGGCCACAATTTGGTGATGGATTTTGGACGTCAGAATGAGTGAATTTTTCACCTCCTTATTCATTCACAAATTTTGACCAACATATTTTTATAAAAATAAATAAAAATAAATAATTAAAATCAGTTGGAAGGCCACCAACCTCGCCAACCAAATGTCACACACACACACAGATATATGGGGTCGGCTGCTAATGATGGACCCACCACCAAATCCTCCTCCATACATAATAGTATATTTTAAGGGAGGGGTCAGCGAAGATCGAACCCGCTTGGCCAAGTTAGCCAACCCGCCAACCTGGGAGCCCCAAAAAACAACTTTAATATGCCGCCTATTAGTGTCAGTATTTGTGTCCTATCACCGCTGATAAAATGGACTCTTATCATGTCTTTTTATGGTCCCATAGTCAAATTTTTGTCATTTCACTAGGTCTTCAAGACAAAATTTGGTCACTGGGCATTAGGTTTAGGATTATTTTCCACTCTTTCCAAAATTTTAAAATGTTGCTCCATGTCATAAAATAAGCTGAGTATATCATTATTCAGATATTTTCATCATCATTTCAGTCATCACTACCTTGATCTCATTTATTTTAGAGTCTTCATTAGGTTATTAGGGTTTCAACGTCACCAAACTGCCATTTCATGCATAAAATCTGACAAATTGGAAGAGTGGTAATAAAGCAATTTTCTTCAATAAATTTTTATTTTTAAACGTAATTTTATGTTTCTATATGTAATAAGTACCTCAAATTTCTAAATCTTCAGTTCAATATTCCAAGGAAGATTCAAAAACTTCATATTACAAAATGTCCAAGATTGTGAAGTCAAAAAGAGAATGAAAGTCATGCTACAAAAATACTCATGGGGCCCATTATCACTTAAAGAAAGATATCACATGCCTATAAAAGGCCCAAAAAGTCACAAATGAATTTAATTTTCACTCCTATTTCCTTTCATTATCGATACCCTCCTTCATTTGGTGAGAAAAAAGATACTTTTCAGCTCAAAGTGGCAAAAATTGGGATGCGTTGTGCATATGTGAACTGCACTGCGCATCTAGAGGAGGCATTGCATGTGGATGAAATTTGTTGTGCATGGGGAAGAGTTACCTAAAATTCCCAATAAAACACCCAAATCAATTTCTCAGAGCTCCATTTCATATTTTTCATCTTCCAAGCTTCAGAAAAAGTAAGTACATGCATTTTTATGCCCTCTCTTCCTTTGCAAACCAAGAAATGATAACAAGCTAAGTTCCCTAGAGTTTTATAGGAATTTCATGATTTTGGTTGATAAATGATCGATTGAAGTTGTTGAAACCTATTACCAATGTCCCTTCACCTCTGTTTTCTATTTATACACCATTCCCATACTTCACAAACCATTTTCCATGATTTTTTCATCATCTCCCTACAAGCCCTATCCCTATTCTACCAAAATGGGCCATTTTCCTACCTAGTACTGTGTTTGAAATTCCCTAGCTCTCTTCCCCCACTCATTTATATTCATTTCACTCCCTAAATATTCCTAAGACCCTTTCCCATCTCCCTAACTCCCTCATTTCATCCCTTCACTCACTTTTCCCTATTTCCCCCCCTCCTATCATCAATGGTTTCAATCATGGAAGGATACTCCTCACCATCAGAGAAGAGAAGACAACACAAAGGGGTAAATATACTGAGGTATGAGCCCAGAATTGCAATGAAATCATTTCCTCACCCTTCATAAGAAAATCCTTTGAAGATGTCAACTGCCTAGGGTTTTGTCAAAGGGTGGAGGAGGTAGGTTACCATGACGAGCATATAGATTTGTTTGCCACCAATTTGAAGGGAGAAAATGTCACCATTGCAGGGATTTATTTCATGTTTTAAGTTGATATCATCTCTCTTGCCACAATAATACCTGATCCAAGACCTTTTTCTTTGAGATGTGCTAAAGAATTACATGTAAAACTGCATCTTAACGATGAAACTTAAAAGACATAAAAATAAGAAGAGAGAAGCACATAAAATCATGCAAGAAAACATGGAATTGATATCGGAGTTCGTCCAAGAGGGACTACATCTCTAGGCCCTGATCAATCAGTGGGGAGGCCCTCTTTCATTAAGTGGAAATAAAATGAAATTACAAGTATAAATGCAAAATTACATCATTATACCTCCATAGCTGAAAGTGCCTGAAAATTGGAGATTTTTGATGAAAAAATGGATAGATGGATTCATTGTGTTGAGAGGTGCAAAATCCATATAAAATTTATCTGATTCTGACAAAGTGAAAATATGTACCTTCTGGAAAATGGCTCAGATCATGGTTCCACCCCCACTCCTGCACGGGTTCATGGTTCCACCCTGTCTCGTACTCCATGCCGCTCCTGGCCTTCCTGGGCGTACTTATGAAATGACTGGTTTAAATATGAGAGGCTGGGTGGACTCCCAAAGGGATATTCTAGTTGAAATGGTTGAGATCCTGAATTGGAGGGAGGGGGTCAGGTGGTCAAAGCCCACCCTCTCCGTATTAAGTCGGAACTTCATTTTAAAAACAGTGGCACTACTTTTAAAACCCCGCATGCATTTAGATAATTTTGGAGGGTTGTTTGAACCCAAATTGGGTAGCCCATTCCTTAACTCCCGTCGGCTCTGTTATACATGTGGAGTGAAGGTGGGTTGGGTTGGCGGTGGGGTTAACAACCCCCGCCACCCATATTTAATATATGGTACTGTATATTGTGTGGAGCTATGAAATGTGGGAAGGATGGGATCATCGTCGTCGATGCCCCTTATTATAATATATATATGTTATGACCATTGAGTAGGGCGGGGGTCATGGCTTGCCCTACCCTTTTTAGAAAAAAAAAAATTGATTTTACAAAATAGCCTGATATTTTTGAAAAATTCTGAATTTGACCAAAGGAGTCAAATTAAGGGACCCACAATTTCGCCCAGAATCTGGCCGGAGTTGGCCAGAATTCGATGGCTGGGTTTCTGCAAATTTTTCACCTCCTTAGGCTACCACATCACCAAGTCAACCCTCAAACATTGACTTCTCCTAACTCCTTCATATGGACTCGAAATTGAGTGTCATCTCTGTTGTTGGAATAAAAAAGATGAGATCTTCAACTTGACGCTAAGTCTTACACATTTCTAACACTTTTACTTTTGAGCCTTTGTACTCAAGCCACTTGGACTTGGACCTATATGATCCACCTAGATCAATACCTAATCATGGGGAATATTGGTTCAAAGGCATGAACCTTGACCTTGAGAAGTACAAATACTTCATAAAATCACTATGTAAAGAGACTCATTCTCACATTATTCCATTCAAATAATTGCTGGAGAGGCATTTCCCATTTATGAAGGTTATGATGAAATTATTCACATGTGAAGGCAGGTTTTCCAGATTGTACCAATATCATATTAGAATACTCATGCACTTCACATCAGTCAAGTCCCTAAACTTATGCAATTTATTGTATAGGAGTGTGAGCAAGATGGTAGAAAAGGTGCAAGTAATGAACACAGATCATTACCCTAGCCTATTTAACCACAAATTGGTGAAGATCATAGTTCTCCATCAGTTGGCAGAGAAGAACATGACATGGGATGCCTTCATTGAGACAACTTTGCAGATGCACACAACTACTACACCAACTCAGCAATAAATCATATCACCTTCCATGTCAGTACAACCTATGGAGTTGGGATCATCAAGAAAACTTGCTGAGGTTTCAAAGAGGCCTAGGCCTAAGGTTACTCTCACTTATTAGAGAGGTAATATGCTTGTGTTTTCTCCATGGAAAGAGGAAGGGGCCAAGCCTATTTCACTACAGGGATTACCATCAGCCTAACATGAGACATCCATGAATCATGAGGAGGAACATGACTTTGAATTAGTTGAATTGGAGGACCGTGATGAGTAGGAAAACTTGCAGAGAACAATCAAAGACAAGGATCCTTAGATCAAAGATCTCCAAGATAATTTGGCAAGGTCCCAATTCATCATTTCATTTCTTGAACATGAGAATAGTCAACTCATGACACCACAATTGATTTTGGAGAAAAGGTTGTTTGAGGAAAAAAAAAATGAGAGAGGAAAAGAAGTGGTTGAGCATGATTAACATGATGAGAATGAACATAAAGTGAAGAGTAAGAGGCCCAGAACCATGGGTCTCAAGAAGGCACTGCAAAGAGAAAAACAGAAAAACCCTACAGATGAGGAGCTCACTTTTGAAGAGTGGATTGCAAAGTAGATCAATGAGGACAAGAATTTTTTTCTTGAGAAGGTCAATAATCACTTGGAAAAGCACACGAAAAAATGAAAACATGGATAGAAAGATCCACAAATGCATGGTTTCCTGCTACCAAACAAGAAATCAAATTGCAGACATAAAAATCCAGCAATTACAAGACAACCATAAGAAACCCCTATTAAGCCAAAAGGAGAAGGGAAAAATTTATTTTCTTCCTTATTCCTCCTTGATTGCACATTACACCTCATCTAGAAACTCTAGAACAATTTTGGGAATATTTGGAGCAAATTTTGTTTCTTAGTCAAATTTGGTGAAAATTTGCAGAATTCAGAAATTTCACTAAAGCTCGATGTGTAGCACCTTGCCACTGCGCTTTTTCCTTAGGGATCCAAATGAAAAGTGGCTTAAATTTCTAGAAATATTATTCCCTCCTCTCAAAATCAATTTCCTCAATTTTTCCAGAAAGGGCTCATATTTTGAGAAAAAATGAAGAAAATAGATTAAAAATCAACATTTTTCCATTGTTTTTGACAAGCATTGCACATCTGGAGACACCTTGGGAGAATGAGCTTTTAAAGGAATTCTCATGGGTCATTTGAAAAAATTCAAAGTATTTTGGAAACTAGACAGAAATTTCTAGTTTACCGTTCTCTCATATTTCCATTTTGTCTTTAGGAAGGTGCCCAAAAAAGGCCTCAAAATGGGCATTGCGCATTTGAAATTTTCTGAGATTTTTGTAAAAATTGTCAGTTGTAATTTTTTTCCAATTTTGAGTTTGAACTTTGTAAAATTTAAAGAGTGAAAATAGATGAATGTAAAAATAAAAATGTAAATGTAAATGGTAAAATGGAGCTGAATAGGTGCCTTATCCTCCACTTATTTCTTTGATGATATGTCTCGTAGTGATTAGATAAAGGAGGAATGTGTTGTGTAGCCTCCCTAGTGTGTAGCAGACTTCAGATAGATGCATGCATTTGACTTTATTGGTGGAAAATTCGACCTCCAAGGGAGGATTTCGACCTCATTAGATATATGAGGCCTTTTGTAATCATTTTGAAGGGTTGGAACATTAGACATTGAACTAGTGTATTTAAATTTGACAAAGTAATACAGTGAATAGAAAGAAAAGTTGTAGCTTAAATTTAGGGATTCATGTGGTGAGTTTGTATGGCTATGTTTCTCTTTTGTAAGTCACTCCATTGAATGCTTTTTATTTTCATTACATATCTGATGCTTTCACTCATTGTCTTTAAAGTTTTTAAGCAGGATTCATGAGGAATACATGCCTTGTTTTAATGAGATGATGATGTTGTGTTTATTTTCTTCTTAAGGAATGAATTCATACTTGTATGCTTATTCTTGATCTCTCTTTTCATCCTACACCATAACCATACAAAATAAAGGGTCACTCAAGCTTTCCTACCTTACCCCTTTATTCCCCTGCAATTTTTTCTCTTCTAACCCTATGAGAGTTTCAAGCCTAGCTCTAAAGGTCCATTTTCATCCAGCATAAAAATCCAAATCAACCAAAACCCTAGAGCCTGTAATACCTAGCCTAAAATCTCCATCATCCATTCAATCTAGCTGTGATATCATTGAGAGAGCCCTCTCAGCCTAGTACAACTAGCTACTAGGTCAAAGTGGTATATGGTTACCTTTGTTGGTCTCCTTCTCAGCCTTCGAAGAGCCAGTGGAGTGCTAACACTATGGTTCCAACCACCACCCAAAATGGGGGCAACATGTTTTAAACCCATCCCGCCCCCAACCAATTGCACTAAATTTAATTTTCCAATCATTAATGCAGGTAGACCGAGCATTGAGAAGTCTCCCACATTTTTTATATTCAACCTTAATTTTTCATTCAACAAGCAATGAAGGAAAAATGGAGGGGATGCCTAGTAGAACCCTGAGTGGGGACATTTAATGAGGAGAAACCCTGACGCACGGGTATCATGAGGAATATAAAATATTCCCTTGGAGGTCGATTTTCAGAGAGGCAAAAATATATCATGTTTATACTCAATTTTCTTAGAATTTCGTGAGGAATGCGATGGTGATATCAGTTTCCTCATCTGACCAGCATATATTTAGTCAAAATGCAGAGAGGAATCTTTATGGAATAATGGGGAATCTAAAAGATTCCCTTGCGGCCAAATTTTGATAGTGACAGATTCATGCCAATTTTATACTCAAATGAATGATAATTTCATAGAGAACGTGATGGTGCGATCTATTTCCTCATCTAACCAATAGATATTCAGTAAAATTGCAAGGAGGAATATTTTGGGAATCATGAGGAATATAAAAGATTCTATAAGGGCCAAAATTTCACAGTTTTAGAACCAGGCTGAGTGTATACTCATTTTACTCATTTTTCAAGGAGTGCAATAGTAAAGTCATATTGGTCATCTGAGTAGCAAGGTTTCTATCAACCAATGAGAAGGAATATTTAGGGGAATATTCGAGATTCCCAAGGGTCTGGAATTTCACTGAGACTAAACAAGGTCAATTTTATAGTCATTTGACACGATTTTGGGCTAAGAATTCAATGGTTCAATCCATTTCTGCAGCATAGGTGTGCATTTTTAGGTCATCCCCAGAATTGGAGGTAAAGGTTCTTTTCTTACATGCATGTAATTTGATTTTTGCTGACGATTAATGAAAACTACCTCCTCACATTGAGCAAGGCCCAAAGATGTAACCCACACTATGTGAGCTTCGTTATCAAGTTGTGTGTGTTCCTTGATTTTATGGTTGCATTTATGTTTACTCTTCTTTAAAATATGAACATATGGTTTTTCACTCTTTCACATGAAATTCTACTAACATCACATAAGTAAAAGATCTTGGTTAATTCTGGTAGCTGAGAAAATATAGATCAAGTTTGGTATCAGAGTGGTCTTCTCGTTGATGTGAATTTCTAGTATGAATGATAACCAGAGATTGAATGTGTAACAAGAAAATAAAATGCAGGATGACATAGTTATCTATAAGGCCTTCTACAAGATGGCTAACATGGTATAATTAATGTATGATGAATTGAGGAGACTTCTACGAGAATAAAAGGAGTAGAAGCAAAGATTGCAGCTTCGGTTATGAGCCATGGAAGAGGCCTCAGAAAAGTTGAAGAGTAATGAAGGCTTATCAAAGGCATCATCACATGCTTCAAAATCAACAACTGAGGTACACAATGTTGATCATTCTTCAGTTTCATTTTCACATGACACTTTTTTTGTTGAAAGCCTTGAGGTATCCATTTCAGGAATCAGCCTGAGACTCATTAATAAGATGGGATACAAGGAAGGAGAGTGCTTGAAGGTAACATAAGCTTCCATGGAATTTTTTAAACCTTTGGAGAAAGAGGATGATGGGAACACATCCAAATCCTCCCATTATAGTGCACATTGAATATGAAGAGCTAAGGAAATATCTCATCACCAGGGTTTCACTAGAGACAAACAAGAGATGTAAAAAACATCTCAGTACTTTAAAGTTAATATTGATTACAAGAATATTGTTAATGATGAGAAAAAATCATGGCATAGAAAACCATGTGGTTTTTTATTGTTGGAAGAGAATGGTAGCAAGAAAGAAGATGAGGCATGAAAGTCCTCCTCCACATCAAGGAAAGAATAAGGTTAAGGAGGTTTGGAGGAAGAATAATTTTTTTAATCATTTCAATAGAGGTGGGCATCAAAGAGCCAAATTTTGTAGGTTCCATCAAGAGAATTGTCTCAAGGACAAAGCGCCCATGTAGAAACTAGTTGGAAAATTTGTTCAACAAGCAAATACGCCACACAGAGATGATGACCCATTCAATTTGATGAGTGAGAGATGGTTTTACTATATATAGTAGCTTTTCATGGATGCATATTGTAAATAATGTGTTGCAATAATTGTAAAAGTGATGATGTGTTTCCCATCTCTTATTGAAGAAATGATGACGTTTTGGCCCTTTTTTGGCTAGTTGGGGTATTGGTTTCTATTATGATGTAAAACTGACTGAAGAGTGCCTATTACAAACTCTTGGAAAGTATGGGGATGCATGAGTCATGATTGGTAATGTAATTGTACATGTAATTTGAAAATATTTTACTACATGTTTGTAGAGGATGCAGGTGTTGGTTCACCACTTATGGCTCCAAAGAACAAGGGAGAAGGAGAAGGAAGTGTGAATTGAGAGGACACTTGTTATGTATAAAATGTAAAACAATAGATGTAGTTTATGTTCATGCTTTTGGAGGACTAAAATATCCTTAGTGGGGAGAAGGATCCAGGTGGCTCCAGAGACACTCAAAGGTCCAATAGGGCTTAGGAAAAGCTAAAAATTATTTTTTTCTAAATTGTCATGAAAATAGTGTCATATCAAACAGCTTGTTGTAATATTTCCAAAAGCACAAATGACACTTCAATTTGACATCATATGTGAAAGCTATACCTAGTCAAAGTTTTTGTCAAACTAGTTCCCCTTGCTAAATTAGGAAGAGTACCAACTTAGTTTGAAGGTCAGCTAAATCAAGAAGAGACGCTAATTTTGGCTACCACTAATGAGGCCACAATTTGGAACTTATCGATGAAATATTATGGCAACCAAAATAGACGAATTTTTTGCCTCAAAATGTTTGGTAACCCAAAAAAAAATTCCGATAAAAAATAAAATTCAAAATCGATTCGTGGGCCACCAACCAAATTCCACATATATATTATTATATATGGGGATGGGCCACCATTGGAGGACCCACCATGCACTCCTCCATACATAATAATATATGTTAAAGGAGGGTCTGATGGGGATCAAACCCACCCGACCGAGTCTGTTGGCCCACCAATCGGGCCACCCCAATCAACAACTTTAATATGCTGCCAATGGTTTGAACCACCACCCAAAATGGGAGCAACATGTTTTGAACCAATCCTGCCCCCCAAGAGATTGCACTAAATTTTAATCCACCAAATGTCAAGCCAGGTAGACCAATAATAGAGAAGTATGCCACATTTTTTTATATTAAACCTTAATTTTTCATTTGTCCAGTAATGAAGGCTGAGTGAAGGAGGGAGTGCCCAAAGAAACCTTGAGTTAGCATAGGTAATGAGGTGAAACCCTGATGCAAGGGTATCATGAAGAATATGAAAGATTCCCTTGGAGGCTGATTTTGAGAGAGATAGGAGCATATCAATTTTATACTCATTTTTCTCAGAATTTCATAAGGCGTGTGATGGAAATATTCATTTCCTCATCGAACCAGTAGATCTTCAATCAAAACGAAAAGATGAATCTTTGTGGAATAATGGGTAATCTAAAAGATTCCCTTGGGCCAAATTTTCAAAGTGACAAATTCATGGCAAGTTTATCCTCAAATGAACCATAATTTCACAGGGAACATTAGTATGATCAGTGTCCTCATCCGACCAAAATATCTTAAGTCAACGTGTACAAAGGACTATTTTTGGAATCATGAGGAATCTAAAAGATTCCCTAAGCGTCGAATTTTCACAGTTTCAAAACCAAGTTGATTTTATAATCATTTTACTTAGTTTTTTGCAAGGAGCATAGTGGTAATGTCATATTTGTCATATGAGTAGAAAAATTATAGTCAACTAGCAAGAAGGAACTATTGGAGGAATCTTTGAGATTATCGAGGGTCCATAATTTCACTAAGTGATAATGGGGTCAAGTTTATAGTCCTTTGTTATGATTTCATGCCAAGAATTCAATGGTGTAGTCCATTTCTTTAGTACGAGTGTGAATTTTCAGGCCATCCCAAGAAGTGGAGGTATAAGGTTCCTTTTGCACATGCATGTAATTTTATTTTTGTTGAAGAGTAATGAAAGATGTCTCCCTAGTTTAAGCAGGGCCCGAAGATGTAACCCACAGTGGGTGAACTTTGTTATCAAGTTGTGTGTGTTCCTTGATTTTATGGTTGCATTTATGTTTCCTCTTATTTAAAGTATGCACATGTGGTTTTTCATACTTTTACATGCAATTATGCTAACATCACATAAGTAAAAGTTCTTGGTTAATTCCGGTAGCTGAGAAAATATGATCAATGATTATCTTAAGGATGTGTAACAGTTGTAGGACTACATACTTGGCCAAATATGGTAAAGATGAGAACTGGCACATGTGTTGTTAATTTATTTTATAAACTAATAGTTGAGTCTATGTTGCAGCACATAGCAAGACTTGGTGGTAGTGAAAGGAAACATATATCATGGCATTATGCAATAAGATATAGACCAAGTCCAACGAGAACGAGAAAGAGGGAAATTCCTCAAATGGAAATAAGCTTAAGGAATATGGAGGCTGAGCTCAAATAATTTGAATATGAACTGAAGATCTACAATGAAAAACTTAGAAAACTCACAAGCAGACAATAAGAACTAGCCGAGTGGGAGTTTTTGGTACAAAAGTAGCTATGAGAGATGACATACCAAGTTGAATCCTCAAAAATGAAGAATGGTAATGGAAGGAAGATGACTTATGAGGTTGAAGGGATAATAATATGTTCTCCTATTGGAACTATGGAGAAGAAAAATGGAAAATTTCGTGTCCTTCTAAGAAGAATAAGAAAGAATAAAATAGCCCCTATAAGCCACAAGAACTCGAATCAATAAGGCATGACACCGAGAAGCAGGATGGGGGATTCCCTCCAACTCCTTGACATATGTGTGTGTCTGTGTGTGTGTGTTGAAAAGGTCTAGTGTGAATGTTTTGGGAATATAATACATCAAGGCTATTGTGAACCTTGTGAAGAAGTCTTGAACTTATTTTGGTACATGAATATGCATATGTGCATACATACCTATATTCATTGTGTAAAGGCTAAGAGTGCCATGATTGCTAGACCCATGGAGATTGAGTTGATTTTTGTGTACTTCTTTATTTAATACTTATGTTTTGTGGCTTTAATTTCTCGACTTCATGGATTGATATCATTTTGGTTTTACACTTGTGCATGGTGATGCTAGTTTTGAGTCTTGTTTATGATGTTGTTTTACTTGCATTTTTATTGAATGAATGCTATTGTGAATCTCATGTCCATTTTCAATAATTTCCTTTGTTATTCCTCTTTCATTTTTTTCAATCTTTAAATTTTGAACTGCATGCTTGGGGATATTGGAATAAGAAGGTTTGAGTGGTAGGAAGGCAACAAAAGCCTGGAAAGGGAAGTGCTTGATTGGAATGAAGGAAAGAATTGCCTGGTAAATTTCTCAGTAAAATGGAACACTATTGGGAAATGTAAGTGAATAGAATAACAAGTAAAAATGAAAGAAATAGAAGAGTGAAAATGTTATATAATTCATGCTTTTCCACGTTAAGGTAGTCATCTAAACCCTAGATTTTATTGACACAAGCTAATGGTTGTTTTGGCCATCGTTAAGTAATGGAAAATCATAATGGGTTGGTTGAGTCCATGAGGATGGGTTGGTTGAGCCCATGAGGATAATAGAAAGAGATATGTGTAGCCAGGAAAATGGCAAGAAGTGAGCTCCCTTAAAGAAAATTTTGAGGATATGGATGGAATGAAAAGATTCCCACTATGATGAGGAATTTATTGGGTAGAAAAGAAAATTTTCTAATTTATAATTATGTGAACACAACTATTAAATTATTCCCATGTAAAGTTTAATAACATGGCGGGGAGGGGGGGGGGGGGGCGAAGAGGCAAGATGGCTTAGTTCGCATGCATGGAGATAATGTGGTCTGTATATTATTTGTGATTTTGTGTAACATGAAATGTCATGTGTATATGTGTATCTGTTGTACATGTAAATGTGTTTTTTATGGGAATAGGTTAAACTTGTGTTGCGATATCAGTGTGTTGTGTCATAACATGTGTATAATCGTGTGTTGTTTAATGTGTTTATTACATTTAGGTATGAGATTTTTTGGACCCATGTGTTGTGTATGCGTAATTTTGTTTCAGGAAAAGTAGGTATGGATTTTTTTTGAAAAAAAGTGACAATTGAACATACCACACACTTATTCTTTTAGCATGCTTGGGTTCACTTTGGATTTCCCACTTCCATTCTTTCATATTTATATTCCCACTTTTTGGGAGAATTTTGGTCGAGCTTGTGGAGACTGATGGACACCAAGCTAAAGAGAAGTATATATTTTCATCCATAGACTAGTGGACAAAAAGAGGTAGTCAATAGGACCATGATACATTTTCTCTAAGGATATTTCAATAAACAACCTAATATTTGGGATGAATAGATACATTATGTGCA
Organism: Pinus albicaulis; assembly: GCA_034641835.2. Classification (NCBI taxonomy): domain Eukaryota; kingdom Viridiplantae; phylum Streptophyta; class Pinopsida; order Pinales; family Pinaceae; genus Pinus; species Pinus albicaulis. The sequence continues at coordinate 116,543,900 of CM076572.1, forward strand.
ATATGGATACAAATGTGCCTTACATTCTTCTACACAGAGCTCTCAATTTGAAACTTTTTTTGGGTATCTACCAAAGTCTATTAGATTTTATTTGTGGGAAATATGTTGATTCCAATAAGGATAATGGTTAAGAAAAATAAACTAAAATTCATTTTGAAGATATAAATGGTGCATTCGATAGTACATGAATAGTAAGAGAAGAGCTCATGGAGGGGCATCTGTATTTCTCTTTGAACGAGACATCAAAATTATTTACCATAGGAGTTGTTTCCTCAAAGTTTGTTTTGTTAGGCTAGGATTTGTTTTAATTTAGATGTATTTCATTAAAATTGGACAATTGATTGTAGTTTAGTTTAGTTTTCCCTAAACTTATCCTCAAATCATATCTTCAAGGATCTGAACCAAATGGATTTAATTTTTTATTTATTTTATTAATCAAAAAATGAGCCAGAGTGTGTGAGAATGGAAAATATGTATATAAGATATTTGTAATTTCATAATAATTCGTTTTGAAATTTTGTTTTCACATAGTTCAGTAAACCCTGTGTTTAATTATCAACTTTAAGATCTGTAAAACACCCAATATTAACATCAGAGTAGTTTTAGGGGGAGGAAAAGGGAGAGGAGACGCTATACAGAGGTGAGAGAGATGAGAGAAGAGACCCAAGGAGAACAAAGAGTTGAGAAGAGCTAGAGTACCACATTATTTTAACACTAGAGATTCCATCACCTAGTTGTTTTTCATTTTTGGAAGAGTTTATCAACTGTCGAAGTTTAGAACCGTCTATCGACAGAATCCCATGACAAATATTTAGCTAGAAAACCTAGAAAGCATGCACCCTGTAACTTATTTTAATTGAGTGACGGCGATTCAGTCAATTGACAGACCATGGATCATCAACTAATGAAACAGCATAAAAAAGGTCTATCCTACAGGCCCAGAAAACTCTGAATCCTAGAATCCCTTAAGTAATTTTAATTAATCACTAGGGAATGGGGGACCGAGAACCATTGAATAACGGTGATGGAAATTGTTTCCATTCCATGGATCCGTTAAGTGACAGGCTGATGGGGTATGTAGGAAAGTGAGCACATTGGCAATTTTTTCCCTATGTAAAGGGTTAAGTGGGTAACCGTACAGGTTGAAAGCCTGTAGCTAATTTCAATTGTATTATTAAATATTTACAGGGACCCACGGTCATGAGATTTGAATGGACAAAGGGAGCACCCAGAGATTTGTTTTGTGCCCATTTACTTTGTATGTATCCATTATATTAAAGCTTCATGTTGTGGATTTTTTAACAGGGATTTGATCTCATGGGTTGAAGGAAGTTCCTTTTGAAGGGACCAAATCTTAGAGGGACAAATTCAAGAAAATCTTCACTAAAATTTGCATCAAGTGGTATCAGACTAGACCTTGTGTATGATTCAGGAACAAGAGAAGGGATCATGCCACCAAAGTTGAGATAGGGGTTAGACGAGGTGCAAGAGGCCAAGGATAGAGACTAGTTTCCAAAATAGAAGTGTTGAGAGTAGTGCAATGACTGGAGGAAATAATGGTAGCCATGGAAATTGGTCGACACAGATAACTAGAAGTTGGAGATGAGAATTTTGAGGAGGAAGAAATTGTAGAAGAATAAGTAGTTGAAGAACCATCAGAGGAAAAGGTTCTAAGAGAATTTTTAGGTTTTGTCATCAAACCAAAACTAGATCTATCTTACTACAAAAGTAGTATGAATCTAGAGGAGTTTATCTATTGGATCGTAGAGATGGATAAGTTCTTTGACTATGAGGAAATGGATTAGGAAAATAAAGTAAATTTTGCAGTGACAAGGTTGAAGGAAATGCATATGTCTAGTGGGATGGTGTGCATACAAAGAGGATAATAAAGAACAAGTATAATATCAAGAGCTATCATAGGATGTTGAAAAAGCAATGAGGTCAGTTTCTACCTAAATATTACTAGTTCACTTTGTTTAGAAGTATGCATAACCTTAGACAAAGAGGTATGACAATGAAGGAATAAAAATAGGAGTTCTACAAAGTGAACATTAGATATGGATATGTGGAAGAGTATGGAGAGAAGATTGCAATGTTCATAAATAGGCTCAGACTGGACATTCAATATGAGTTAAGTGTATTTCCTCCAAGGATAGTATAGGAGGCATACCAATTGGATCTGAAAGTAGAGGAGAAGCTTGCAAGGAAACAAGAATGCATAGGTAAAGATGTTGCTAGAAGCAGAGGACAACAACAAAGGAAAGAGTGGTCTAATGCATGTAAAGATGGGGCTAGTAGCTCTAGTCCATAATGACAACAAGAGGGAGATTCCAGAGGTCGAAGATTCTTTTCCAAAGGATGAGGAAGACGGAAGAAAGATTTTCATTTCTACATGTGTGGCAATATTAGACGCATGGTGTATTATTATCCAAATAATAGAGAACTAGACCAAAGGAATGTTGTTTCCGCTTGAGTAGAAGAGACAGAGACATAGGTGCAGGAAGCAGAGAATGTCCCAGAAATAAGATAATCCTTGATGATGAGGAAGGTGATTATCAAGAAGGAGAAGGAAGTTATTGAGCCATCTCAAAGGAGAGCCTTGTTTTAGGTTGTTTGCAAGGTCCAAGATAAGTGTTGTAAATTTGTTATAGATATTGGTATCATAGACAACCTAGTGTCCACAGAGCTTGTAGATAAGTTGCAGTTGAAGAAGAAGAAGCACCCAACACCCTACAAGGTTTCTTGGCTAAAATATGAACATCATATTTTTGTCAATGAATAGTGCAAGGTTGAGCTACATATTGGTAGCTATAAAGGCAATATTTTATGTGATGTGATGCCAATGGATGTGTGTCACGTTTTTCTTGGAATTCCATGGAAGTTTGACAAAAGTGTGGTGCATGATGGAAAGAGGAACACTTATAAGTTCTATAAGGATGGAATCAAGCATAATTTGTTTCAATTGCAGGAATAGGGGGCTTTTGGAAGTAGTGATTCAAGGAAATTTTTTATGAGTAGCAAGAAATTCCTACAACAGATGAGGAAAAAATAACTAAATTTCATTATTGTTTGTAAGCATAGAGTAGTTCTTAGTTCTAGTACTATCTCTTATTTTCTTGTACAAATTGAAGAGATGCTGGAGGAATATCATGATATTGTAGTGGATGATATACCAAGTGAGTTTCCAACAATGAGGAGTATTAGCATCATATTGACTTGATTCAAGGACCTAGTTTTCCTAATAAAGTTTCTTACCATATGACACCTAATAATAATGAAGAATTCATAAAAAAAAGTGCATGAGTTGTTGGATAAGGGACTGATTAGAGAGATTCATATTCCATGTTAAATACCTACAATGTTGAATCCAAAGAAGGATGGTGGATGTCTCATGTGTACAAAATCTAGACCCCTAAACAAAATTACAATCATGTATCATTTTCCTCTGCCATGTATTGATGATTTATTGTATTGTTTGAGTGGTTCCTACTAGTTTTCTAAAATTGATTTGGAGAGTGGAAACCATCAAATTAGAATCAGAGAGGCAGATGAGTGAAAGACTGCATTTAAGAATAATGAGGGTTTATATGAATGGATGGTCATGCCATTTGGATTATCTAATTCATCCAGTACTTTCATGAGGTTGATAAATGAAGTAATGAAGGAGTTCATAGGGAATTTTGTGTACAATCAAACAAAGTAGGAGCATCAGAGGCATTTGAGGTATGTATTAGAGAAGTTGCAGCAAGAGAAGTTGCTTGTAAAATTGAATAAATGTTCCTTTTCTAAATTAGAATTGGTATATATGGGGTTTGTAATCTATATAGAAGGATTGAAGATGAATCCATGTAAGGTGAAATCTATCCTTGAATGAATTCCCCCATTTAAAGTGTTTTTGAAGTTAGAATTTTTCATGATTTGGCGAGTTTTTACAGGAAGTTTTTTAGAAATTTTAGCAAGATGAGTGCACCAATTATAGAGACAATGAAGAAGAATCAACGACCATTTAGGTGGACTGATGAAGCTTAAAAATGGTTTCATATGTTGAATATGAAGATCATATATTGGCCAATGCTTTCTCTTCCATATTTTAATAAGCCTTTTCAAGTAAAAACTGATGTTAGCAATGATGTAATTGGAGTGATACTTAGCCAGGAGGACAAACCTATAACCTATTACAGTGAAAATTTGAATGAGACCAGAAGAAAGTACACAAACTATGTCTAAGAATTGTATGAATTGGTTCAAGATCTTAAGAAATGGATGCATTTTTTGTTGTTTAGAGAATTTATTTTATATATTGATAATCATGCTCTACAGTATATAATGCAACAACCTAAGTTGAACCAGGAACATATTAAGTGGGTTGAGTACTTGCAGAGTTTTAAATTTTTTTTAAAGCACATCAATGTTCAATCTAATAAAATTGAAGGTGCTTTGAGTAGGAGACAAATTTTATTGTAGGAGATTCAATTTCAAGTGTTCGTATTTCAATTTATAAAGGGGTTGTGATGAAAACTTCAACGAGGCCTTTAAAGATTGTAAGAGTCCAGCTTCCCAATATAGTAGTCTATGGCTTGATTACATGATTCAATATGGACTTATTTTAAAGAAAAACTAGTTGTGCATTCCAAAATGCTCCATTAGGGAGAAACACAATGGAGGCCTTGGAGGACATTTTGGGCAAGAGAAGACTTATGACCTATTGAGGAGGTACTACTATTGGTTAAAACTAATATATGATGTGTATATTTTTGTGAAGAGGTTTATAACCTTTCAGTATGCCAAAGGAATAAGCTAGAACACTAGACTGTATACCACATTTCCAATTGCAAAGAGGCCTTGGGATTCAATAAGTATGGAATTTGTTTTTGGTTTTCCTAAAAAACATAAAGGTAATGATTTTATCTTTGTGGTTGTATATGGGTTTAAAAAAATGGCTCATTTTAGTCATTGTGCTCAGAATAGTGATACTAGTCATATTTCCAATATGTTCTTCAAAGAAATTGTAAGACTACATTGAATTCCCAAGAGAATTATTTCCGACAGGGATACTAATTTCATGAGACATTTATAGAGAACTTTGTGGAAGAAATTTGGCACAAAATTGCAATACAGTTAAAAAAATCAACCACTAACAGATGGTGAGACTGAATTTGTGAACAAAATCTTAGGAAAAATGTTATGCAGTCTAATTGGAAGCTTCCTTAAACAATGGGACCAAATTCTAGCATAGACTCAATATCATTATAATGACACTCCTAACATAGGAACTAGAAAAATCCATTTCCATATTGTGTATGGGATGAACCTGAGATGAGTACATGAACTTAGGAATTTTGGAAGAACAAAGAAAAGGAGTGCATGCAGAGAGGATTTTTCTACAACTATAAGGGAGATCCATGACCAAGTGAAGTAGAAATTGTATGAAAATATTTGGAAGTATAAAAGGAGATCTGGACTTTTTAGAAGAGAGAATAAATTTGAGTTTCATGATCTCGTACTTGCACATTTGAGGAAGGAGATATTCCCTAAGGGAAAGTACAACATATTAAAGTTTTAAAAGATAGGACCCTGCATAATTCAGAAGAAATTTTTTACTAATGCTTATGAATTTAAATTTCCATCTAGAGTTGTAATTTCACCCATTTTTAATGTAGCATATCTATACAAGTATGAGCCTGAGATAGGACATCCAACCAGTGACTAGCAAAAAAAAGTTAGTAAAATGGGAAAAACAATTTCTAGTAACTAAACCTTTGCAACTAAAAAGGATCTTAGACAAGTGATTACTCAAGAAGACCAGGGATAAAGAGTACTTTGAGTACTTGGTTAAGAGAAAGAACCTGCTAGTGACAGATGTAACCTAGATTACTTGCACACTCATAGAAAAAAATGGAAAACCCATTGAAGAACTCATGGACATTTGTATGATGTAGGGGCATCTGTAACTCTCTTTGACTGAGAGGTAAACATTATTTACCGAAGGAGTTAGTTCCTCAAATTTTGGTTCGTTAGGCTAGGTTTTGTTTTAATTGCTATGTATTTCATTAAAATTATACAATTTGTTGTAGTTTAGTTTAATTTTCCCAAAATTGGTACTCAGATCCTATCTTCAATGATATAAATCGAATGGATGTAGTTTATATTTCATTTATTAATGGGAAAATGAGCCAAAGTGCATGAGACTGAAAAAAATTTCTATGGGAGCTCTACAACTACATAATTAGGCCTCATGCAACTTTTCTTCACACAGTTCATTAAACACTATGTTTAATTATCAACTATGAGATCTGTAAAAACCTAATATTAACATCATAGTGTTTGCAAAAGGATGGAAAAGGGAGATGAGGAACTACACAGAGGTTGAAAAGCTGAGAGGAGAGACCCAATGAGAATATAGAGTCGAGAGGAGTCGGATTAACAAAACCGGTTTTAACATTGGAGAGGCCAACACTTAGTTTTTTTCACTTTTGGAAGAGTTGGTCAATTTTTGAAGGTCGAAACCATATATTAATGGGATCCCATGAAAAATATTTAGCCTGAAAAAATGGAAAGCCCAAACCTCATAATATATTTTAACTGAGTGCGGAGGAGTCATTCAGGTGATGAAACATGGATCATCAACTAACATAATACTATAACAGAGGTCTAGCCCGGAGGCCCAAAAAACCCAGAACCCTGAAATCCCATAATTTATTTTAATTAAGCGTCGAGGACAAGGGGACCAAGGTCTATCAAATGATGACGATGGAGATACTTTTTATTCCCTGGATGCGTTAAGTGTTGGGTTTTTGGGACCCAGAGGGAAGTGAGCATGTTGGTGAATTTTTCCCTTTGTAAAATATTAAGTGGGCAACGCGGTAGTCCAAAATCTTGTTAACTAGTTTTAATTGTATTATTAAAGAGTTCTGGGTTTGACCCAGGGTTGTGGGATTTGTACGAACAAAGAGAGCACCCAGAGATATGTTTTGCACCCATTTCCTTTGTATTTCTTTATTATATTAAAGCTTCCTTCCACAACTATTTTAACAGGGATTTGATCACATGGGTTGAAGGAAGCACATTTTTAAGGGAAAAAAATCCTAAAAGGACCAATTTAAGGAGATATTCGTTGATATTTGCGTCAAGAGCCGAGAAAAATACAAGGATAGGCATAATAAACATCAGATGGATCATTAATTCCATGTTGGTGATCAATTTTGGTTACATATCAACAAAGATAGGTTAAAATTGGTACGTAAAAATCTCAAGATGTGATATGAACCATTTACTATTTTGGAGAAGATTGGAGCAATCCTTTCCACTTAAATCAACCACCTTATATGAAAATGTATTTAGTTTTAAATGAATTGAACCTAAAACTCTATGAGCCTCGAATGACCATAGTATGAGATGATAGGATTCAAGTTCCCTCCATGATTGATTTTTCTCCTGAGTATTTTAGCAAGTTGTAAGAACATGTCATTCTAGAAAGGAAGATGAGGACGTCACAATGGGAAAATGTGGATTAATTTGAGTGGGCCTTAAGGGAATGCATCCAATAAAATCATGATGGATTGAGATATAGAAAGTGATAGAGAAATACCCTCACCTATTTTCCAATTAGTTAAAATTCTGGTGTTCCAAAATATTTCCCATTGGGAGGATTAATTCAGGAGGATCCAAGATGCATGAAAATTAAATAGTCCCAAATTGAGATGAAATTAATTCAATGATGAAGAGCTCGACGAGATAATTCCAATGCAAATTGAACATGTTCAAATGGATTTTGTATGAGAAAGCTATGTTTTGGAGATTTTTAGAAACAAGAGAAAAGGAAGGATAGAGGTGACATATGGAAGTACCATAGGGTTACACGTGTGTTGGATTTAGGGGTCCTGACCCAGGTTTGGTGTGCAAGGTTTTCCAACAAACCCCTATACTACTGGCCCTTTTGGCAGTGAACCGGTTGCGTGGGTCACGGTCTCACCTGAAGTAGTATGGGTGGGTGCTGGAACCAAGTTTCCGCACCCTGAGAAAGGAAGGGTAAGGCAAGTAGAGCTGCAGTCTATTCAGATTACCTTGTCTCTACATAGGGTTAAATATATATCTAATTGCATCCACGTGCACTAGATATACAATTATATGCTTTTCATAACATCCACACAACGTTACATAACCATAAAAGAATAGATCTAGATCCAATTCAATACACAGACTTTCCCAACACGATATAACCAGAGTGGAACACATCTAATCTTTCAATATACAGGCCTTCGCAGCGCAGAGATAGAAAATGCATAAAACAGTAATTCCCAGCAATTCATTCAATAGTACTCACAGATTTAGATCTAATAATACAACATATTGATTCATTCATCAACCTTTCCTTACAATTCCCTTCCCAACCCGCACACATAGCAGTAGGTTCCACACACAGCTGGACTAGGATCTCCATGTACACAGCTAGCAAGAGTCCGCTCCCCCAAAAACCCAAACAGATTGCTTACACAACAAATCACATCCATAGCCTATCAAATCCTACTTCTTATAATCCAAAATTCCTCTCTATTTATAAAAATCTAGCTTTGACAATCCTATGGTCCGCAACCCATGGTTTTCAGACCCCTAATTTACCCTTTGACCCATTACAATGCATTCGGGGCTTTGACTCGCCCCAAAACTCCTGCGCTATACTAAATATAATAAAAAACAACAAAAATGGACCAGTTCCATAGCTTGTTAGAAGACCCCGTTCCAACAGTCCCCCAACAGAATCTTGTGACTCGTCCCAAGTCACTTTACCGGTGTGTCACCGATCTGTGTTCGTAGAGTATCTAGAGAGCAGGCAAGCGGAGGGAGGACCGCTTGGCTTTGGGACGCAACTTCCTGTGTGAGAGTGACCATATTTTGGGAAGGTGGATGGTCAATAGTTGTGGTAACACTTTCTAATAACTAATTAAGGCGCTTATTGGTGTCATCAATGTCATGCGTTAACTAGAGAGATGAGGTAGTCCAAGGCTTCAGAAATTCTGTGACAGCATTTTGTTTCTGCCGAAGTTTCACAATCTCGTCCTAGAGGTCATTGTTGTTTTTCAATTGTGCTAAGCGTTGGGCAGGTACCAAAGTAGACAACGTAGCACTAATTTCTTCAACAGCCTTTTCACGCTGGCGTAAGTCCTGATTGATTTGTTGAAGAACAGGGTCACGCTGGACCCGAGACCAAAGTTGTATGGATGATTCCATGATAGCGGTAACTTGGTCAATTTTCCCCTTGATTGTCGTAGTGGCTTCTGTGGTAACTGCAGTACGCTGGGCACGGGCTTCTGGGGGTGTGCTGGGCTGCAGCCTCGACTGTAGTTCTGAAACCTCCAAGCAGGAGGCTTTGAAAGTAGCCATAAGTTTTTCCAATTTACTTCTAGGCATGTCCTCAGCCGTAATTCCCTTGGTGACTTTCGTGCACAGCTGGTGGATCACAGTCTCCAGCTCCGCCTGTTGTGACTGGGCCTGGGTTATTGCATGAGTCTGCTGGACAAGGGTGTGTTGGGCAACCGCAAGCTATCGGGTGGTGGCTTGAGCACGATTTCTAATTTCTTGGGCGACACCATGAAGGAGAGACTCCAAGGCTGCGACAGTCAACCGATCAAGGGCCAGTTGAATTTCGGTGCCTTCCGGGGGCTGCGTTCCGATCAGGGCGCTGGCAGAGATGTTCCAGAGTCGACCTGTTGTCCTGACCTGTGTCAAACTATTATTGATTGGCAGAGGTGGTGCTTGGATTTCCTGGATCGGATGTGGCTGTATGTTGAGTTTGAGGGCGCTGAGGTCTTCTTGAAGAGAGGTAATCCTAGCCTTCCACTAAGCCATGACAAGTGCCCACTGATCCCCTGTTGCCAGAGTGACTGCATCTACGATTTGCTCCAAATATCCCCCTGTTAATGTGACCATCGCGTCATAGTGCTCGTGCTGAGCTTGTTACTTTGCAGTGGTTTATCTTTGGACCCGACTATAACTACTACTGGAGTACTAGAGAGACCCTTTGTCCACTCAAGGGGCCATACGGAAATTATTAAATCAATTTCCTCATCTGGTACCATATATAGAGGCTCTGTCTAGGCCTGACTAGCAAGACTGTGAATCCGGACTTGATGCATAGTAATTTGAAATGCTGCGATATGCTTGTATTTGTTGTATATTGTAGGGGATAATCGGGTTCGGGAGTTTATGGCAGTGGAAAAACTGCTCTGGAAGAGGACCCAAAATACCTTGTTATCCTCAATGTGTTGTTTACCCTTAGAGTCCCATAGGTGGGCATACCGAGCAACTTCGCACATCCCAACAAGGAGCTCGGGGACTACCGACTCTTTTGGTTTTTCCCTGGTGACCAGTGCGATGAGGAATAATAGGCATGAATAGAAGAAAGGGGTCCCACGCTCTTGAGACTCGCAGACATTAGAGAGAAATTCTTCAGACAAGTATCGAGCCCAATTAAAACATACACCTTTTGCACATTGTCTAGCTAGCTGGATGACATAAGCAGGGACAGTCACTACCTGGCACCTTTACATGATTTTTTAGGCTAACAGGCGAGTGCCCATTTGTGTAGCAGGATCATTAATGGTTTGGATTACAAACCCTCATTAATTTCGCTGGACCACATAGGTCTTCCAGACATATGATGCAGTAGCAGCTTATACTTCTTTCCAACTTCAGTGAGTGGGTGCGGCCCCTGCATCGGAAGGCCCGTAATGTTGTGGATCAACTTAGCATCAATAGGGACCCTATCATGAATCCATAAGCTACCATTGTGAATGAGGGCCAGTAGCTGGCATGCCAGCCGATCCATGATGTTGTAACGGCCAAAGTAAGGCATTAGGAGAAAATTCAGAAGTCCAAATCCCGCCAAGCCGCAGACCCAATGTTGAGGGACCACCGTGGTTCCATCATCTTTATGGATTGTCTCAAAATATAATGCAGGGACTAATTCAGGGAAGGCATCCTGGTCTGCCAGATTATGATCATCAAACTTGACTTCATGGAGGCGTCCACAAGGATCACCGATGATGGGTACTTCATGGGGGGTCAGAGGAGTCTGGAGGTAAGTGATCAAGCCATCCAAATTTTTTTGTATTTGCATAGATGGTCTCCATGAGCGGACAAAGGGGGGTAACCAATTAATTGGGTTAGCCGGCAGTGCCCCCTCCTAGACATCTTGTGCGACAGCCAGAGGCCTGGGACGTCTTGGGGAATTTGGGGGCCTCTTTGCCGCCTGAGGGTTAGTCTTCGAACTTTGAGCTTTTTCCTTTCCTTTCCTTGTGGTCCACGACGGGGGGGGGGGGGGGAACTTCGTCTAGCTCAAGCTCATCTTCCAGAACTTCCTCAACCTCATGTTTCATCAGAGTGGAGGGTTTAGAAATAGTAGTCGGCATCCTTGCATGAAAGATGAATCTAGGTTCTGGTTGATTACTTCCTAACGAAGAGGGTTTCTCAGTCATGAGAGGGTTGCTGTGATTGTGACAAAGTTCGTTGTTGGGTTTCTTCCGCGAGATGCTTAAAGTAGGCTGCTTACCTTCGTGAGGCCAACCCCCTTTTAAGGAATGGCCACTGGATAATAGGGGGAGATATTCGATGCAGGGCGGGTTTCCCCAGGAATGGTAAAATCCCCCTGTAACTTGATCGGCCAGTGGCTCAGGATCCACTCTTTTCAATGGTAACTTCTGCTTTTTACCCGAGGTTATACTTCCAATGACTAGCTGTCTTGTCCCCCAAAACTTAGGCATATTAGTTACACTAGGGTTACTACTTGGCAACAGTTGTACGCCTTCCCCCAACACAAGATTTCTTCCTAAGGAGCTCTTGGTCCAAGGCCACAAGACCTTTCGTACCTGTCCTATTAAGGTTTTAATGGGGGTTGATGCTGGGGCCAACAGTCTGTCCCTTAGTCATGCCACCATTATAGAGGCGGTCTGGCGCATAGGATCATTATCTGTGGAAACTGTACGTGACGTCAAGAACTCAGGTCTTGTGTGTGGGTCACTCAAACCATTTCTTATGATAGGTATGCTGAAAATGTTCAGACCTAGCCCTTCTTCAGTCCTTCCCTTAGGGGTATTAGAGAGGGGTTCCTTTATGATATGAAGACATCACAGTGTGGACGCTTCCCCTAACCAGTTCTTCCACGCTTCTAGCTCCTAACTGGGATCCTCATTATCTTCCTTGTAGCCTAATACGTTGTCCTAGGGCAAGATTCCCTTGTCTTGAACTTCTAGCTTGTAGATATATTCCCCCTTCGTTGGTGTAGGCTCTGTATATATTTTAAATTGTGTCCCATTTCTGCCTATTATCAAGTTTTCCAGTAAATTTTGCATAGCCCGCAGTGTCTGAGGGCTGTGCAGCAACCTTATGCATACTTGTAAGAAAGTTTTAATATCCTCTGTCGGTTCCATATCTCCTTGGTGCGTAGTTGGCGAACACTTAGCCTCAAAGAGGTCCCTTCATGCCTTTATAAATGTTTCCTTGATTTTTCCCAAGTCTAATCCTTATTGGTTGTCAACTGCCTTGTGGATTAGTGAGTCAGCTTCATCCTTTTCCTTAGCTCCCCCAGTCTCTAATCCACTGCGTGTTATTATATTGACTTTCACCTTCTGGCCTTGGGTCCTGCGCTTCTTCTACGTAGAAAAAAACTACTTCTCCTGTATCCTGGTTTTTAGGGCTGGGCAGTATTCCTGTGCATGGTTCCACTGTCTACAATACCTGCAGGACTGCTGCAAGCAGTCTCTTGACAAATTTCCTGTGTTCCCACAGTTATAACAGACCAGTTGGCCTCTACCCCAATGTGCGCTTCCACTTTGGCTTTTGTCCCTCTTTTCATGGAGGAAGTCATCCTGGTTTTTAGGGCTGGGCAGTCTTCCTGTGCATGGTTCCATTGTATACAATACCTGCAGGACTGTCGCAAGCAGTCTCTTGACAAATGTCCTGTGTTCCCACAGTTATAACAAACCAGTTGGCCTCTACCCCAATGTGTGCTTCCACTTTGGCTTTTATCCCTCTTTTCATGGAGGAAGTTATCCTTACCCAAGGGGGTTCTTGGTGATGTAGGGTCATCTCTCGAGTTTTCTCCTTTGGTGCAGCTCTACTTTTCATGGCCAACTGATCAGCTACATTGGTACCAGCATTGTTCTGGTGCAAAAATGGGGGTGCCTTGAGATCTGGTTGTGCAGCTTTCTTCGCGCCAGCGCAGAGGCCCCTTAGAACTCCATTGTTCCTGGCTATATGCTCTCGATGCTTCTGTGTGACCTTGTTTCATCCTCTTCTGTTTTCTTGTTGTAGATCCTCGATTTCCTAGTACATTGCTTATACTTGTTCCTGGATCTATCATACCACTAGTGTAGCATCCTCAAGAGGTGTAGCTTCCAATCTCATAGTGGCTTCCAAGGCCTTGTCTTGCGAGCTAAAAATTTGGCGATTCATGGGTATACGCAGGTGAGGGAGAAGCATGGAAATAAACCACTTCGTATGTTGTCTATCATCATACTCAAACCCTCCTTCCCTAATTGCCTTCTTTAACTGTTGATTTTTCTCCCATACTGACTTCTTCGTACCTTGTTTGAAGTATTTTACAACTGTTACTAGCTGGGAATAAGATTTCAGCTTTCGGAATTGTTGTTCTAGAGCACCCTTAATATCTTGGATGGAGGCGGTTCAATTTTGGGCAATGTATCGCATATACCAGTCCAGAGCTCTATCTTGGAATGCTAACGATAACTGCTTTATCACGTTATTTGCCACGTTTTGCAAAGTCCAGACAGAGTCCGCAACAAATCAAAATTGGTCCATGTCCTCATCTCCTACCCCCTTGAAGGTGGGTATTTCCAAGCACACCGTCATGGTTCCTCAGGAGTTCCTTTCCAGTCTGTTAGTACCCAACTCCTTTCTCAGCTTCCTTCTGGTCTCGGCAATGGAACCATTTGTTGGCTTGAGGGGTCCTAAACCAAGTTTGGTGCGCAAGGTTTTCCAAAAAACCCCTATACTACTGGCCCTTTCGGCACTCACCTGATTGCGTAGGTCAGTCTCACCCGAAGTAGTATGGGTGGGTGCTGGAACTAGGTTTCCGCACCCTGAGAAAGGAAGGGTAAGGCAAGCAGAGCTACAGTCTGTTTAGATTACCTTGTCACTGTGCAGGGTTAAATATATATCTAATTGCATCCACGTGCACTAGATATACAATTATATGCTTTTCATAACATCCACACAACGTTACATAACCAGAACAGAACAGATCTAGATCCAATTCAATACACAGACTTTTGCAACATGATATAACTAGAGCAGAACAGATCTAATCTTTCAATATACAGGCCTTTGCAGCGGAGAGATAGAAAATGCATAACACAATAATTACCAGCAATTCATTCAATATTACTCATAGATTTAGATCTAATAATCCAGCATATTCATTCATTCATCAACCTTTCCTTACAATTCCCTTCCCAACCTGCGCACATAGCAGCAGGGTCCACACACAGCTGGATTAAGATCTCTGTGCACACAACCAACAGGATTCGGTTCCCCCAAAAACCCAAACAAATTGCTTACACAACAGATCGCATCAATAACTTATCAAATCCTAATTCTTACAATCGGAAATTCCTCTCTATTTATAAAAATATAGCTTTAACAATCCTATGGTCTGCAACCCATGGTTTTTGGACCCCTAGTTTACCCTTTGAGCCATTACAATGCGTTCAGGGCTTTGACCCGCCCCAAAACCCTTGCGCTATACTAAATATAATAAAAAATAACCAAAATGAACCAGTTTCGTAGCTTGTTAGGAGACCACGTTCTAACAACGTGGAAGGGCATACAAAGGATCCATGAAAACCATACAAACATGTGGTAATATCACAAGAAGAAACATGGCAAGAGGTTGACATGGCATCGACATCAGTGGAAATTTGGTACTATACAAATGTTAACATGGATGACTATATGATGACATGATGTTCACGTGGCATCCAAGTTGGTAGGATAGGTGGCAGATAGTTGGTAGACACATGGCAGGATTTGGAAGAGACACATGACATAGGAATTGAATAGGATGAAGCTGAATCTTGGAGCTTTAATGTATTGGATTGAGAGGATTATAGGACTGAAAAGGTCTCTCAAACACATCAATTTCTGTCATGTGTATAGAGAGAAATTTTTTGAAGCCGATAGGATTTCTAAAAGAGGTTTAAACGAGAGTTTCAAATTAATGTTCTATGAGTTCTACAATGTTTCAGTTATCAGAGTGGAGGGTAAAGTCACTTTTAATTAAGTATGATAGCTGCTTTGTTTCGTTTTTGGAGCATTCGAGCAAAGATCCTGATATTTCTGTTTTTTTTGTTAAGCTGTAAGAAGGGTTTTAGATTATGAAAGATATCAATTTGTTTTCCTTAGATAGATTTTTAAATTGAAAAGGAAGTATGTAATGGAATTTTTTGATGAAATACAGTTTTTGTGCCCTGGTAACACTATATAATACCAGTAGTATTTTTCTTGCTGAAAAAAAAGGTGGTGTGATTTTGATAGGTCAATTGATTGTGTTATTGACTAGGATGCTAATTATCCACAAGAGGACCAAAGAGAAGCTACCATGTGGCAACCACTAAAAGGCTAAGAAGGTTTAGGAATTGGTTACAAAAAGGTTGGAGGATGGAATCAAACACGCGACCTGAAGAAATCCATTACAAGAACTTTTAATTATAAAAATGGTTATCCTTTGGAAAGGAATCAACACATTCTATTTTAAAAGTTTTGTTATAATGGTTTACTAAAGTGGGAAGGTCTCAGGGCTTAACCCCAACACCTCCCTAAACAAGCCAAAAATTCATTTCAATGTGCTAGCTAATACACCATGTTATAGATTTTTTAATTGGTTTGACCAAAACCATTTATAAACTTTATGTGTGATAGGTATAATGTAATGGAACAATTCCCATAGTTTCCACCCTGAGTGGGGCATGCCCCAACATTTTATTACCAAACTCATCTATCAATGTGCCAAAGCATTTTTTGGTGCATATAAGGTCGAAACCCTATTACATAAGGCCTAATTAAGACTGTATTTACAATAAAAATAAGTATTTTACCCATTTTCGAGTTCAAAAAGTGGGAGAGGTTTCTATCAAAGGTTCATGGGGTCATTGTGCAACTACACAACATTGTTTTTTGAATATAAAGGCCAAACCGTTGGCTTATATTCATGAGTTTAACATTGTATATGTTGTAAATACACTCAGTTTGTCCCCTTTTAGAGACTAGAGAAAGTAGAGAGTTATTTATATGGTTCTTACAGACTATTGTGCAACTCTAGAGTAGAGAAACAACTTTTGAGATTAATGAATTTGGTGTAAATTTATCTTTTTTCATCATAATTGAAGAGGCCAGTTCATTGGAAGTGGACTTGGAGACTTATCACACACTTGGTGAACTCTGTTATAAATACCCTTGTGTTTTTCTTATTTCTTTGCAATTATTTCTTTATATTCATAGTCCTTTCAATGCTTTTGATCATGTCTGGTATTTCACATTATGTTTTATGAAGATAAATCACCAGATTATAAATAAAGGATCCATATCATTCATTATATTGTAAGATCATTTCATATTATATTTTCTTATAGGTTTATGACTACACCTATGTTTTTTGGGTCCTTCTTAAAATTTTATTTTCCACCACACGTTAAATTTTTCTGGAAGTGCGTCTAGTATTTCTTGTTGATCCTTAATTCCCATTATTCCTAAGGGATACAACCTCTCAATATTGAGAATTGAAAGTGAGGCAACCAATAGTGTGGTATATTAGTGTGACCTTGTGAAACCATGTTATATTGAAGTGTTTGTATTTTATCTATACCTTATAATTTGAGTTATTGATTCAAGGAGTATTCCCAAAATAGAGTTGAGGTGCCATCTATGATATCCAAAAAATTGTGGCTCTACATGAGATAATGATTTTTCCATGATACATTCTAGATATTAGAATCATTTTTCTCTTTCTAGTGATCTCATTAATTTAGTTTTATTAGTTATTAGGCCATACTTTATTCTTCATATTTTTTTTTTTCTGGAAAGGTTAAGAAATCACTCTATGTTAATTTACAAGAGAAAAAAATATCTATATTAATATGCCACATGGGAAACTATACCATTGGCAGAGTCTCAAATTTTTAACATTAGACATTTTCAACACTTTAGGTGTATCATCCACGGTAAAAGCATAACTAATAAAAGAAGTTTATAGATATCAAAATTAAAAATTACACTATTTCCACTATCAAAAAATACAACATAAATTTAGGTTCAAATGATCATGATATTTAGAGGGAGAGTCCACCTATATTGGTGGTTGAGACCTTGTCTTCCTCAAATAGATTTAATTTTATTCCTTCCATATTCTTGGCCAATATTAAAAACATTTTATCCAAAATTTCCATTTTATCCAAAGTATGGAAAATATCGCACACACAAGATCCTACCACGGGGGATAAAATATTGATTTTCAATCTCTTTACATATACCTCTTAGAGATTATGAAATTCTAAAGAGTACATATTTATCCATGGTATCAATTTTAAATTTGAACCCTTCATTAGCTAAATTACATGCAAGTTTATTTCCATCTCCTAATTTGGGATAGAATCACAACTCCAATTCCTTCCAAAAGGTTTGATACCCTTTCTAAGCTACGATGAAGTCTCCAAGTGCTTGAGAATTTATAAGCGTGTGAGTTATATTAGAGTTTTAAAATCCGTGAATTATTGTTTTTGAGTCCCCTTCTATTACCAGTTTTTGTAAATTGTTTCTTTTCGTCATAAGTGATCCCTAATCTAAAGAAAATAATTAAACCACATTTTTGTTGTATATCTCGAGATATCCTAAATAAATTTGAATTATGTGACCTATAATTGTTTTTTAAAACACCACAAAAATTGGTTGGTACTGGATTATATTTTGAGGCCCCATCAAATTTCCTTTTTACAAAACTAGCCAGGGGAGGAGACCAATAGTTGGGACTTGGAGAGCTTGGTGGAGACAAAGGAGCCTAAGGAAAAGTGATGGATTGATGGATATTTGATAAATAAAGACTGTGATTTTCCTAATAATTTCAATCCCAATATTGGGAGGTCTTATTTATTATAAAAATAGTTTTTATGACCTTATTTATGATATGGCATGAGATGAAATCCATGGGAGATAGTTTAATTTTAAATATTCTTTGGGTCCTCCCTTTCTTGTTTTTCCATAAGATAAATCCTAGAAATATATTCCAAGCCCTATTTAGTATTGTATTGGAGAAAGTGTTAGAACTCCATTCCTCTATGGTTGATAAAAAGATGACTTTTTTTATTTGATTGTATAAATATGATAGCCATGATATCCCATAGTTAAGAAGTAAAATTATAGTTGTTAAACTCGTGCATAGTAGTCTTATGGTTGACACAACAAATGTAGCATATAGAGGGTCCCTCAAAGAATTTCTCTGAATATTATCCCAGTTTAATGTTTTAATAAGCGTAATAATCAAAGGAATAATGTTACCTTAGGTCATATCTTAATATTCCAAATATTCTTCCATTCATTTTGTGCATTTTTTCTTGTCAATCCCAAAATGATTTTATATGCTTCCTTGAGATTAAAAGTTTATAAAGTATCATCACCCCATATTAAACTATTTAGCCCTTCTTGGGTCTTTATTTTCCTCTTTTCCCATTCTTTAGTTATTTTAGTATGGGTACCTTAGTATATGTATATTGGCTAGAGAAAGAAATGTTCCATTTATTGTGATTCTTTCTATTCCTGGGAGTGAGTGATGTACTAAGCCACAACAAATTTTCCTTATGATGTTAATTGGTTTCTTGTATTAAAAATTTCCCCTACGTACCATAGCTTGCACCATTGGTTCCATGAGTGTTCCTAAACAATATCTAAGTTTCCATCTCTCACTTCCAAAAAGCTATGATTTTAAATAATATATTTATTTCTCCAATGTGTATTCCAAAAAAATGAACCTTTTAATTTCCTTCCATTCTAATAAGTTTTGTTTCATATTTATCCAATGAATAATTTTCTTTCCAAAATTGGCTCCACTAAGCTTTTGGATGATGTATCCATCTATACTCTCTTTTGGTTCTAAGGGCTTGGATGGGAGTTTTAGGGTCTCTCAAACCTAATCCACAAAGAAATTTGGTGTTTGAAAATATTGTCTGAATCTAATAAGGCCCATTTTCTTTCCTTAGCTTTCCCTCTCTAGAGAACTGTTCTCTCGATATTCCTAATTTTCTTTTAAATGACCTTAGGGATAGGCAGGGATGAAATTTCATAGAGAGGAAAATTTTGGAATATGGATTTCAAACGAATGAGTCTATTTGGAAGATTCAGAAATATAAAGGTCCAACAAGAAAATTTCTTCTCAAATTTCAAAAGAAAATTTTCCTAAAAATTTTCCTAAAGAGGTTTTCCCACCAAAGCAGAACAATGAAATTTGGATGGAAGCGAACTCCTTTGAATTCCTAGGAGTCAAGCAATATGAAACCAAATTCCAAAGGGAGCATTGAAAAATAAAATTTATGATTTAGCCAAATTCATATAGGTATTTAAAGCTTCAGAGAATTTACTAGGGATACAATTAAAGGCAATATATTTTGTATTAATAGGACAATCCATTTGGAGCATGTTATTGATGTTGGAAAATGTAACTAGGTTTAGTCTTCATAAGCATCATTGTACTTGTATCATTGTATTTTCCTGTAAAAGAAAAATGAAGAAAAATAAGATTTTGTTTTATTTATTCCATTAGATAAGCATGTTCTTCGTGCTTCTAGGCTTCATTGAATCAAAGTCCTATTTGGAATTCTTAAAGAAAAATATTTTTTTTAAATGTAATTTTGGTCAATTCATCTCAAGAAACCAAGTCAATCCTCCTAGATGTTAAGTTGACTCACTCAAAGGACGCGTCTTTTCACATATGAGAAAAACTATACACATTAGAGAAAATTTTAGCCTAAAAGTGCCCATGAAAATTTCATGTCATTTCCATGTCATAATTGTAAACCAATCAAAATCCTTTAAATTTAAAAATAGGTACATGCAAACATTTTAGAGGGAAAAGAAGAAAAACTACCTTTTTAATTGTATTTTTGGCTTATCTTATTATATGTTTACTCAAATTTCAATTGTAGACCGTGGTTGGATAAAAAATTAAATTCCAAATCCAACAAGTACCCATTATGCATATTTTTTAAAATACTCACATTAATACAAATTGAAGATACGTTTAAAAAAACATGGTGAACACACTTTTTTAATGTATCTTCAATTTTTATCATTGTAGGTCTTTTCAAAAGCATACATAATGGGTAATCATTGGATGTGAAATTTAATTCTTTATCCAATCACTATCTGAACTTGAAAATTTAGTAAACCTATAAGGAGATAAGCCAAAAACAAAATTAAAAAAAATTAGTTTTCTTCTTTTCCCTCCAAAATTCATAACTCTTATTTTAATACTTGAACTATTATTTTATTATTTTTCCTTAGGATGCCACTTTTAGGGTGAAATTTCATCTAATATTGGAATGCATTCTCCTTCAATATGGAAAGAAATTTTGGTCGTTCCATAATGCGTTCTAAGTCTAGAAATATGTGAAATTCTGAGGATATATTCTTGTAAATAATGTGAGTTCTTGGACTAAATAACTGAGATGATGTGGTTCTTTTGGTGGGAGATAATCTGTGATAATGTGAGATCTCTATCAATGACGGCATAAATTAATACAAACTTTGTCTGGTTTATGAACTAATATTAATGTGGCTAAAATTGATGTTTTCTCCTATGATTGAAACTAATGGCTTCTACCATGATGATATAAAAAACTTGGAGGGATTGACTTGGATTATTGATGTTGGATTCTTGGGTTTTGGATTTATCACTTTGATTTGATTCTATAAGAAGAGAAAATTTCTAGATTTGCGCCCTTATGGATTTTTTTCCCTAACTTGGAGCCTATATCTTGTGTCTCTTATTCTCCATGATCTTCATAGTTTTCATTTTGGTAATTCCTTAATGAAAAGAAGAATACAAATAATAATAAATAAGCCAATAAATTGAAATGTAATTACCATGACATGGAAATCAACCTTAATTCATAAATCCTCTTGATTTCTCAACATGGAATAAAATTCAAGGTTTGAATAAGGAAGCCTGGAGATCACTTCTATTGGCTTATCTCTAAGGAAATTCGTTGAAGAAATAATGAAATTTTCCTATGGTAGACATCCTAAATTGATTGATTTGATTCATAATGTTGGCTTGAGGGGTCTTGAACCAACTTTGGTGTGCAAATTTTTCCAAAAAACCCCTATAATACTAGCCCTTTCGGTAGTGACCTGCTTTCGCAGGTCATAGTCTCACCCGAAGTAGTATGGGTGGGTGCTGGAACCAGGTTTCCGCACCCTAAGAAAGGAAGGGTAAGGCAAGCAGGGCTACATTTTGTTAAGATAATTGCGTCCCTCACAGGGTTAATTATGTATCTATTTGCATCCACGTGCACTAGATCTAAAATTATATGTTTTTCATAACATCAACACAGCGTGATATAAACAAAGCAGAATAGATCTAGATCGAAGCATTTAGTACACAGACTTTCGCAGTAGAAAGATAGAAAACGTATAATACAGTAATTATCAGTAGTTCATATAACAGTACTCATAGATTTAGATCACTAATAATCCTTCGCATTCATTCATTCATCAACCTTTCCTTACAATTCCTTTCCCAACCTGCACACACAGCAACAAGGTGCGCACACATCTAGACTAGGATCTCCACGCACACAGCCAATAGGAGTCCGTTCCCCCAAAACCCAAACAGATAGCTTAAACAACATATCGCATCAATAGCTCATCCATTCCTATCCTTTACAATTAAAAATGTATCTCTATTTATAGCAATCTAGCCTCAACGTTCCCATGGTCTGCAACCCAAGGTTTTCGAACCCCTAATTTACCCTTTAACGAATTACAATGCGTTCAAGGCTTTGAACCACCCCAAAACCCCTACACTATATTAAATATAATAAAAAAATAATCAAAATGGACCAGTTTCGCAGCTTGTTAGGAGACCCCATTCAAACTGTCCCCCAACACAATCTTGTGACTCGTCCCGAGTCACTGCACTAGTGCGACCACATAGTCCGCAACCTGGTATGGTTTGAGTCGACTACCATTGAAAAAGCCAGGAATGAGGTCACCGTGTAGGGTAGCTAACTCAACTACGTCGCCATTCATAACCTCCTTAACTTTGTAGGGACCAAGCCAGTGCTACTGGAACTTTCCTGGGTGTTTCGCAAATTGGCTATCATATAAAAGGACAAGATCACCTTTGACGAATGTCTTCTGTCGAATGTGTCGATCATGTCATGCTTTATCCCGAGCATTTTGAACCTTCTGGTGAAACTGAGCAATAAAACGATCTTCCTCCAAAGCCACCAGTTGTGCCAAGTGTTCTTCTATGATGTCAGAGTTGGCCATATTTGTGAACGCCACGATGTGTAGGCTAGGAACAACATACTCTATTGGCATGATGGTCTCCTTGTCATAGACCATTTGAATGGGTGTCCTGTTGGTCAGATTTTTGCAAGTTGCCTGGTATGCCCATAGAATCGAGGGGATGCAAAAATCCCTGTCACTACGATCAGCATTACAAAGCTTCGTTAATGCCTACTCCAAAATTTTGTTAAAAGCTTCGACTGCACCCTTAGCCTGGGGATGATATGGTGTACTCTTGGCATGGTGGATCTGGAATTCCTCATTCAAAGCTTGAATCATTTGGTTAACAAAATGCGTACCTTTGTCACTCATCAGGATCTTCGGGTAGCCAAACTTGGTCAGAATCTTCTCAAAGATGAAGTGCACAGCAGTATCAGTAGTACAATATTTTAGAGCTTGTGCCTCAACCCATCATGTGACGTAGTTAGTGGCAGTGATATTGTAGCGCGCACCTGTTTTCTTGCCTGGTGGATTGATGGGTCCGATAAAGTCAATGGCCCATTTATCAAAAGCCTGTAGGGCCATATGAGGTTGTAATGGCATGTCATCTCGTCGTGAGGGTCGCCAATTTGCTAGCATGTATCGCATGAACTATAATAGGCGTAAGAATCCTACTGCACGGTAGGCCACCATAAGCCAGCCCTTAAAATATTTTGTGTCGTAGCTATGCCCACATATTGGCTGCTTGCAACTCCATCATGTGCTTCTGTGAGGACAGTGGGCCTTTCGTGTTCCAATACATATCTGCAGAGTATTTCATCGGCGCCCATCTTGTATAGCTATCCTACGATGATGGTGAAGTCTGCAGCCCAGGTAACCAAATCCCTCTTCGATTGTACTGAATATGTAGCAGGAGCCACACCCGTAGTAAGGAATTCAATGATATCAGCAAAGTGAGCATCAACCATCTTAATGGTAAACAACTACGCATCGGGTAAGCCTTTTTCCAGGTTAGTGGGTTCTTCCCCTGTATCGATATGAGATAGGTGACTTGGGCCTGCATTCAACCACCCAGGCTTAACGATGATCTCAAAATCATATTCTTGAAATAGCAAGAGCCAGTGGCAAATATTCCCCTCCAACACAGGCTCATTGACCAGGTATTTCAAAGTTGAATGGTCTGTGAACATCTTAAAGTGTCCACCCAGTGAATAGTGCCAATATTTTTGTAGTGCATACACCATAGCCAATCCTTCACGTTTAGTGGTAGAGTAATTTATTTCGATGCTTGAGATTTTGTGACTGGCAAAGGCAACCGGGTGATCAATATCTCATTCGCTAGGCTACGTGAGGACCATGCCCAGGTCAATGCTTGATGCATCAACATGTACATGAAATTATTTTGACCAATCAGGGAATATTAGGATGGGTGCAGAAATCATCTTCTCTTTTAGTAGTTCGAAGCTCTTCTGACATTAATCATTCCAGAAAAAAGAGACGTCTTTTTTTAATAGCTATTCCATGGGTGTTGTGATTAGAGCGTATCCTTGAATGAATTTTCTATAATATCCTATGTGACCGAGAATGGAGCGCATCTATTTCTCCGTGGTGGGGGCTACTAGGTTGATAATTATGGCTATCTTCGTAGGATCAACCACCAGTCCTTGCTAACAGACTATGTGCCCAAGAAATATTTCGAAAGGTACACAGAAGATACACTTTTTCATATTCAAGGAGATCTGGTGCTTTCGACATGCATCCAAAATTAATCGCAAGTTCGAGACATGTTTTTTCACTAAGCCAAAAACCGTCTAGTCATCGAAGTAAACCTCCACGAACTTATGAATAAATTCTTTGAACACAGCCACCACGACCCTTGAAATGATAGCAGGTGCGTTCTTAAGACCAAAGGGCATGACCATATACTGGAAGGACCCCCATTCGGTGGCAAAGGTAGTCTTACTACGATCCTCATGTGCTATTCTGATCTGGTGGTATCTCGAGAATCCATCAGTGAAGGAATAGGCCTCCTGGCCACCCACGCTATCAAGGATTTCATCGAAGAAGGGAGTAGGGAAAGGGTCATGAATGCAGGCGTCGTTCAGCTCTTGTAGGTCCACACAAATGCGTATTTATCCCATTGTTTTTTTCTCTTGAATGACCATTGGGCTTACCCAATCTGACTATTCAACTGGTTCAATGATACCTACAGTCAGCGTTTTGTCCAACTCTTCTTTGACCTTTTGCTTATACTTAGGATTCAACCAATAGGGCCACTGCTTGATGGGCTATGTTTTAGGCTTCAGAGTGATGTGCATAATTCCGAGGTCCCTAGTGATTCCTTCGAGCTCAGAAAACTTGGTAGGGAATAAGTCCTGGTACTCCGTAATTAGTTCGGAAATTTTTCCCACGGTGCCTTCATCCCAATAATCCCCAATTTTAGGCAGCTTAGGGTGTTCTTCTGTCCCAATATTAACTTCATGTAGCCAGAGAGGTTGCGCTACATCAACATCCTGGAGAAATGGTCTGATAATGGTACATTCCCCTTCTGATTCCAGAATAGAGATATTCCGCGGGTTATCCTCTTCTTCGTTAATCACCAAGCTCCGGCAGTTGACTATGTCTTGCATCTAGGCCTCCAATGTTAGAATGGCTGGAGGGGTGTGTGGATGAGGCTTCTTAAATATGAATGCATCAATGTCCTTTAGGGCTTCGTCAAGCATCTCTGTTCCCCCAATAAGTCCGAACTTTCCAATAAAGTCCTCTTTTAATATTTCCCAATGGTGGGTCCACTGATGTAATTCTGTGTCTAAGTAACAAGTAGTAGAAATAGGGCCCAAGGCATGTATAAATAGATGGATCCATTATTCTGGGGTTTGGTCAGCCCATTTGGTTGTCCAAGTACGTAGATGCACGCGGGGGTCCTCGGGTCCTAGGAATATCTTGGTGTGCACATCAGCGAGAGGTGCTACCGCAGCACCATCCTATCCCGACATGTCTCCCAGTCCAGAAATGATTTCTTGTGGGTATCCAACCAGCATGTAGATGTGCCACGTAGTGCCAGATTGAGTGCCCAGAGCCGTCGATATTTTGGCACCCTAGCCTCTAATGTTCTTAAGAGGTCCTAGACAGTACTAGACTCATCAAAGTGGGGAAGGTCCCTTACCTCCGAAGTAATGCAGTAGAGGGCCCTTTTAACCCGAGGGCTTCATAGTGTTGAGACGTTGTGTAGCCGGGTCCTCCAACTCTCAATTTCTTCATCCAGGTTAGAACAATACTCACTATTTTTCTCCCAATCGAATGCTCCATCTATTGTAGGGTCACCCTAGTATTCGTCTTGTGCTGTCATCCTGAAGATATGATCGAGTTCCTCCTCTTTGTATGTTGGTTCTGTATACTGCATACCCTCAGCGGGATCCAGTGGTACTATTACACGGGTACCGTTCTTTTCAAACACCATGCTATGTTTTTTTAGATTGATGACACCTCCTACGTCGATAGCCCAGTCTAGTCCTAGGAGTGTAGGATAGGGATCCGTATCCTCCACAATTTCTATGACCTCAAAGTCAGCTAGGATCCTTACTCCTACGATATCGGCCAAAAATTTTGGCAACCTTCCCAGAGGGATGATCTTCTGTTGATTCGCCATTCACATCTGGATAGTGGACCAGTTTAATTTAGGTTCTCCCATTCGTTTCCATGTCTATTTTGGTAAGACGCTTGCATCAGATCCAAGATCAAGAATAACCTGATCCATCTCATAATCACCATTCTACGCCATTAGTCGCATTTCCCTCTCGGTGCACCTTTTGTAGCTGTGTAATTTGTGTACTTCCTTAACCTCAGCTACTGGGTTGGGCTGGGCTGCGCAGTTCTATAGCAATACTTGAATATTTTCTCCAGCCAGTGGGTTGCGTAGTAGCTTCAAGCATGCTTTCAACAAGGTTTCAACTTCCTCTTCTGTCTGGAGGTGCACTGGTGGCTGCGCAGGGGCTTCCAGCGACTCTTGTCTCCTAGGATTTGGTTCCTTCTGGGCATCCAGCTCCTCCCCCACTCCTTGGGTGACCATGCGATGCTTTATTATTTTTACACTGGGATCTTCACTCCTTAGCTCCGTTTTGACTCTCTCTACATTTTGGGTGGGGGCAGACTATTTGTCCTTCATTTTTGTTAAAAAATATCGAACAGTCTTCAATCTCATGGACTAGTTGTCTGCAATATTTACAGGACTGCCTCGTGGGATTTAGATAATCCCTTGCGAAGTGCCCTACCTCTCCACAGTCGTAGTAGATCAGATGGCCCCTTCCTCATCCTGCACTCCCTCCCCATCCCCCCTGCCCCCTGTAGGAGAGAAACCAAAGGTTGTGGGAGATCTCGAAGAGGAAGGATCAGACTGCACTCTATAAAGGGTTCCTTGATCTACCAGTAAGTCATATGTGCGACAATTCTGCTGGTCGTGCCCTATATATCGGTAGAACCTGCACCATTGTTGCCTCAATTCACTCTTATTTGTCTGAGGACACTGGGTTGTATCATGCAGTCCCATTACCCAGCAGTCTTCGCACCAGAGGTATGCACCAACTCCTTTTCCCCGTTCCATCCATAAGCTATGTATTTTGAGGTGCATGGCCCCCAAATTCTCCTGAATTTGCTGCACTCCTTCCCTTGTGTCATCCTTAGGTGCAACTTCTAGTTTCATGGCAGCTTCTAAGGCTTTTTCCTGCAATTCAAAGGTTTGGTGGCCCATGGGTATGTGTAAGTGAGGTAGCAGCATAGCAATGAACCATTCTGTGTGTTGTTTGTCATCGTACTTGAACTCACCTTCCCTGATCTCTTTCTTTAACCATCGATCAGCCTCCCATACCAACTCGGACACCCCTTGCTTGAAGTCTTTTACTTCCGCTACCAGCTGGGAATAGGATTTTGGCTTCCGAAATTGTTGTTTAGGGAATCCTTGATATTTTGAAGCGTTGCGCTCTCGTTCTGATATATATACTGCATATACCAGTCCAGTGCCCTTTATTTGAAAGCCAAGGATAGTTGCACTCCCTTCACAGTATCTCTTACCACCCCTTGCACTATCCACATTGAATTGGTCACAAACCAAAACTGATCCACTTCCTCATTGGCTGCTCCTTTAAAAGTAGGTAACTTTAAGTTTAGGTAACTTTAAGTGTCTTGCCATGGGCCTCTGTAGTTTTTATCTTCTTGAGCCCTAATCAGAGCGGTTGCAGACCACAACCATGTCTCGCGAGAATATAAGCCGGGAAGCGATCTTCACCTCAATTGTCCTCAATAGTCACATAGATCACTCATTCCCTCCCGACCCTTTTATGGTAAACGGGGTCAGCACATAGGATGGACTAGGATCTTGACGCAGCTTTACAGCAGGAGTCCATTCCCCCAAAACCCAAACAGATATCTTAAACAACAGATCACATCCATAGCTCATCCATTCCTATCCTTTAAAATCCAAAATGTATCTCTATTTATAACAATCTAGCTTCAATGTTCCCATGGTCCGAACCCATGGTTTTCGGACCCCTAGTTTACCCTTTGACCCATTACAATGTGTTTGGGGCTTTGACCCACCCCAAAACCCCTGCACTATATTAAATATAATAAAAAAATATCAAAATGGACCATTTTTGTAGCTTGTTAAGAGACCCTGTTCCAACATAGTGATACAAGGTTATGTGATTTGATGCGAATGTAGTATGATATATGTTCTCTAGGTGGTAATCTGAGTTTATGTGGATACCTAATTTGAGATAATGCAAGTCTCTTGAAGGCATATTCCTAGAACTAATTGAAGATTCCCTTTCGAAGCTAATTCAATTTTCTTATGGCTATACTCCGGAGTTTAATACAAATTTCCTAAGACCATATTCATCAAGCAAGTAGGAACTTCTTTGTGGAATTAATGCAAGACAATGATGCAAGACTAGACTATGATGCAAAGATTAATATCTATGTTTCAAAGTGACATCACTCAACTCCTTAGTCATATAATTTTATAGAGTGGTGTCTCAGAGGCACAAAGTGGATTTTTTTATGCTCCAAAGGCTCACATGTATACTCCATATATAACATTTCTCATATACTTTCTATGTGTCACATATTACCTTGTAGGATATGAAATAACACTTTTTTAGTAGATGTTCGTATGACTGGATCACACTATGCTACACAATTTTTGATCAATTTTGCATACACTCTGTGGCTGGAGGTCATATTGGATTGTATTAATATCCCTTGACTTTTAGTAGCATCAAAATAAAGTTATTACTTTGTGGCACAAAATATTCTTAATGGTTCGATGATTCTCTGTGGCACATCAGTTTATCTATGAATTGTAGTTGTATTTCCAGTGGCTTGTATTAAAATTATAGTGGTCTCTTTTTATATTGTTCTATGACATCAATGTTATATGGCTCGTATTGAATCACATATATGGCATCGCTTTGTAGCTTACATTATATTGTATAAATATTATTGACCTTGTAATGACTGAGTTATGCTCTCAATATAAGGCAGTGGATTGGAATGTTGTGAACATATCACATGTAACAGTTTGGAAGTAATCCCAATATGACAGTGATATTAATATCAAATCTAAATAATGTGACATATGGAAAGAAAGGTCGAGACTGTGATAGGAGTGACTATGTAGCTCACAAATAATGGCTCTCAAATCTTACTATGGTTAATTTTTCTATTGATCATTCTTCATACGGGTCACTAATATCTGTAGTATAACCATTATGGAACATGATGGATCTCGCTTCTATACTGGGTGGCATGAAACAATGATATCAATTATGCATATCTTTTTCTATACGTTGTGATAATGTCATATTCACCATATGGAATTAATATAAATGAAATCGCTTTATATTATGTTATGAGATTTCCACAATGGATTTCTCTACAAAAAGGCATCACATATCTTGATTACATAATGGAATCGTACCATTCAACTGCATAGTGCCATCGCTTGACTACATAGTGGAATTTCATCATTTGACTACATTGTGGCATGATTTGACAAAACAGTGGAATCGCTTGACAAAATGGTATGAATTACATCAAAATATATCTTCTCTGTGACTTTTGTCACTTCACATTGGCTCACATTAATTATGTATAATTATGTAATGTGACTTTGATGATGAAAATTGAATTTTATGAATAATAATGACTCTAATAATGAAAAAATAATAGGAATATGATAACCTAAAGACCAAGTTCATCTTTATCCCTAGCTTGACAGATATATTACTAAAATATAAGATAATATCATATGATTAATTGGTTGTGGAAAAAATTAAATAAGGTGTCCAAATGTGTCTGAGAAGTAGCGCAATCAAAATTTATGAGATTAGAGAAGTTGAGGCATCTTTGTTGAATAATGTCGACACTTGAAAAGGTAAGGTTGTATAGGTATGTACAATTCTTGTGCACATTTCATCTTAGTGATGATCATTTGAAAAATAGTAAAACAATTTTCATAAGAATAGACTAGAGACAATGACATATTATTGATTTTCTAGCATACCAAGAATATCATTACAAGTGAAGACTTTATTAGGAAGATGAAATGAATAAAAGGTATTTCAAAAAATATAATTATGGTTTTGCAACCAAAAACATTATTGTGGTAGGTCTTAATGACTGTAAAATATATACGGTTTGTAGATATTATATTTTGAAATATCTTGAAGGTTTTTTTGGTATCTAGGGTTCATAAACCGTAGCTAAGAATTGGATTATAAAAACCCTAGAAATAAAAACCATAACTAGTTGTTTCTATTGTAAAGGGAAAAACATAGTTCTTGAGTTTGGTAGGTATGTAAAGGTTGTTGAATAGGTCCAAGATTAAGAGGGAGATAATACTACTGAAAGTATAAGTACTCTATATCTTCTTGTTTACTATTTCTATGTTTTTTCCTTTATATTATTTCATGGTCTTCTAATAAAGGATGCATGCCAAGAAGGATTTATCTAAGTCTTGAATAAAATAAGGAATAAGTGGAAGAACGTGGCAAAGCATGAAGAAGAAGAGGACAATTTGAAGATTGTATCAAAGAAGTCAGCTAGAGGAAAAAAATACCACTTATCTCAAATGGAAAGAGGGAGATTTAAAAGACCTTGATGAATATGATATTAATTGAATCTTGTAGCTAATTGGTTTTTTCCATGAACACATTTATTGATGATTGAAAGCTGCAAAGGATGAATAAAAAATTTATTGCAACATGGAGATAGTTCATGCAAAGGAATGTTGACGTCAGAGGGAGAAAGTAGAAAAAAAATGACATGAAGGATCCCACACCTTAACTAGAGGCTATTACGATTTGGAAACTTTTATAATGATGGAATATGGTTTGGCTCCCTGAAAGGACATATTGTATAAGTATGTGAAGAAGCTGGAAATATAGTTTGTTTGATGATATTATATATCTAGTGTTTGATTCCAAATCCTCTTCGATACCCTCCTCTATCCTCTTTGACTCCTTGAGGACTGATACTCTCTAAGGATAGGGAAAAGTATCCAAGATAATAGTAGTTGAAGAGGATCAATATTCTTTGAGGATTGGGAATCCAAGATAATAATAGTCCTATAAGGACAAACCTGGTGAACCTTTGGATGGGGTATGTTCCTTGAGAGTCGATGGTTTTGGTCTCCAAATATAATCCCAATGTTGTGCTCTAATCTAGTGGAGAGTTAGAGATTTTTAGACAATTACTTGCTATATTGCAATTTGAAAATGATTTTTATGATGTTGATGCTTGAAGATGGCTTATCAATCCAACTCTTCTTATGAGAATATTTCAATTTTAAGGTATCCTTGTATGCAGTTGTGGAATTATGAATACCTCCCTAATTAAGAATTAAGAGGGAGTATTGAAAAATGTAACTATTTTTGGTATTCATAATTATCATTTTACTTGTATCATTGTATTTTCCATGTAAGAGAAAAAGGCAAAAAGTAAGAAAAATAATTTTTATTCCATTAGATAAGCATGTTCTTCATTCATATAGGTTTCACTGAGTCAAAGTCCTATTTGAACTTAATAAAAAATAAAAATAATTTTTTAAAATGTAATTTTGGTCAACTCATCTCAAGAAGCCAAGTCGTCCTTCCTTGATGTTAAGTCAGCTCACTCAAAGGATGTGCCTTTCAACATATGAGAAAAACTATATATTGGAATGCATTTTCCTACAATTCTCGAAGCAATTTTTGTGGTTCCTGTGATGTGTTTTGAGGCAAGAAAGATGCAAAGTTTTGAGCATATATTCTTGTAAAGAATGCAACTTTCCTGGAATAAATATGTGAGATGATGTGAGTTTCTGTGGGAAATACTATGTGATAATGCGAGTTCTATATGGGTGATTATCTCAAATTAATACATGTTTTTTGTGGTTTATCAACTGAGATTGATGTGGCTAAGGTTTGTGTTATCTCTATTGATTGAAAATGTTGGCTTTTACCATGGATCTAAAACACTTGGAGGGATTGGAATGGATTCTTAAGGTTGGATTCTTGGGTATTAATTTCTCACTTTGATTTGATTCTATAAGAAGATATAATTTTATGGGTTCCCCTCTTGTGGGGTTTTTTCCCCAGCTTGGGGCCTATATCTTGTGTCTCTTGTTGTCTCCAATATTCATAAGTTTACATTTTGGTAATTTATTGACGAAAAGAAGAATACAAATAATAATAAATAAGCGAACGAATTTAGAAGTAATTATCATGATAGTGAAATCAACCTTAATTCATATATCCTCTTGATTTCTCAACAATTAAAAAATTGTTGGTGAGGAAAGGGAGATTATAGCTATAGTAGGAAAACCATTCAGAGCACCTACTAGGTAGGAAACTTTTAAATTAAAATTCTAGGAGTTTTCAAAGATTTAAGTGAACAAGTTTGTTCATAATCCAAAATAAATATGTCGAAGTATTTCTTATCTTCAATGTAGCTATTATTTTAGGATAGATGAAAGTAGGAAGGGGAGGTTTGAGTCTGTTAGTAATAAATTTAGAAATGACTATATAAACTGGATTATAGAGTGAAATTGGGTGAAAATCATAACGAGAATCAAAGTGAGTACCTTGGGTGTGAGAGATATAACGTAGAATTCAAGTCCAAGAGGATGGAGGAGGAAGCCTTACAATCTTCCACTAGTCTCCACATGTATTGTCCTATGAATTTCTAGCAATCTTGGAAGAAATCATTAATGAAACCATCACACCCTAGTGATTGATTTTTGTGCATTCCCATGAAAAATTCCTCTAATTTTTTCATGTACATATCCCTTGATAACATTATTATTTTCTTTTTAGTGACTAGCTTTGGAATATGATTTGGAATTTTTTGGTCAATGGACCTTCGATATCTAATTTCTTCTGTTAGGATGTCCTTAAAGTGATATACTAGTTCTTATTTATTTCCTCATGATCTTCAAGCTTATAATTTTTAGAGTTTCTAATTCTCACAATTCTATTGCACTTCTTATGCTGAATCATCGATCTATTAAAAAAAATATTGTTCCTTTCTACTTCTTTAGGCCATTGGATTCTTGATTTTTGCCTCCATAAAATTTCCTCCTAATTAAGACACACTTCCAATTAGATTTGAAAAATGGCTTATTGGTTGTTTAATGATTATGTCCTTCCCTCCACCATTATAATTTTTGTAGGGTTTCCATATATTTTTCTAATCTCTTATTTTCCACATGGATGTTGCTAAATTCTGGTAATATTCCTAAATTACCATGCAGCTAATAGGAATATTAATTTTTCTTTTAATATTTAGTTAGATGAATAAATGGGCAAGGAGGTTCATAAGTTGCTTAAATAGGCATAAAATCCCTCATAATGTGAAAAGGGATCATGTTAATAACTAGATCAAACATCCTCATGTGTGAACATGGTTTAAAATGTGTGGACAAAGTCAAGTTTGACCAATTCAACAACATTATTATATGAGGAATGGATCGTAAATAAAGACATCTCAGTGTGAATGAAGATCAGTCTAGCTTGTCAAAATGAAGACACTTTGGGTGTGAAAAGAGACAATGCATGAAGATCAAGTCAAGGTTGACTAAATCAAACAACACTATAAAAATATGAGTGGGACTAATGAAGACATCGTAATTTTGGTAGAGGAGCCTTTGCATGGAAGCAACCTCATAATTGGGTGGGACCCTTGTTGAGGAAGCTCATCAACTATATAATGGAGGGAATGGCAGCCATATATGACATGATTGGAGATTATTGTTTGTATGTCGTCTGTTTAGAATTCTTTCATTATTTAGCTTTTTAGTTAAGTTTTCTGCACTTTTTAGTGCAAGGATTTTATCATGCGGGAATTCCCCACTCTTGCTTGGAGATCTTGTTTAAGAAATATGAGAGGAGCCTTTTCTGCTACATTTTACACTATCTGGTGTTAGGAAAAGTAGTTAACTTTAGAAATAGCACAGTCCTTTTTAGAAACTGTATTATTTCTTAAGGTATTGCAGCGGAGGGGTTTAATCCCTTGTATTTTGAGCTAGTTTCCCTGAACGAGGATCACCCTTTTTCCCGAAAAGATAGTAGGAGGAGCTATATCCATTTCTTTCCATGATCAGACATTTTATGTAGAGCTTCATCCATACAGCATGATTCAGCCATAGATCTGCAACATATGCTTCTTGTATTTCATGTTTATCAAGAAACCCTTGTCGGGTCATCTTGGATTTTTGTAAAAGAGGCTAGATCTATGATTTTGAGCTTATTTGATTAATATATAAGAATATCTATTTTGTCTCTCATATTTCTGAGCATAACCCTCAATAAATTGCATTTTCATTTTCTGTAGTAATTTAAGTGTTGCAGTAGTCTTGGGGTTTCAGTGTTTTTGGGTTGTTTTGAGCATGGGAGGCCTGTTTAACTAGGCCATAATGATTTGTTTCTGATTTAATTTTATATTTGGTCATAATAAAGTCAGATATAATGGATCAATGGGCTGAATTTTTTTGTTAATGCTCATATTTCTGAAAAATGTGTTTTATGTGCATGTATTACTAATTTTCCCATTTGGGAATATTACAATGGTATCAGAGCTCTAATATTGGCTCCTCCTATGTTCTTCAACCGTTATGGAGTCTTTTCATGGGAAGGAGAAGATCTGAAAAAGAGATCAAAGAAAACCTTTATTGTCTAGAGGAAAGAGGTTCTCAAAACTTCTTCTTCAAACTCTGCAAGGTATAAATAAAGACATCAAAGAAATGAGGAGGGAAAAAAATGGATATCCCTCAACAGGATTTGGACATGAGGAAAGCTCTAATTCCTCATATTATGGGTGTGATTATTCAGCCACGCCATCAAATTTAAAACACTCTACCATCCATATGTTCATGAAAAATGAGATGGAGAAAGGAGATGTGTCAAATAAGGAGACTCTTGGTGAATATTTGCAAGAATATGAAGCTCAATCTAAGGGGTTGAAAGATCACTTGAACTTCCAAGGGTTTTGCAATATCAAAGAGGAAAGAAGCACAAGGAGCAAGAAACATGGTGTGGGTAGATTATTTTTATCTACTTTTGATGGATCACCTAAATGTCCAGCTAGGGTTTGGGTGGGAGAGCTAAACACCTATGTGTAGCAACATCAAGTTTCTGAAGATGAAGCCATCAAAGTAGTAGCACTGCATTTTGAAGTTAAGGCTTATGCTTGGTTGTTTTTTGAGTCTTTTTCCTTGAAGAATTCAAATACACCTACCTATTCAAATTTTATTATAATAATATTGGAAATATTTGATGATAAATCTCATGAAACATCTCTGATGGAGAAAATCAAACCAAAACAAACAAAAACATTGCATGAGTTGGAAGGATATATAAATCCAACTCCATTTCAGAAAACTATCGAAGGGGATGAAAACTTGTATACCTTGCCAAGGGCAAAGTCCCCATTACATGATGAGATTTATTCTCAAAATAAATACATGGATATTCCTCTTCCAAGAGAGGACCAAGATCTAAGGTCTCTCATTGTTGTTGAGGCATTCTCAACTATGGATGAGGAGGAAGAGAAGGTTGGAGGTAACAACGTTGTCAGATCAAGAGCACATCCAACACCTCATGAAGAGGAAGACGGAGCACTTGCTCCAAGGAGATAAACCCTTTCACTCTTGCAAGGAGTTCCAAATAATCTCACATGTAGAGCTCATGGCACAATCCATGTGCAGCATGTGCCATCATTAGAAAAAGGTGAGATCTTGAAGATAAAAGGAGATAAAGAGGAGGACAAACATCATATGATGAAAATCGCATACCCTTCTCTATTTCATAAGTTTTATTCACAAAGGAAGCAGGAGGATTTGTGCAATGAAGGCAAGGACACATATTTCCACACACATGTACATCCTGCTCTAGGCCTTGATGTTTCTTTGCATGGAGGCATTCCACCAGGGAGACCCCCTAATTGGAAGAAGAATAAAGTGTTATCTCAACTATGGGCAACATTTAAATATTTGGCTAAGGAGGGAGCCTTGGGAGAAGCTAACACAATGCGGAGAATCTTTGATGGAATCAAAGGAGACGTAAGAAATTTTCTGAAATGGACATTGCTATCTCGCACTCAGCTATTTGTGCTGAAAAAGGAGGATTCATAAATCTATGATGACATCAATATGGTGTCAAATTTCCACTCCATGTCTTTGGGATAGCCAATGATATTCTCACACACAAAGAATATTTTTGAACATGAAAAGAGGATATCAAAACTCTTGCATGCATGGGCCAAATTAAGGAAGTTTTGGAAGACAAGAACTTTTCAAGGATAAGTTGACTTCAATCTGCGTCAATCTTGTCTTGAGAAAGATCAACTACAAGCAAGGCAGAAAAAAGGTAGTTGATAGTACTCCAACATGTGACTTTGGCATCAATAATGTCAAAGAGGAGACCCATGTTATGGCAGGGGCTGCATTTTAGATTTCTACAGTGTTGTCATTGTTGGGGAGCCTAGATCCTTATTGGGAGTCCCAACTCTTGATGGAATATTCCAAGGACCTCTTCACATGTAAGGTTCTGAAGGGGAAAGGGATGGATATGAGGTACAAAGTAGTTGATGGAGTCATTTATTTCCATGAACAGATCTACTTAACTAAATACTCCAAGCTCAAGGATAAACTACTTAATGCAGCTTATGATATCTTCCTTTCTAAACCCACTAGTTTCATTAGAACATACCATACTATCTTAGATGGATTCATGTGGGGAAACTTCAAAGAGGATATGCACTCTCATATGAGCAAGTGCATAGATCATTTGCTGGTTGAGGAGGACTATAACTCTTAGGAAGAGCTATCATTACCACCTCCTTATTCATTGGGTGTGAGAGGGAACTCATCTGTGAGTTACCTCACTGATTTGAAACAAGTGTATGGTAAGCCTTTTATTTATAAACATCATGACGTATCTACTATATACTTGTATTTTCTTAGCACTCATGTACTTTGCTCCAAGAGGGGGTACCTTTTCTTATGGGATTCATGGGCTACTTGGAGCCATGAGAAAGGGAGATGTTGACCATTCCCTAAGAGATTTTGGGGAGATGTTGTATTCTTCATGGTGTGCTTCATTAGCACCAACTATCACACATCTTCTCCAAGCATACAAGAAGGATGGGACAACAAAAAATTTTAGGGAAAAACACTTGTTATATGATATTCTATAGCAGTTAGGAGTAAAATTGCACTGGTTTCACATGAGGGACCATTGTCCTTCTCCTTTACTACATATGGCAACTAGCATGACTTTAATTATTATTCCATATGCTGAATATGTTCTTATCTTTGTTGGGAACATGATTGGAGGAGAGACACATTGGCTGGATGTATCCTTGGGGGAAGAAATTTCCCACACTTTTTGCACTACATGTTTCAAGGCGAGCATGGGAGACTATATGGCCACTACAATAGATCACTTGTTTCTTTATGAGGTGGGCCATATGATTGTTTGGAAAACATGGGAGATGCCTCTCATGGGAAA
Organism: Pinus albicaulis; assembly: GCA_034641835.2. Taxonomy (NCBI): domain Eukaryota; kingdom Viridiplantae; phylum Streptophyta; class Pinopsida; order Pinales; family Pinaceae; genus Pinus; species Pinus albicaulis. The sequence goes on from CM076572.1 coordinate 116,581,450, forward strand.
TTGGGAGGAGATTTTCTATGAATTACCAAGTTGGGAGGTGATTCATTTCATTCGAATGATAGCATGGAGATGGGAGTCCTTCATTGATGATGGAATTCCCCATGACTGTCATCACTTCTATCTTTAGGAGGCCATTGATAAAAAAAAAGGTTTCCATATATACCTTTCATTCTTTGATGATGAGAGCCATTTGGTTTATCCACCAAAGGCCAACATACACACTTGGGAGGAACCATTAGGAGACAGAATTGTTGGAAAATATCTGAAGCAATGGTGGAGACTATTGGATGCAGAGGCCCTAAGAGGAGGAGTGGAGATTTTGCAACACCCTTGCAGTTTCTTGAGGACAAGAAACATTTGGGAGGGGAAGACTGTAATATTCCTAAATTAGGATGCAGCTAATAGGAATATGAATTTTTCTTTTAATATCTAGTTAGATGAATAAATGGGCAAGGAGGCTCATAAGTTGCTTAAGTAGGCATAAAATCCCTCATAATGTGAAAAGGGATCATGTTAATAACTAGATCAAACATCCTCATGTGTGAACAAGGTTTAAAATGTGTGGACAAAGTCAAGTTTGACCAAGTCAACATCATTATTATATGAGGAGTGGATCATAATCAAAGACATCTCAGTGTCAATGAAGATCAATCTAGCTAGTCAAAATGAAGACACCTTGGGTGTGAAAAGAGACAACGCATGAAGATCAAGTCAAGGTTGATTAAATAAAACAACGTTGTAAAAATATGAGTGGGACTAATGGAGACAACGTAATTTTGTGGAGGAGCCTTTTCATGGAAGCAACCTCATAATTGGGTGAGACCCTTGGTGAGGATGCTCATCAACTATATAATGGATGGAATGGAAGCCATATGGAGCATGATTGATGATTATATTATGTATGTGGTCTATTTAGACTTCTTGAATTCTTTGGTTCTTTGGCTAATTTTGTTGCACTGTTTACTGCAAGGGTTTTCTCATGCGGGAATTCCCCACTCTTTCTTGGAGATCTTGTTTAAGAAATATAAGAGGAGCCTTTTCTACTACATTTTCCACTATCTGGTGTTAGGCCAAGCAGTTACGTTCAGAAAAAATTCAGCCCCTTTTAGAAAATACATTATTTCTTAAGTTATTGTAGTGGATGGGTTTAATCCATTGTATTTTGAGCTAGTTTCCCTGAAGGAGGAACACCGTTTTTCCTGGAAAGCTAGTAGGAGGAGCTACAACCATTTCTTTGCATGATCAGCCATATTTATGTAGAGCTTCAACCATACAGTGTGATTCAGCCATAGATATACAACAGATGCTTCTTGTATTTCATGTTTATCAAGAAACCCTCGCCGGGTCATCTTGGATTTATGTAAAAGAGGCTAGATCTTTGTTTTTGAGCTTATTTGATTAATATATAAGCAGATCTATTTTTTCTCTCATATTTCTTTGTATAACCCTCAATAAAATGTGTTTTCACTTTCTGCAGTAATTTCTACGTTGCAGTAGTCTTGGGGTGTCAGTGTTTTTGGGATGTTTTGAGCATGGGAGGCCTCTTTAACTAGGCTATAATGATTTTTTTCTGATTTCCTTTCAGATTTGGTTGCAATAATGTCATATATAATGAATCCATGGGCTGAATTTTTATGTTAATGCTCGTATTTCTAAAAAATGCATTTTATATGCATGTATTGTTGATTTTGCCATTTGGGAATATTACAATTATTTAATATTCTATTCATTTATCCTCATTTTGAGGTATCATATCTTGTTTTGAAATTGGTACATAATGGTACCATCTATTCTTTCTATTTTTTTCCATCAACCTTCAATGTTCACAAAAAAAAGGATACCTTAACCACACAAATTTGAATTTAAAGGGCTTTTTCTTCAACTATCCTTTCCAATCTAATAGAAGTATTACTATCTAGTGATATTACTCATTATAATGTCGAATAGAAGCTTCAAAGTTAATTCCAATCAAGAAAAGAGATTCATAAAGAAGGAATTAATCCAAATGTGAGGAAGAGAGAAGCACATTTATTTAATATTATTATACCTCCTTTCTCCATGTTAAGATATATCATCATATTAGAATATCCTCTAATTAAGTCCATAAACATTATGTCCATAAACATTAGTAATGAAGTGAGCACCTGCAAAGCCTATTAGACGGAATCTAGTTGTAATAGTTATTGGATAAGCAACGAGTCAATAAGTTAAATTTTAGAAGGATTAAAAATATTGGTTATTCCTCCCAAATACCCTTTAGAAACATTTGTGATTCATTGACTATTTTTCCATACTTCCCTTGATATTATTTTCGGTTGATTTTACACAACATTTACTTTCTTAAAGCATAAAATATATGGATATTCTCACATGTATCTTTCTTTTAGGAGTATTTGTCTAGTATTACTGTTAATATTCTTTATATTCTAAGATACCATTTTAATTGAAAATTATGAGGGGATTTTTTGGTAGGTATCTGTCATTAACATTACCCTGCCTACATTGACTAGATACTCACTAATTTTATGTATGATTTGTTTCTTAATTTTCTTACCCTTTCTCTTATCTTTCTTAGTAGTCTTCATTTTCTATTTATTTATTTAATTTTTATCAAAAAAGAAGAAGGAAGTGGAGAGGAAAAGTTTTCTTTAGTTTGTTGGTGAAGTATTTACTGAGACTTTAAATAAGATTTTGTAATGGTTTTCTCTTCCTCTTTAGTAATCACTACTATATCTTTAGTCTTCCATTCTACTGATAGTGTTTGTAAATCTATATCTCGTAAATACATATCCTTAAAATCCTCTTTTTTAAAGTGGTTTTTATTTTCCTTTCCCATTTCCATATCTTATGTAGACTTTTCATGCTCCATTTTTTTTTTCTTTCATAATAAACACTTTTCTCTTTTCTGGAGACAAGTTTCCATTTTTTCTTGGTCGTTTCTTACCACCATTTGCTTGGTATTCCTACAATATTTCAAGGATAGTATATCTACTACCTTCTCTATTTTCCCCAGTCGAAAAGTCTCTTTTCCATTTTTTGGCAATCTATCTCCTATTTATAATTTTAGCAAACCCTTCCTGATATGTTTCTTATGCTCCTTGCATACGTTTCTTGGTGAAATTGGATAAGAATTCTATAAAGGTATGGCCATAATCATATAATTTCCTCCAATTAAAAGGGATATTTTCATAATATAAGGGTTGGTCCCATATGCTATCATGATAGTTGATTTGATACTATATAGGAGTGGCTTTATTAGATCCATGTATACAAAAGTGTGGGCATATGAGGTGTAGCGACTCTTCCTTATGGTTTCCAAAATCACAATAGAAGAACCTATATCATTTTCTCTACCCTTGAGAACATATTGTTCCAAAAATTCCTGAGGAATATAATAATATTGTATCGAGACAAGTGCAGAGTTAAAATATTCTTTACCAAGATTGAATTGTTCTACTTGGGGTTTCATATAAAGATGAGTTTAATTAAGGAAATATGGTCCTCCTTGAAAAATTATATCAATATATTCCAAATTATTAAAAATGGCTATAAAAAATTCCTTATATCCTAGCTTCAACTCTATATAACCTTTTGGAGGCCAATTTTTATGAATCCATCTAATGATAATTCTCTCTAAGGGTCAGAGCCCCACAAGTTCTCATACTATTGGATGGTATTTCACATATTAATTTTTGTCCCCTGTTTTTTTAAATTTGATCAATAATGGGGGTTTTTTTTTGTCTGTAGAAGACATGATCCTAATTTATTTACCCCATTTTGAAGCGATTGATCTGTAACAACTAATTTTTGTCCTGCCTCATCAAGAGTAGAAGAACTTGAAAATTTAGAATATATATATATATATATATATATATATATATATATTACTTACAAATTTTGGATTTCTAGGTGTACAAAAATATTTATTATTCACATGCCATGCTACAATATTAATAAAGTATAGAAAAATCCCTCTCCCCCATGGGGAAACCATTGTGTGCTTAAAAAACCCAAAAAGTTTGAACCCCTACATAGAATCCTTAGAGTTCAACATTAAAATAAAAAATTTTCTTTAGCATAGTTTGATATAAAGTTCATTTGGGTATTTTATCCATCTCCATTAGGTTTTTCCCCTAGTAAACTCAATTATATTGTTCTTATTTATCAAGCCTAATGCCCTCATCCTTTTATGAAAACATATCCTTTCCCATGGTACCAAATCCCACCATTTTCTTGCTTGGAACCTCCCCAAAGGAATGATTGTTGAAGGTTACAAACCTTATTTAGGATGGTTTTAGGGGATACAAGGGAGGAAAGCAAATAAATAGGTATATCTTGGAGAATATTTTTTAGAAGGGTAATTCTGGTGACAAATTTTAGAGTTTGGAATGTCTAGTTGGTGAGCTTTTCTCAGATTTTACAAATAAGTCTTCCCAAACAACAAGTCTAAGTGTATCTTCCACCATAATGGATATTAATTATTTGGAAGAAATCGAACTCCAATAAAATACTAACAGAATCATTATATTTATTTGAACAACATGATGAGTGATAAAAATATTATTTGAGATTTATTAATGTTAATGGAAGTGCTAGAAGAAACCATAAAATCATCAAAAAAAAATTTGAAGTTCGAGGATTCTTTGATTGTGGTAATGATAAGTAAAAGAGTGTCATAAATGGATTGTTGATGCAAGGATTTGATATTTTTTCCATGAATCTTAGGTCCTATAATCTTATTTTTAGCCATAATTGACTTGATAGCATAACCTATGCCTTCAGTTATAAGGAGAATCAAAAAGGAAGAGAGAGGGTCTACTTAATGAATGTATATTGAAGGAATGAATGTGGAAAAGGGGGAATTGTTGATAAGAATGGATAATAATTCTTTGGAGACTATGGAAATCACCTAGTGAATCTATTTCTCATTGAAACTTAAAGAGTAAAGAGTGTGGAATATGCATTCCTATATATGACAACAAAAATATTTAGACATTAACTTAATAAACATTCAAGGTTAACATAATGAATTAGTTAATTGGTAAAAGAATGATATAATATTTTCCTTCCCTATAAATACTTGGTCTACCCATGATATATACAGGAAAGGAGTAGTGGCTTAAACCTATTAAGAATTAATTTTGAGATTATTTTATGAACAACATTATAGAGAGAAATTAGTTAGAAAACATTAGGGTTCTAAAATTTAGTACCTTTGTGGATGAGAATGAGAGAGGTGGCATCCAAATATCAAAGCACTAAATATTTTCATCTGAAGCCTTTAACATCTTCCAAAAATCCTTTTTGGATGATAAATTACCAAGTTTGGGAAAAATCTAAGGTACACCCATGTTTGACCTTCATGATTTTCCTATAGGAATATCCTTGACAACTATTTAAACCTATGATGATGATATACGAGAGATACATTATTTTTAGGAGTGACTAAGGAAGTTATATACTTCATCATTTTCCTAATAGATGGATGCTTACCAAGTTTGGGCTCAGCGGGAGGTTGTTGATAATATGATATGAATGCTTACTCAATCTCCTAGTGATCCACCAATTTTTTCCCTTTTTGATCTTCACTACTAGATATTGTATTGTGTTGTAAATGTTGTATCATTGTGTAATTGAAGAATATTGGGTTTATTTCTCTCTCCCATAGCTAACGAAGCCAAGTATTTTGGTTCCATAATATCTCCTCTTGATTGTGGAATTCCTCTGACTTATCAAGTATTTTTTATTCCAATTTGGACACCTCTTCTTTTATTCCTTTTAATATTATTTTTTGTTGTATATTATCCATTTGCATTACTAGAATTTCCTTATCCTCACCAATATTTGTGGAATTCCTCTATATTCCATGCTTTTAATATATACATTACATGCATCAACTATAGGTGGAATTGATACATAATTGAAATCTCCTCAAACCGAATTTATTTCCACCATTTATCTATATTTCAATGAAAGTGGAGCATATGATCCAAAATGATTCAAATCTAAAAATTCATTTTTTAGGTTTCCTTTCCAATCTAAAATTAGAATTAATAGTTAGTTGTTTTACCCATACCTTGGAAATATTTATACTTGTAATGGAAAGCTTGTTAAGACTGATGATTCTAAAAGAAGAAAGAAATCCAGACTAGAGGCCATTTATGTTGCACCTCCTCTTTTGTTATTTGAGGTAAAGATAAATTTTATAGTCTCCATGTCTACTAATTTGAGGGAGTTCATCAAATCCTTGAATTGGTTTGTATCTTCATAAAATTTTCTAATTCCCACTTTTTCCCACTTAAAGATTTAACCATAATCTTGAAAATCCCTCCAATTAACCACTCCAATGAGTCTATGAGAATTTGCAAAAATATTAGCTTATATCCCCTGGATTTTGGGGCCATATAAACTAGTAATGAGGCCAAAAATTTGTAATACAATCACTTGAAACTTCACATTTAAATTTCTTTGGGCTGATAAGAATATGATAAGGTGATTTATGTCACGTTCTAGAGTACAAAGTATATAAATACCTTTAGAATCACCTTTCACTTTGACAAATGTATGATTACATAATTTTCACTTCTTTTTATCTATTATAAATACATTTACATCAAGTATGTAGTTTCCTAAAACATGAATATAGTTTTGTTTTCATGAGAAAATTTGACTTTGATGTTTTGATAAGTAATTTTTTTTTAAACACTTAGTAAAATAAAGACTGCATAATTAAGATAAATGTTAGATTGCATTGCATACACATTATGTAAATATTAATACATTGTCCTAACTATTTGTTTTCATCTTCCAATAGGTATATTGGACTTCTATGACTGTTATAATTCTTCCACACCAACCCTTACGGATTAAGTGTCTAACATTCCTCTCCTTAATCCAAAAGTGTGTACATGAGTCTAAGAAGAGAGTTGAAATAAAAAATTCAAAAGCAAACAATGGCTATATATGCACTCTCAAATGGTATTTTAAGGAAGACCACAAACCAAATGAGGTTGAAGAACCCAAAGTTTTTATCGGTGGTGGTTTAAGGCTAACCCTCAGCTCTACAACTAATGCTCAAAGTTGTTCTTGGAATAATTCCAAATCTATATAGAAGCTAAATAATTCTATAAAGTGGAAGCTCTCCTTGATGATGGTTTGAAGATTACCACAAAATGATGTAGCAGAAATTGAATTCTTTTGCTAGTGGTGGTTTAAGGTTGACCACCAAGAAAAACATGCTTAGGGAGCATGAATATGTCTCTAGCTACAACTTTGAATTTGGCTATGGTAACTCTAGCTCTAAGATCTTGAATTGAGCTCTAGTTCATGTTGTGGCTTACTATTGCTTGATATTTCTTTGAATCTGGTAGATGACCATTGATTTATCCCCTTTCATATACTAGGTGAGAAGATGAAGAAATATCCATTGGAAGTTGTGTGAATACTTGAGAATGAACTTTGAGGTATGACTGATACATCTTCTTGGTTGTTAAAGACCATTTCTAAGAAGTGATCCATCCAAGGTGAATTCTTTCTCTTATAGGAGTGTTATCTCTAGATCACATGTCCGAATGTTGAGTTTGTTTTCCATAAAGCTAACAAAAATGAAGATCAAAGCACTAATATTTCATATGGCCAAACTCATAACAATCATTCGATAAAATTTGAGGTCTAAAATGAACATCCTAAGGAATACTATAAATTAATAGCAAAAATAATAAAATAAGATTAAATTACCTCATCAAGTTTTGGAGGGAAAATAGAAAAGAATAATTTTTCAACTTGTATTTCACATTTTTGATGTAGTAGTGTCCATCAAAAGTATGAAAACATGGGTAATCCTTGGATGAAAAATTAAATTATGCATCTAAAGAGTGGTCCATATTTAAATTTGATTAAAATAGTAGGGATATTAATTTTAAATATGAGTTGAAAAATTAGTTTTTTATTTTTATTTTTTTATCATTTTACCTTTTTACTCAAAAATGGTGAATTGTCTCCCATGTTTGAAATCATCATATTTAATCCTATGGATTCTTAAAAAGTTGATTTTTGCTATACATTTTTGTTTTTAACCCATTTTTTACCTCAAAATTCCTCTAGTGACACTTTCACTTAGTGGTTGTGGAGGAGGAGCAAGATGTTTAGCGGGTGAAGATGAACTATCCTAAAGAAACCTAGAACTTTGGAACTTTTTGGGTTTAGCATAGTATCTAATATGAAAGGACACATTTGTGTCATTTCCAATACCATTTTTGTGTCTATTGCTGAAAAGTTCTTCCCAAGATCTAATGATGGGCTTAGAAAGTGTAGACTGAACTTATGTATCTTAATGGAAATATGCTCCTGAAATGGGAACTTGATGCGAATCCACCCAAAACTCACTAATTTGATTAATTTTTGGTTTTTTATGGGATTCTATATCGAGCTCAAATAGATAATTGTCGTGAACATCTCACTAGATCTTAGATTAAAGTGGTAGCCACTCATTTTTTCTTGTGCTTCTTGTAAATATACTTGAATATTGGTGGGAGTGAATTTACTTAATTTCATTTTTTTCTCAACACTAGACAATATTAGAGTGTTAAATAATAATAATCCATCAATTCGAGCCATTTAGACCTCAAAGAATGCCTTGAAACTCCACCCTTTATCAATTACGCTCAATGAGGAAAAAATAACACTTTTGAACTGTGTTAGTTTCTTGAAATATTTAAGAGATATACCATATGTATTTTATAATTGCAACATGTATTTTCAATAATCTAGGAATTTCCAACCAACAAGTTTCCTACACATAAAATATCATAAAATGTGTGCTAATACCCTAATGTCAAGTTAATTATGTTTTATCCAAATTTTGGAAGGTGTATGTATTATAACCAAAGTTTTCGGCTCTCCTATCAAGCTCATGAAGCAACACAAGGATTTGTCGAATGTGATTAACCCCCGTCCTTGAATCAACCACTCGATCAACTTGCCTATAGATCAATGGTTGACAACCATTTTCAACCCCCCCCCCCCTTTTTACATCCTCCCTTTATCAGTGGGGGGGGGGGGTGTCAAAATGTTGTTTCCTCCCCACCAGAACCACCATACGTGTCACCATTGTAGCACTTCACACCCCCCCACCATCACAAACCATAAACCACCTTGACATCCCTCCGAAATCCACCAAACCGCCCTCCTTTCCCACCATCCTTCCTGCGTGCCTCCCTCCACTCACTTCCTGACACGTGGCTCATATCGTTACCCAATTAAATTATTTCCTGGGTTAACCATTCAAATGGGAAATGGACCCGTGCCTCCAATGGAAACCATGCCATAACCATAAAAAGCCCTCTCGTCACCATTTTCATTACATTTTCTTGTATATTTCTCACTCTGCCATCACTTTTAAATTCATGTTTCCATAATGAACCTCCATAGCCTAAAAAGGGATTGATCAAGCATAGGGGAAAGACACCATTTCCATTGATATTTGACTCACACCGAAAATTATCGGTAATTCACCATTACCTTCTTGTTACTACAATTCTAATTGATAGTATACCTCCTAAAAACAATAACAATGATGAACCAATCAACTTGATGCTTCCTCCCCCTATCGATCTCGATCGCATCCCACTTTCAGACATGGATTACAAAATTACAGAGACTAAGTGCGAGTTCGACCTTTTCAAATTGTACTGTTGGTTCAAAGACAAATTCATAGACCAAATTGATGAAATTTGACTCTAGGAGTCCAATTTACCCCTCTACATCTTCCATTAGACCCATCATTTCCCTGAATTCATTAGGAAATGTCAAGCCTATTATCTACCCAATCACAGAGTCATTGTAGCCACAAGTGGGAAAGTTTTATTCACCATTACTTCCAAAACAACTCATCAAATGACGCATGTCCCTCCTATTGATGCCAATACACCTGTTTTTGTAGATGCATTAAAATAACTATATTGGAAGTTATATTTCTCAAAAATAACACTAATTTTTAATATGTTTTCTACCTGCAAATGCCCAATTTCCTAAGAGGAATCCACCTTATGCTTCTTCCATGTTCCATGATCAAGCTAAAAATATCATCTCCATGCTTTCATGCCTACTAGATTATTATTCTGATGAATAGATAATGAACCCCTCCTTGGTTTTCTGTCAATTTTTTCTACAGATAAAAAACCCTTAGTTGTTTTCAATTTTAGTCAATTTTTCGCCGATAGCATACATGAAAAACTCCTAAACTTACCAACTAAAGGAGTATTCAAGTATGCTTCCATTCTTGCATATATTTTCATTTACTACCAAGTAGACATGTTTCCATGTTCGCAATAGAAATTAGATGAAGAAGGGAGCCCAAAGTCAGCGATTTTCTGGAACTCTTTGGTGAGAAAATATTCAGATGAGTACACCTTCAAATAATACATAGAACAATTCATTCATCTAGTCATGAGCGTGTTGACTATTAATGCAGAGACAATAATCAGTGATGAAATTAAGAAGATCCTACTTCTGACAGAACAAGCCAAAAAAAAAGATTGGTACCTTTACCAAAACTACATAGAGATCAGGGTGTATGGGTGTGAGCTGCCATTATACAAGTTGCAAAAATATCTCCCAATGAGAGTATTTTCCCTAGAGTATATAATAAAAATGATAAATTCTGATGAAATTATTTTTTTATCAGCAAATAAGAAGTCTAAGTTTAGAATAAAGACACGGTTTGGTCCCTTTATTTGAAACAATAGGGAATTTTGTGAAGAAGTCGACAATCTCCTCAAAAAAATGAATTTTAATCATAGTTTTACATGGTCTTATGATCCTTTGGGCCTAATCTCCAAGATTAGGGTGGAGCACAAAACCACTCATTATGTGTACACATAGAGAAGAGAGATTGAAAGGTATATGAATCAGTCGGACTAGACAGATAAAACCTTACAAGAAGCATAGGAGCAACTCATGTCCACGTCTACTCTACAGACTCCTACTCCTTAAGAGAATACAAGGAAAATACATAGAGAGGAAGGATCTCCTTTAGTTGTAGGAAATCCAACAAAAGAATTCAAGGTAATATACAGAAAGGAAACTAAAATGAGTCCTAAGATAGATTTAGGATAAGAAGAAGAACAACAAGGTACCATATTCATTAAAGAGCCACTCTCTTCTACACAATTAGGTATAAAATTCATAGAGTCCCTGATAGCATCATCAATGTCACAAGGTCATCACATCCCAACCCAGACATATGTGCTAATTCAGGTAGATAAAGAGAAGATTATTTTTGAAAAATAGAAAGAGGTAAATCTCAAGAAGTGGATCCTTAAAGGAAACACCTACACTCAATTCTAGAAATAAAATCCTAATATATGCTCAAAGAAGGATTCTATCATCTTTTGATTCAGAGAAGGGGACAATGAAAATGGCATTCTTACAAGCTATGATTCCACATACATAGAAAATTGCTAATTATAATAAAGACTCCTTTGAATTTGACACAAAGGACATTCATCCCATCGATCATATGGAGATGCATAAGAAAACATGAGAGATAATTTTCTCTACCTTGAATAAGACTTATTTGAATGGTTCAAAGTTGCAGGTGTCTCTCACAAATGTTCAATCTCATCTTAAGATTGAAAGGATTTCATCTCTGACAAAGGATGCCAGAATAAAATCATTAGAAGATATGGTCATAAGGATGGGGTTGATACACTGAATGTTAAAGAAGCTGAAGAGTTAATAAAGAGGAAAAAATTTGATATTGTAGCACTTAGAAAGTAGCTAAAGAGGCCAGCAACTGAAGACCCACAGGCAAACTAAATAGGAGAATCAGAGAATCAAAAGGAAGCCATGCTCAAATTTATCATGGAGTAGAATGCCCAAATCATAAATATGGATATAGAGATGATAAACTGATTACAGAGAAGGAAAAAAATGCACAACTGCCCATAGTTCTTTTGCATGCAATGCCCCTTACAAAAATAGAAACTACATGAAATTATACATCAAAAACACCTCCAATCCAACCCACAGATGATGCAAGAAAAATCACCAGATCCATCGAAGATATGTCAATACAAATTGAAGAAATAAAGAATTTGAAGGAACTGGTAAAGGCTTTACAGAAGTAGAAGAATAGAACTAAAGCTTCACACATGGCTGAGGCACAAAGGTCCCAAATATTGATGGAAAGGATACATCAACTAGGAAAGGATGCAGGCATGGTCCATACCTTAGCCCAAGCAAAAGAGAACATATGGTCAAACATCCTCAAGTCAATGAATGAGGTTTGGCTTTCAGTACAAATCATTTTTGAATAAAATGAATTAATTCAGAAATTCAAAGAAGTAATTGTGCAGATCAAAGAAAAATTGGGTGATAAGCCCACTACTATTGTACTCTCTTTCTTCAGGTCCCCGATCTAATCACTGAAAGGGTTTGGGTGGATACCTTGATTACGCACGCACTATAAAAAAAAGAAATAATATGCTTCAGGTACAATAACCTAAAGTATGGTTGGTCGTCTCTAGGCCTTTATCTCATAGTTAGTGACGTGTCATAATAAAGGGATCATTATCCAATTAGGGATCTTTGGCATATTACTCCGACTGAATGGTTGTTAAATGAAGGGCTTTGGGCTTGCTTCTCGGAATATCTGGTCTGGGTGGTTAGAGTTCCGTTCAACGGTGCTCCTTCTTGGGTTGGTCAATACTAGACTGGACCGGAGTGTGCTCGGTCGACACTGAAGGACACTCATCTATATACTTAAAGCACCTGATAAACCTCCTCTCACAAATCCGGGACATCAAGTAAGCAGGTTCAAAGGAAAGGATCGTTGAATGAATGGATCGGAATGGGATTGGTTCGAGGCTCAATATGGGACACTATTCTCGAAGCGAATGATATGCCATTACTATCCGGGCCCTATGTACACCACTGAGCTTAGTGAGGGAAGGCCAACTAATTACTTACATAAGGAGGCATAAGAAATTATTTTAGGGGAGTCGGGGCAGGACTACCCCTATCGCCTCTACCTTCGCTGGATCATTTAAAGGGACTATATATTTCTCCGTGCCTGCCTTTTCTTTTGGCGGTTATAGGTATGTCTGTCAAGGGAGGGACCCAAGCCATTTCCTAGACCAGAGCTACTTAACTACTCTATGGCTCTTAAACATGAAGGTATTAGTGGATATTTTATCTCCACCGATGCTACAGGCTACGGGAAATGGACAAGGCTCTATGTGCTTCGCAGATGCTGGTCAGTAAAAAATTTCATTAGGAACTGGGCAAACCACTTATGGTTCTCTTGGCTAATCATCCCATCAATATTATTAACCCTCCCTCCTTACCTGGTAAAAGTGGAATTCATGTGGTAGGTATTTATTTTTTTATAGTGGTAGCGATGGTTTTATATGATGGGATAGGAGAAAAATGGGCTCCTTTCCCTAGATAATGGGTAAAAATGAATAAAGTGCTTCACTCACCCCTGGTTGTGCTCCTACCTTTGCCCCTAACATTGGGACTGGGTAAACTCCATCTCGATCAAATGTATCTGTGGTGGCTAGTTCCGGGTCAAGAGAAGAAATCGCTAGAAATCAATAAATGATCTAAGTAGTGGGCTCTTGTGGCCATTTTGGTGCTCTCCAAAACCCTTTTTGCTGGCCTGCGTGGATAAGTAGATGTCATTCGCCTTTGATGATGCACTTATGTTTCCGTTTAGAAGCAAAAACTGTTGATCTTGTTGATTCTGAAGAACCAGCACCAGTGATAGAGAAAGCAACAGTTCTGGGTCGAGATCCCATGTAATAACCTGTTTATCTATTGGCAAAAGCAGGGATACACCTTTTGTATCCTGTGCTTCATTCTTGGCTAAGTGCTAGAAGCTCACCTCGTTATGATCGAAGCAACATGTAAATATCTCTATATCTGGATCAAAGTACGTAAATATCTCACTCAATGCGATCAATCGGATTTCACTAAAGGAAAGATCCAACTTAGCGGGTTTATATATTAACAGTACGATGGAAAGTCAGTTGAATGCCCTGCCATGCAGGATATGTATGGCATGGTATAAGCCAGAGGAGAGGCCTTATATCTTATCTTAGTTTATATGGTCTTACTCTGAGCACTAACCACTCTCCCTAACTATGGTTATCGGGCTTAGGACAGGCAGGAGATTGATTGATGACACTTACCTATTTATTGAATTACCAGCCTGAAGGATCTTTATTATTTACAGATTCCTAATTTTCCTAAATTTATTATTTACCTAAGTTGTATCCTTATTATAAAATTTGTATCCTTAACTATTATAAGCATAATTGAAAATCGCGTAGATGGATATTGAGCAGATGGAGATATTGAATGGTTATCGCTGAAGATAAGGAAGCAATGGTGAAAGGGCTAAAGGTCGGGGATGGTAATAATGGTAAAAGGGCTTAGGTCTTGTGTCTATGCTCAGAGTCGTGCGTAGTTTGACAATGTAGGACACGAAGGATATTGAGTCAAGTTACCGGCATGAATTGGAGAAAGCTTATAATATCCCTAACTACCTGACCCGCTAAAACATTACCTGACCTGCTAAAGAAGTTGCCTGCCTGACTACATTACCTGACCTGCTATAGATTTATTATATGTGGGCCTGCCTGACAACATTACCTGACCTGCTATAGATTTATGATATGTGGGCTTGCCTAACTACATTACCTAACCTACTAAGGAGATTATCTATAGCATGAGGGTAATGATCACATTACCTGACCTGCTTAAGTTTCCTGCCTGACTAATGATAACATTACCTAACCTGGTTGATGCCTACACTCTCTTTCTCATTCTAATATCCCTAACTATGGATAATATCCCTCACTTTTGGAGGGAAGTACTTACCTCTCCCTTATGGTCGAGGGATCTTCCAATTCCTCTCCCTTATGGTCGAGCGATTACGCATTCTTTCTACATACAATATTTTTGAATCTTTTTTTCATAATTTTTTTTAAAATATTTTTATTATTGAAATGACCATTTCAAGGTCATTTCAAAAGAGTGTATACCATTCCTATAATGTCTGTCTTTCTTTAAAAACAGGGAATTATTTCATATTTGACCCTTAAATGCTTCATTTCTTCAACTATTTGCACAAATGATGATAAGTATAGGGATTTTACACAGACTTTTTGATAAGTAAAAAATTTTAAATAAGATTTTCTTTCAATTCTAACTTATATCTTACTTGATACTAACCCTATTTCATTTCTTTTGCAGAGAACATTTTCTTCTTCCCATATTACCTTCTTTTTTTTTTTTTCAGGAAAGGAAATGAGGTTCTCTCTCTGATTTTGGCTTAATCTTGAAGGAAAATAGAAGAATGGAAAGGGTTTATAATGTGAAGAATGGTTTTATATACGAATAGAAAGTGTGCATCAAGCTTTACTAGTTTCAATTACAAGTGTTATTTCAAAATCAAAAGCATTAAAAAAAATTAACTTACAGAACTTTCCATTGGTTTCTTGATTGTAGCTTGATTGTAAAAGTATTTTAAAAGTAGGTTCCTTCATGGCTTCTTTGTTACTCTTGAAATGAAGTAGTCTTTTGAAGTAGCTCCTTTGATTTTCGCTTGAAATGTATTTTTTTCTTTTTACAGATCCCTTATGATTTGATTCAAATTTGGGTCCCTTCGGTGGATTTGATTCAAATTCAAGTCCATTATGTAATGTTGCTTCAAGTCCCCTCTGTGGATTTGATTCAACTTCCACTCCCTTCTATAATGTTTCTCATTTTCAAGTCCCTCTATAACAAACTTGAAATTGAATAGCTTGACTTGAAGTAGCTTGAAGTAACTAATTTTTTATGATGATAAGTTTGAGATGGAAAGGATAACAAAATCATAAATGCTTTTGTTTCCTTCTCTCCCTTGCTATTTTTATAATTTTCCTCAAGTCTTCACATTTATTTTGCAAAGAAGAAAATACTCAGTACTGAAAATCATAATGAAATTAAATGAAATAGAACTCTTTTTTTATTTTTTAGAATTCATACTGGCCAAGTAATTTGGTTTTCTAGTATTAATTTAGGTTTTTATTGTGCTAAGAACTTGGATTTTCACAGCCAAACCCCTTTATTTTTTTTTCCTTTTTTTTAATTTTTTTAATTTTAAGATAGGGAAGGCACGTCACTGTGCTTTTCCACTACTTTCAAATTTTCTTGTGTTGCAAATTTCTTAAGAAAATATCCTTTATTCACGGGTTTATTATAAAATTTTAGCCTATGTCTATTAACCAAGAATGATGTAGCTTGTTAATCTATGGTTTTGATCTTAATTGATCCATTGTCATATAATTATTCAATTCCATAAGGCCCTAACCAATGTGTAGTAAAATTTTCATTGAAATCTTTGTATTTTGAATAAAATAGAAGTGCCCACTCTCCTATGTGAAAAATATTCTTCTTTATAAATTTTCCATTCCATTTCATTATTTTCTGCTTCACTAGTGATGTATGTTCTACAACTTCCTTTTTTATCTCATCTAGCTCATTTAGCTGCAAACAGGGAAGATTTTAGAAGCTAATATTTGCAAGTGGACTAATATTCCATGCTTTTTCCAAAAAAAAAGAATGAGGGGAATTTTAAGGTCTAAAATGGACCTCCTAAGGAAATTATAAAATAATAGTGGAAATAATAAAATAATATTTGATTGCATCATCAAATTTTAGAGGGAAAAAAGAAAAAACTACTTTTTGAACTCATATTTTGAACTTATTTCCCAAAGTTTTTACTCAAATTCAAGCGGTAGTACTCGTTGGATGTGAAACTTAATTCCTCATCCAAGGAGTACCCATGTTACATACTTTTGCTGGACACTGCCACACGAAAAATGAGAAATACATGAAAAACATGAATGCAATCACGTTTTTCATGTATTTGTCATTTTTTTGTAGCAGGGTCCATAGAAATTATGCAACATGGGTACTCCTCGCATGAGGAATTAAATTTTGCATCCAATGAATATTCATTCTCAAAATTTGAGTAAAAAATTTGGGAGATAAGTTGAAAATACGAGTTGAAAAAATAGTTTTATTATTTTATTGTTTTTTAATCTTTTTACTCTTTTACTTAAAAAATGGTGAATCATCCCCCATGGTTAAAATCATCATCTTGAATCCTATTGGTTCGTATAAAGTTCATTTTGGTTGTACATTTTTCTTATCAGGCTAATTTTAGACCTCAAAATTCCCCTAGTGATTCACCAATTTCCATTTTTCTAAAAAGGAATTCGCCCAAATTTTATAGTATAAAATGATTTTACCTTAAATATCACCAAAATTATATATTTTCTAATATAAAACAATTATAAATCTAAACAATTTTACAAAATTGTCATCACAAATTTTAAAATTTGGATATTACGAACTAGTAAGATTCGCCAAGGTTTCTAAACTCTAAGATAAACTTCCATCCTTAAAATTTTCCCTGGCTGCAAAATTATTTGTTGTTGTGGTTCTGAGAGGCCCAACCCCAGTTTGGTTGCAAGTATATATGTATGAATCTCTACCTCTATTTCTAGAAGAACTTTTTTACCATAGACAAGATGATAGGGGCTAAATCTAGTTGTATTTTTCCCTGTTATTCTATAATCCCATAATGCTTCATTCAATTTCTCTGACAAATATTTCATGTGCATATTCACTGTCTTTGTCATGATGTTTTTTAGAACTTTGTTTATTTATTCCACTTGTCCATTCGCCTGAGGGTGATATGGAGTTGATTTTCTATGTTTTATCTATGTCTTTTTTTCAATTTGTTTAATCATTTTTGAAGTAAACTGTGCTCCTTGGTATGTGAAAATTTTCCCTAGTACTCGAAATCTAACAAATATATTTTCAAATAGAAAATTTACAACTGCAGTTTCTATTGCTTTTGTTAATTCTTTTGCCTCCACCCATTTGGTAACATATTCGGTACATACCAGGATATATTGCTTCCCATTCGATGGTGGACTGATAGGACCAACAAAATCAAGGGCCGATTTTTCAAATGGCTCTATGACAACTTCAATTTTTAATGGAATTTCATGAGATGGCAGAGGCATTCCCATTTTTTGACAACTATCACACTTCTTGACATAGTTTTTTAAGTCCTTGAATATTGATGGCCAATAATATCCAAGGTTTACTACTTTGTATGTTGTCCTTTTTTTCTACAAAATAGCCACCACATGGTTCATCATGGCATGCTTTTAATATATCTAAAATCTCATATTCTCTTACACATTTTCTGATTAAAAGATCTAGTCCAATATAGAATAGGTCTCCATTAACCCAACTATATATAGAACTATCATTTATTATTTTTATTTTCTGTTTTTTTATAAAATGAGAAGGTAATTTTCTAGATGATAAATAATTAGCGGGATCCACAAACCATGGAGTTTTTACTGTTATAGCCAGTAAATGTTCATCTAGAAAGTTATGAAAAATTGGAACAATCTCACCTGAAAGATGAAGCCTTGACAATAAATATGCCACCTGATTTTCTTTTCCCGATCAATCTAATACAATAATGTTGAATTCCTGCATTACCAACAACCATCTAGTAATCCTTCCCTTAGTAATGGGTTTATTCATTAATTATTTAATGGCTGAATGAAAATTATGAATGAAGACTTCATATCCTATTATGTAATGTTTGAATTTATTTACTGCATGTACTACAATGAGCATTTCTTTTTTAGTATCAATATAATTCAACTCAGCTAGGGTCAAATTCTTAATAATAAAATATATTGGATAATGTAGTTGGTTCTCCTTTTGGCCTAATGATGATCCTACTGAAGTATCTGATGCATATATGGATATGTGAAATGGAAATGACCAATTTGGTCCTCTAAGAATTAGTGTCCTGGATAATTTTTGTTTGAGTTTCTCAAATGCATTTTGGAAACTAGTGTTCTGTTGAAAATATATTTCCTTCGTAAGCAATTGAAACAAAGGCAAGGCAATCTTACTGCAATTTTCTATGAATATTTGATAATACCCCACATAATCTAGGAAACTTATTACTTCTTTTTAATTTGTTGGTGGTGATAAGTTTACAATGATGTGTATTTTTGTTGGATCCACCTTTATTCCAAAAGATGAAACATGGTGTCCGAACACTATCCCTTCAATTAATATAATAAAACATTTCTCATTGCTAGGAGATAGGTTAGTGTCAATGCATCTTTGTAAACAAATTTCCAAACTGTATAGAAATTCATCAAATGTATTTCCATAAACAGCTAAATCATCCATGTAAACTTCTACACATTCAAGTATAGGATCAACAAATATGGCCATGATATCTCTTTGAAAAGTATTTGGTGCATTACATAATCCAACAAGTAACACATTTTAAACATATGTTCCCCAAGGACAAGTAAATTTAGTTTTATCCTGATCTTTTAATGTTGTCTTAATTTGATTATAACCATTGAATCCATCAAGAAAATAAAATTACTTTTTCCCTGCTAACAAATCGAGGACTTGATAAATGAATGGTAGTGGAAAATGATCCTTAAGTGTTTATTTGTTTAATTCCATACAATCTACATAGATTCTCCATTTTCAATTTTTCTTGGGAACCAAAACTAAGGATGAAACCCATTGACTATCTGCGATAGAGTAGATAAATCCTACCTGCAATAGTTTTTGCAATTATTCTTTTACTATCTCTTTCATCATTGGATTCATTCTTCTTTGTGGTTGTCTTACATGTTTGATATTTTCATCTGTGTAAATGTGGTGCATGCATTATTTTGGATGAATTCCTTGCATATCCGTATAATCCCAAGAAAAATATTTTGAGTATTTATTCAGTAGTGCAATTACTTGTTCTTTCTGTGATGATTATAAATTGTTACAAACATTAAGATTCTTCTTGGGGCTCATTTGTATTAATTTAGTCTGAGAATTTATGATTGAGTTAACACGAAAAATATCTTCAAATTATGTTTGAAATGAATTGATAGTGCAATTTTCCTGAAAATATTGATTTAAAATTTGATTCGCAACTTCATATTGGATATTTCTAAGTTGTTCTGAAATATTAGGTTCTGAAATGAAAATATCAATTTAAGTCCTAATTATCTTCTTCTCTAAAATCAAAGGCTTGATTTATGCTAAATATAGATTGAATTTCTTTCTTTTGTTCATCAGGCCATGATAATAAAGAAGGATATTGACCAGGATGATATAGTGGTATGTGCATCCTTTCATTTCCATGTAATATGATCATACTTATTGATCTACATCCAATAAAGGCATTAGTTGTGGCTAACCATGGTTCGAAGAATTAAGGGACGGGCTCCTAAGTTTGAATTTGGTTGTAGGACTAGGAATTCCACACGATATTCCCATGAATCTAAAGAAACATTGATGTCCTCAAGTACTCCTTCTGGCACTAGTTTTGATCTATTAGCTAGTTCCAAAATTGCAGTGGTAGGTCAGATATTGGGCAAGTTCAAACATTTCATGGTTTCTATTGTCATGACATTGATAGAAACTCCTAAGTCAATTATAGTCTTAGAAACTGAGAAAATGTTTATTGAAATTTTTACAATAGGTATTCCAGGATCAACATATTTCTCAGTTGTTGTATTTGTTAACAAAATACTAGTTTATTTCCCAATAACATGAATTGTAGGTGGATCGTTCTTTATTTTACCATTTTTCTTGATGTATAATTCCTTAACTTATTTTGTGTAAATAGGAATATCCTTAATGACACAAAATAAAGGAATTTTAAAATAGGAATTTCTCAATTCATCTGAAATATCAAATTCAGGAAGAGAGACTACACATTTTTTCTCTAATAACCTTTCTAGAAAATGAGGTGTTTGAGTTGTTATTGTCCTACTTTTATGAATTTCTTGTTCTTCATCATGTTTTTCAAGATTTATCCCCTCTTCAACTTGTTCTTATATAATCATAAGAGAGTATTTTTGTAAGATTTTTCTAGACTTTAAGTGGATGTTTTGAATGGAAAGGATGCAATATGAAGTTCCTTCCTCAGTATTGTAAATTTTTATTTGGATTTTGTTACTCAGATTCTCTATGGGTTGACCTGGTAATTAATTTTACCTAGGTGGTGGTTGATTAGTTGCCAGTTGAAGCTAATGAGGTTCAGTTAGCGCAGGTAATGATTATTGTGGAAATGGGTTTGATTGAGGGGGTTGCTGGAATTTTTGATATGAGAGTGGTTGTGGAGGATATGGTTGTTGATATGACTGTGGAGGATAAGGTTAATATTGTTGTTGATATGGTTGTACAGGGTAAAATTGTTGGGGTTGGTGGGCTCCATACGCATATCCTCACCAACTTTGTGAAGGTTGATTTTGGATTTGCTAAGGAGGCCATGGAATAGGTGCATTCCATGATGTTTGAGCATGAAATTGATAGTTCCGAGGAATTTGTTGAGTAAATTCTTAAGGTAAATTTTGAAACATACCTGTAAATCGTGGTTTCCAAGGTGTTCTTGGTGCCAATTATTATAGAGAGTTAATCCGTTATCCCTCTTCCACTAAATTTACCTAAAATTCTTTTATCTTTGGAAAATTGTCTCCTAAATGATTTTCATTACAAATTCCACAAATCTAAATATTATCTAAAGGATATTCCTTTACTGGATGCTTATTTCTACATTTAGGACAAAAGATTGATAGTGCTCGAGCTCGTTCCTCTTGTTTTTTCTTGGCCTTTAGTACATTGACTTGTGTCCCTAATGTGCCGAAGATATCAGATTTAAAATTCTCAAACAAATTTCTTAATCCTTCTCTTGTTATGCTTCCTACTATAGATTTAGTGGCTTTTGAGTTTGCATCTCTTTTTCCACTTTTAGCTCTTCCTCTTGAATACTTTTGACATAATTTTACAATTTCCTCAAATGGTAAATATTAGATGTCTCCTTTTCCCATCACATTGAGAATATCAAGATATTCATCTCATATACCTTTGAGAAAAATTGTTGAAATAGTATCATGATTTAAAGAATGTTGTTTGAATTTTTTTAATTTGTAAATAAATTGTTTCAAGTATTCTTCCAAAATATTATCTTCTTGTTGAGACATCCTAAAAATATCTTCCTTCGTATCTCTAGGCCTAAAATAGTATTGATACTTCTTAAGAATAATTTTCTTCATGTATTCCCAAGAAGTAATTGTGTTCTCCTAATCCCATAAACCATTTTAATGCAGTCGATTTAAGAGTAGTTTCAAAAAGACGAAGCTTACATGTATCATCAGTATAACCATAAGTACGACATAAGATGTCAAATTAAAATATGAATGAATCAGGGTATTCAAAATACATTCCATAGAAATTTGGTAAAACAAAAGGTGGAATATTCTTCATTTTTACCTCTTCTCCAAGAATTGCTCTAGCATCTAGAATTGGAAATCCAAAAGAAGCTACTTGATTATTGTCTGTTCCTAAATCTTGTCTTATCTTATTGTCATATTATCTTTCAGCATATTCTTCTCTTTTTCTTTCTACTTCTCTTTTCATTTCTTCCTCTCTTTTTCTTTGCCATTCTCTTTATTGTCTTTCATATTGTAACCTTTGTTATGGAATTAATATTGGAATATTAGATCCTTTTCCTTCCTCTGTCATTTCTTTCTCAGATTCTTTAATTGTCTTGGTATTGTTAGTTCCCTAAATTGCATTCTTTTTTATCATTCTTCCCTTTCCAAATCATAATCATTACCCTATTTTACCTATCATGTGCCCTCATCCTGTACTAGTGTGAGAACGATAACACATTTTGCATAAACTTCATATTTTACATTTTTTTAACTTATCTTAGCATTTATTAACTCTCTATTACATGATTTCTTTCTTAGAATTACGTTCGTAACTTATCGGTACCTCCTATGCTATTTAATAGATGATTGGTTATCTTGATTGCTAATTTTTAGTGTAGAAGAGATCTTGCACCAACACAAGCGTCGTGAATCTTGGCAGCAAATCCGGATCACTTGGGTTGACTGCCTATTTTGGATACGATCAATGAGGATATATCTGAAGGTAGCCAATTCCCAGCTATGACAGCAGGCAAATGGAGAGTAGCTGATATCGGACTTAAGAGAAACAGACAGCTGGAGATAGCCGCGGCCTATTCTGTAAAAGCGATTTAATTTTGAAGGCCGAAAGCTTATTTTTCAATTGATTATGTAATTTTTTGCAACGATTTCTGTAATTGACTATGTAATGGTAAATGATCCTTTTGGCTTGCGGCCAAAAGGATCTATATAAGAAAAAATGTAAATAGGACAAACAGTTCAATGTTTTGAGAATCGAATAGAACTAGGAGGTGGTAACAAGAGAATTTTTTGTTATCACCCAAATCTGGGCTAGATATGTAATCATGTATGTAATTTCTTTAAGAGTCTAATACGAAGAGCTCTGCCTCATGTTCTGTACATTTTATCTTTGGCTTAAATATTTGATGAATTAATTCTGAGTAGCGTTTTCCTTTGAAAGGGAAACACGTTGGTTGGTCAAGGGCCCAGCCAAACCGACATGTTCTCCCTCCTTGTTGTTCGTGCGATTTATGTTTAAACCGTTGAGTGTGATTTAATTTGAAGTCTTTGAATTTATGTTTGACTAGAAAGAATATCTAATGCGTGAAGTAGTTAAGTTTCTTTGTGGACAGTTGATTTCTTTCCCTTGCCTGGTTCGAGCAGGAGGAGTTACCTGCACCAGTACACATTGGTGTGATATTTATTTTATGCACGATCTGGTTTATTTCCTTTGTCTAGTTCATTCCTGCACTTGTGTGTGTTGGTGTGTTATCTATTTCCTGCACATTGGTTTGGTTTCTCCCTGGTGCAAGAAGGAGAATTGTTCTCACACCAACGTTAGATAATATAATGCAACAAGCCTTTCTAGCTTACTTCTAACAGCTTTCTTTCTTTCAGTCATATCTTAATTAAAAATATTGTTTTCTTGTTCTTTACAGATATTCATCCTCACTATTTTATCACACTGCAGTAATGGATTATTGATTTCAAGGATTATAAATTAAGGTGCAAGAAGCCTGGATCGAATACAAGAACCACTTTCTTGCTATTGGATCTGAGTGCTGCATACTTGAGAAATTTCAAAGCCCTTGCACGAAGAAAATCCTTTTTAGTAAATACATTACTTTACATTTTTTGCATAAATTATTGAATCCTGCACTAGTGCAGGGAGACTGCACTAGTGTAAGATTGATTTTTCTCAAGAAGGATATCTTTATATATGAAGGATTGAAGGGGCCCATTTGTTGGAAACTTCAGTGTCTTTGCTGAAGGAAATACACTCTCAGTATCTAAGAAATATTTGGCTAGAGTGATTGCTCCTCTTTATCTCTGAATCTCTTTTGCAAGTACATCTCTTCTTGTTCTAGCCTCAGATTGTTTTGATGGTTTGAGTTTTATCTTTCTTCTCTAAATCTTGATTCTGCAATTCTTCTTTTTAAAAGTAGGAGTTGAAATGGAAATATTCATACCATCTCTGGCATTTCTTGTGCTTCATCTCTAAGTTTAATAATCCCCCAGGTTGACAATTAAGTGTTCAGGATTTTTACTTAAGTGTAATTCCTGCACCCAACATTTTGGCGCCGTTTCTGGGGAGGCAATTTGATTTGGTAAGAATTTTCTGATTGTATAATAGAGGTAATTTTCCTTTATTTTTGCAAGTATTTTTTAAGGAATTTTTACTGGTGTTGATTGATTTCTGACAACATTCTTTATTAGATTTTTTTTTGATATTTTTCTTTCTTTTTTTGAGATGAATGCCTAGGAAAGGTAAGGGTTCAAAGCCCACTAAGGGAAAAAGGAATTTTTCTAACATTGGATCTCCTTCTGCAAGCAGGAAGCCCAATTCAATTCAAACCCATCACGCAGGAACAATCCACCTAGATTCTAGTACTAACAGCTCAGGTGTTGATCAGCCTATGGAAAGCAGTACAAAAAAGAAGGAAACAATGGCAGACCAAGGATACCATTTGGAAGGGACTGGTGATAACCAGGTAAGTGAAGGAAAATCTACTTTTGTGTTTCTAATTTTGGATCCTGACATCGTGTCACAAATGAAGAATATTCCACCGTCAGCTCTCCCTAATTTCCATGGTAAGGTTCATGAAGACCCTGACTCTTTTCTATTTGAGTTCGATATTTTGTGTAGAAGTTATGATTATGCAACTGAGGCTCATAAGTTAAGATTATTTCCTATTACCCTTAAGGACTCAGCTTTACATTGGTTTATGGGGTTAGGAGGAAACACCATAACTTCCTGGGACCAGATGAGGAGGGTATTTTTTGTCTAAATATCAAGAATATTGTAAAACTCGGGACATGCAGGATGAAATTTTTACAATCATAATAGATGATGATGAAATGCTTGAAGATTATTTGGAAATATTTCTATATATTTTACAAAGGTCAAAACTTAGGCTTGATCCCAACACTATTAGAACCTTGTTCTTAAGAGGACTTACTGATAATGCTAGAAAAAATTGAATCTGTTAGGACAAGGTGATATTTCTCAGCAAAATTTTGATCAAATTTGTGGATTATGCCAGAAATTTTCAAGGAATCAATATAGATCTGGTAGAGGAACTCGAAATAAAAATAGAAAAACTAAATCTACCGATGCTATGATTATTGGACTGGAAAATAAAATGGAAAACATGAAAATTGATATAATGAACATTGTTACTAAACAGTTACTCTTTAAAATTTCAACAAAAAATTATGAGGGAACAAGATTCATTATGTATTTTCTATCATAAATGTAGAGACAAAACTCCCCCTAATAAATTCCCTTTTAACTTGAAAGAAACTAATAAGTGTGCTATTTGTGCAGAAGACCATACCACAGAAAAATGTCCCTTTATACCTGGACTTAAAGCAGTATTTACAGGGGGGTAGCCTAAAGCTGAACAATTGTATGCTATTGGAGCAAGAAGACATTGGCCTTAGGTAGGTGCAGGTATGGCTCCTGAATTTCCTCCACACTATTTTGGTTATAATCCACATGCATATTCATATCCTAACTCTCATCAGTAGTGGCAGTATGGAAATCAGTATCAGCATGGGAAACCTCCCCAACCATGGCAACAAGGTTGGAAAGGCCCAACTCATTCTCCATATTCCTATCAGCCACCTATGCAACCATACCCACCTACACATGTACCTTATCCAATGCCTCAACTTCCAAGTCAGACTACCCCATTACCTTTACCTCCACCCTTCCGATCTCCTCAATTGCCTGCTCAACCCACACCCAATCCTAATAATAATAATAATAAGGCAGTAAAAATTATCCACGTAACAAACCCTCCTTTGTCATTCGAATGCCAGTCTATTCCAGTTTGAGTTCATGATATTAAATTAAGATCAGGAAGGACTGTAATATCAGAAAATCAGAAATAACGTATGGTGATTTTTGAAGAGAAAGGGGAAGAGGAAACTCTTAACCATTCTTCAAAAATTGTCACTAAGCAGCCCTTACCCTCTCAGTCCTTGCCATATTCTTCCAACCAGCCTCCCTTCGTAGAGAGGCTAGTAACGAAAAGAAGAGAGCCTATTTCTGAGACTCATTTGGCATCGAAACTATGGAATATGTTCATTAATATACCTTTGCTCCCAGACATTAAAGAGATCCCCATTTGTACCAATATTATTAGGGAACTCTGGCTCAAGAAACCCAGGAGGAAGAGATTGGAACCCCAAGCTATTCAATTTGTTGGTAGGGAAGCAGAGTTAATGATGGGATGTGTGTCTGTGGAAAAATATACTGATCCTGGACACCCTGTTATCACAATTTAGATTGGTAATTTCCTTGTCTCTAATGTTCTTATAGACCTAGGGGCAGCCATTAATGTAATGACTAAGAAAACCATGGATCAACTTCGGTTATCTCATCTTCGCCCTACTCCCATTGTGCTTGAATTAGTAGATAGATCCAAAATTAAGCCTGAAGGAGTATTGGACGATGTGATCATCTCATTGGATTCTTGGGAATATCCTGCTGATTTCATTGTGCTTCAACCAAATAACTTGGTAGGAGGACATCCATTTATCTTGGGTCGACCATGGCTTGCTACAGCCAATGCATATATTGGATTTCATTCTGTAGATATGTATATTTCACATGGAGATTCTAGGAAGAAAGTTACCTTATACCCCCCTGCCAAATCCATTCAGGACCTCCGAGACACTTTATGGTTGGACCAAAGCAGTGATGAGGAGACTCAATCTATTTCTCTTATTCATCATTATACTGGGTCTTCACAAGAAGATGAAATTCAAGATTTCTTGAACAATATAGACACCATGCCTAACTTCGAGCCTTTGAGCCAGATTTTTAGCCTAGATTTCCAAGAAAACCATGATTCTCATTCTTCTATACCGCTGTCTTTGACCACTCCTTTGAGTACTCCGGAGCCTGATACTACGCTTTTTGAGATTATTCCTAGTAAGTATTTGCATATCAGTTCAGATTTAGAACCATCTCAGCAAGAATAGCTTGTGAATTTGTTGCAAAACCATCTTAGTGAATTTTCTTGGGGCTATGAAGACATGAAGGGTATCCCTCCTGAAAATTGTACACATCATATCTATATTTAGGAAGGAACCCAACCTGTCCGGCAACCCCAAAGGCGAATGAATCCAGCTCTAAGAGATATCGTGAAGGAATAAATACAGAAACTTTTAGATGCTGGTTTTATCTATCCTATTTCTAATAGTCAGTGTGTCTCTCCATTAGTGTTGGTGCCTAAGAAATATGGAAGGTGGCATATTTGTATTGATTATCATGAATTAAACAAAGCCACTCTCAAAGATTACTTCCCTCTCCCTTTCATTGACCAGGTACTTGATACGCTTGCAGGAAAGAAATATTTCTCCTTTTTGGATGGTTTCAGTGGCTATAACCAAATACAAATTGCACCCGAAGATCAGGATAAAACTACTTTTACATGCCCATGTGGTACCTTTGCTTATAAAGTGCTTCCCTTTGGATTATGTAATGCTTCGGCTACCTTTCAAAGGGCAGTCTTGGCTATTTTTGTTGATCTTGATTTTTTAGAAATTTATATGGATGACTTTTCTGTGTTTGGTAACTATTTTCAGGAAGCTCTTGAAAATTTGGAGAAAGTACTTCTTCGTTGCCAGGAAGCCCACCTTGATTTGAGTGACAAGAAATGTATGTTAGTGTACAAAGCAGGAGTGGTACATGGCCATCTGATTTCTGACAAAGGTATCCAGGTTGATCCAGAAAATATCGAAATCATTCTGCATCTTCCTGCACCCAAAACTCAAAGGGAAGTAAGAGGGTTTTTAGGACATGCTCGTTACTATAGAAGTTCCATTGTAAATTTTTCCAAGATAGCTGCTCCTCTTTTTCGACTTCTAGCTAAGGATAGTGAGTTTTCTTGGTCCACGACTTGCCAACAGTCTTTTGAAGCATTGAAGGAAAGGTTGGTGCAGGCACCAGTCTTGAGGGGTCCAAACTGGTTCCTGCCCTTTCACATTTCTTCCGATGCTTTAGACCTAGCTGTTGGCATAGCTTTGGGACAAGAGGAAGACAAGAAATCCTATGCTATTTATTATATTAGTAAGAATTTGTCTTCTGTTGAATTAAATTATACAGTTACAGAGAAAGAGTTTTTAGCTGTAATTTTTGCAATTAATAAGTTCAGACACTATATCACAGGATATGAAGTACTTGTTCATACTGATCATTCCGGAATTAAATACTTTATGAAAAAACCATTGAATAGCGGTAAAGTGACTAGGTGGTTGCTATTGTTGCAGGAATTCAATATTACTATTGTTGATATACCAGGAAAATCGAATGTTGTAGCAGAATTAGAACTCCAAGTACGAAACTTGGAGCAGCTTGTGACCAAAGCACAAGAGGAGAAGGAACAAAACAGAGGAGAATTGATGGCAGAGCTCAAGAAAAAGAAAAGTGAGGTTAGAGTTTGGAAATATCAGGCTGGATGCTATTTCAGGCGGTTCAGAAAGGTTTCAAAGAAGTTAAGGCATATCAAGAGGAAGAAGGCCGAAACGATGTAGCCTGAAGACAACATGCCAGAATAGGACTGAGTTGGAGAATTCAAAAATTTTGGTTTTTTGCAGAGGTAAAAAATTTGTGTGAGGACACACAATAGTTTAGGGATGGGAGGATGTTATTTCCCTAAATTGCATTCTTTTTTATCATTCTTCCCTTTCCAAATCATAATAATTACCCTGTTTTACCTATCATGCGCCCTCATCCTGTACTAGTGCGAGAACAATGACACATTTTGCATAAACTTCATATTTTACATTTTTTAACTTATCTTAGCATTTATTAACTATCTATTACGTGATTTATTGCTTATAATTACTTTCATAACTTATCCTTACCTCCTATTCTATTTAATAGATGATCACTTATCTTGATTGCTAATTTTTAGTGCAGAACAGATCCCGCACCAACACCAATGCCGTGAATCTTGGCAGCAAATATGGATCACTTGGGTTGACTTCCTATTTTGGATACGATCAATGAGGAGATATCTGAAGGCAGCCGAGTCCCAGCTATGACAGCAGAAAAATAGAGAGTAGCTAAGATCGGACTTAAGAGAAACAGACAGCTGGAGATAGCCACGACCTATTTTGTAAAAGTGATTTAATTTTGAAGGCCAAAAATTTATTCTGCAATCGGTTATGTAATTTGTTGCAACGATTTCTGTAATTGAATATGTAATGGTAAATGGATCTATATAAGCAGAAATGTAAATAGGATGAACAGTTCAATGTTTTGAGAATTGACTAGAACCAAGAGGCAGTAACAAGACTATTTGGTGTTATCGCCCAAATCTGGGCTGGATATGTAATCATGTATGTAATTTCTTTAAGAGTCTAATACGAAGAGCTCCGCCTCATGTTCTGTACATTTTATCTTTGGCTTAAATATTTGATGAATTAATTCTGAGTAGCATTTTCGTTTGAAAGGGAAACACGTTGGTTGGTCAAGGGCCTAGCCAAACCAGCACGTTCTCCCTCCTTGTTGTTCTCGCGATTTATGTTTAAATCATTGAGTGTGATTTAATTTGAAGTCTTTGAATTTGTGTTTGAGTGGAAAGCAGATCTGCTGCGTGAAGTAGTTAAGGTTCTTTTTGCACGGTTGATTTCTTTCGCTTGCCTGGTTCAAGTAGAAGGTGTTACCTGCGCCAGTGCACCTTGGTGTGCTATTTATTTTCTACACGATCTAGTTTATTTCCTTTGCCTGGTTTTTTCCTGCACCAGTGCACGTTGGTGTGTTATCCATTTCCTAAACATTGGTTTGGTTTCTCCCTGGTGCAAGAAGGAGAACTGTTCTCGCACCAGCATTAGATAATATAATGCAGCAAGGCTTTCTAGCTTACTTCTAACATCTTTCTTGCTTTCAATCATATCTTAATTAAAAATATTTTTTTATTATTCTTTACAGATATTCATCCTTACTGTTTTATCACACTGCAGTAATGAATTATTGATTTCAAGGATCAGACGTTAAGGTGCAAGAAGCCTGGATCGAATACAAGAACCAGTTTCTTGCTATTGGATCTGAGTGCTACGAAATTGAGAAAGTTAAAATCCCTTGCACGAAGAAAAGCCTTTTTAGTAAAGACATTACTTTACACTTTCTGCATAAATCGTTGATTCTTGCACTAGTGCAGGAAGACTGCACTAGTGCAAGATTGATTTTTCGCAAGAAGGATATCTTTATATATGCAGGATTGAAGGGGGCCATTTGTTGGAAACTGTTAAAGTGTCTTTGCTGAAGGAAATAAACTCTCAGTAGCTAATCATTATTGGGCTAGAGTGATTGCTCCTCTTTATCTCTGAATCTCTTTTGCAAGTACATCTCTTCTTGTTCTAGCCTCAAATTGTTTTGATGGTTTAAGTTTTATCTTTCTTCTCTAAAGCCTGATTCTAAAATTATTCTTTTTAAAAGTAGGAGTTGAATTGGAAATATTCATACCATCTCTGGCATTGCCTGTGCTTCATCTCTAAGTTTACGAATCCCCTGGGTTGACAATTAAGTGTTGAAGATTTTTACTTAAGTGTAATTCCTGCACCCAACAGGTATGAAGTTGAGTTTGTGTTTCTTCAAATTTATCTATTTTTTCAAGGATTGGTTGATCTATTTTTTCAAGAATTAGTTTTACTGTCTCCCTTTTTTTTCGTATGGAAGATGCTTCTGTTTTTGTTTGTTTCTTTGTACTTCATAAGCTAAATTTTTTTGTCTTTCAACAAGAGTTAACCTTTGTCCTAAATGTTGCTTTTCCTCCAATTCTTCTAAAGTTGGTTTTCCAGCAACCGGTGTAGTTAATGCGAATGGTCCCGCTCCCACAAAAGGTTGAGTGGGTGGGGGGCTTTGTTTGGAAAATCTACCTTTTTCATCTCTTTCCCTAGGCATAAATTACGATAATGAAAATGAATTCTACAATTTTTTTCCTTTTGATGTTTTTATGTTTTTTTTCAACAAACTTCGTTTTTAACTTTATCTAAGCATGCTTCCCCAGCAACAACTCTAAAAATGTAATTCTAATTTATGGGACTAAATTAGAACATCTATTTAAATATCAATCTAGATCAATAGGCTTAGAAACATGCTAAAATATATGGAACTTAGATCTAATTAACTTAGAAAGCCATTGTTTAGATACTTAAAATTTGAATGCATGATGGAATATTTAAAATAACAAGACAAATATTATTAAATAAATTAAATAAAACATCCATATTTACTCTATGAAAGCATATAAATGATTGGTCAATTATATTAGTTTATTTTATGAGGTGGAGAAGAGGCCATTCTCTAAGAGTCTTGGTTTTCCTTCCACATTGCTTCTATAATAACATTGCCAAACCTCTAAGAAAGCATGACAAAATTTAACTATGAAAGAATATAAATTTAGTCTAGGAAAGCATATAAGAAAGTGAATCTTGATTCAGTCCAGTCCTAGCTCACGGAGAAAAGGCTCTTTTCTAAGAGTCCCATTTGTCCTTCCACATCCAAGATAATTACTGAAAGATAAATATTCACTCAAAAAAACATGGCCATAATACGAATTCAAACTAAAAATATCCACAAGTGTTTACATCAAAGGAATAAGATGAACATACAGAATTAAAACTAGCAGATTCACAACTATGAACATTACTCCACAACAAAGTGTACTCCTGGTACACCGTTAAAAAAATCAGCTACAACACTCCATTCAAATCATACATTATTCACAAGAAAATGATAAAGCAAGTCTCTCTCTTCAATTATCTTTAGAAAGTAATAGTCTCAAAGTATCCACTTTCTTTCTAACTATGAATGCCTTGCTTAAATAGGCTGAAATCATAACAATAAAAGCTAAAAAGTTTGTAACAACTAAAAATAATCCTAATCCACCTCATAAGGTCGAAATTATATGTTTGTTACACAAAATAAGGATGAATGGCACAAAATCATAAAACTGGCCCTATTTCAAGGGATTTCCTGAATGACTGGTCAGGTTTGACTAGCACTAATCAGCCCTATTCTAGCTTATTTGATGTGAACCAATAGGTGTTAATCAATCCTTGGTTCCCACAGTTTCTATATATGCATTTGGTTTGGGCCCATGTGTCCTACAACCATGACTTCAAACAAGTCATTACAAGCTTTTCTAGTTCTGTGAAGAATTAATTTTAATGCTCAATTTTGAATAAAACACTAAAATAATTAAAAGACATAGTTTAACTACGTTGATGTGAATGAAAGAGGAAAAATGAGGTGAATATGATGATAAAGTAGTGATAAAAGGTGGTAAATGATGAAATGTATAGGGTAAAAAGAAGCTAAAATCGGAGGCCAACACCGTGCATAAGATTCATGTATAGATCTGACATGACAGGAGAGGCAGAGTTGACAAGCCAAGATGGAAGAAAGGTTAGGAGACATTTCAGGTGAGAAGAGAGGTTTTTAATGATTACACGAGATTGGGAAGCTCCACAATCAAATGGAATGTCTCATATTCTTGTAGCAAACACATCGAGTTTTCGTCAAACGTCAAACATGTGGGGATGGACAACGATAGAGAAATCATCGGTGAGGTACAAATAACCCTGGTAATATTGAAAAGTGTTGTTCGTAGAAGCTGGCCTCTGGACAAATCAAATATGCATAGAATAATCATTCAATTATTTAATATGGAGTGCTTATGCCAAGGGAAAACCACAAAATTGGTTGTTAGGAAGTCCACACACCGTGGCTCCTATATCAGGCTAAAGATTCACTAAAATAAATACTATGAAAAAGTGAGATTGCATTATATTCACATTATGTACTTGTTGATATATTGTCTTAAATCTTGGTTTTCAGCTTCCAAGAATCTTTTTAGACTTCTAGAATTGTTGAAATTCCTCCACACCAACCTGAATATATTAGGTGTTGAACATTTTTGTTTTAGTATTAAAACGTCTCATATTATAAAAAATAACTTTCATTATTAAGCATAAAAATATATTTGACATTAATAAGTAATTTTTTTAATTATATTATAATTTTTGTTTGATATTATAGATATATATATATATATATATATATATATATATATATATATATATATATATATATATAACTTCTTTTAAAACCATAAATTTAGTATTCACCCAAATATAACTATAAATTGCACTAAGAGGTGCAAAGGAATGCGATGGGATGAGTTGAGGAATGTGGAAGACAATAATAAGTGAAATATATTCACAATGAAATATAATGGAAATTTTACTTTCTATGTACTTTAGTATTTTCATTCTCATGATGGTCGTAAGATTCATAGTTTCTCTTATATTTCTTGATCAATCTATCAGACAATGATTAGTCCAAGCCAGAGGATGACATGATGAGTTTATATCCTTATATCAAGCATAATATTCTAAATCTACTCAAGTTTTTAAGTGAACACTGTTGCAAACTATAACTTTCATGGATTGTTGCAAATGACATTGGCAGTGCTCTCTCCTTTCCCATCACACAATATGGATAATGATGAAGTGGCAAGCATGGGGCATTTGTTGGGTTGCTTGAACACAAACGTTTCAAAAATTATTGATGTACAAATTGGTAAGGACCTCCACGAGAGGCAGTTGTTTAAAATGTTGGTGGACATTGTTTCATTTATATGGTTGTTCTCTTATTCTTATATGTGTTGTTGTCTCCCTTGTCTTCCAAAATTGGAGCATCGGCTAGGATTTTGGTGCCATCAATATTAAGGGAACGAGGCGAGGTAATGTATGTAATGAAATTTTGTAATTCATTGTCTACTCTCAATATTTTCTTCTAATCCTTCAAATCTTAAATAGGGGCACCAGTTGGAAAGTCGACAACAACGCCATTCTGCGATGAAATTTGTGTCATATATCTTAGATTTGCTTTAGTCTGTGATGAAATTTATTCTCTTTTATATTAGGTAGAATGGATTCTTCCTTATGCATTTGTAAGTAGGATTTTCCACTGTAACCACAACAGACCAAAAATTAGATATTTTGTATGAACATCCTCCATTTAGATTAATTGCAATGTAAGATTAATTGATTAACAATGGCTATGAAATTTTCCTTTAGAGAAAACATGAAAGAAAATTATGAATCTCGTATATGATTTGTGTTGAAACATAAAGAACATGAAATATGATATGATTACTTGAATTTCACCAAATTATTAAGAAGTTGGGAAATAATTACACCACTAAAATTATTATATTCCTCTGGAAAACATATTACTATATAAAAATTTCTCATTGATTTCATTTAACTGCTAGAAAATATTATAATAAAAAAAACTAATTATTTTTATTTAATTTTGAACAAGAGTTTCCCAAATTATGAATATAAAATGAAGAAAGAGGTTGATGTACAACTCTTTTAAGTTTTGATGTACAACTCTTTTAAGTTTTCCAATTCAGATAGCCACAATGGAAAAGTACCACTTAAAGAGTTATTTTGTAGATATCTACATGATAGAGAAAATTAAATTTTGGTTAATGAAGATACAAAGGCTTAAGACTAAAACTAGACAAACATTAAATTAATTGTTTAAAAGAAACTCAGTCTTTCCAACATTGCTAGACTGGAAAATTTTGGCAATGGCCCCATGAAATGATTATTGTGAAGAGACTTACAAAATTTCAATAAGAACAGGTCATACCACTGCTATGATTATTTTATTATATAACATTCAAATATAAAATATGACCTCATTCATGAGCCTCGTCAAGATTTATTAGAAATCAAATTCTGCTTCGAGCCTAACTATTGTTGTCAACTGTCAAATTTTGCTTGGCACCAATCATGTAAGATTCTTTCCTAACAAATCGCTGACAAAAATATGATTTTTTTCAACATACAATTTCACCTATGAATCTCCTCAACTTTATTATTTCAATGGGAAACACTAGAAATAATAAAACTTAAATTTCCAAAATTATTGTGCAAGAAGTATTTATTGCACCGAGAGGCACATCTACAGCCCAATTTGACCCCGATGTTAGGTGGGTCACGTCCTCATACAAAATGTCAGCTTAAGTTTTAAATTAAAATAAAAGATAAAAAATAAAAAATTAAGTGTCGGCTTAACAAATAAATTTTAATAATCATACAAATAAACAAATAAAAGTTTAAAACAACTTAGCTCTGCAATTTGGTGATTCGCATTTGGTTCACGGCTCTAATTCCAAGCTTCAAGGATTTCTGTGGCATGGTTTGAACTAGAAGCTCCAGAGCTGGAGTTCTCTTGGGTAATGTATAAAAGTTGAAATTAAATTCTTAAGAGGCATATATTTAGGGTGGAAATTTTTCGATTCCCATGTTTCTAGCCACAAAAATCAACGTTAATGGTCAATCATTGAATCGTTGTTATCGTTGATTACTTACCCACGCAACGCTTCCCCTCTCACTGGGCTAGACTTCTGCTTTATCCCATATGGCCTTCAGAATTCAACTTCCAATTTTGTTTGAGTGTGAGGCAGCAGGGAATGGAGATTCATGCCTCTGATTTCTACAACGACCTTCATGGCTTTTCTCTTGCTTCTCTTGTCTTCCATAGTCAATTTCAACACTATTTGCTACAGATCAAAATGATTCTTAGTCGTGTATTTAATACAGAATCTTCAATTCCCAACAATAAAACAAGAACACAATAATTGATAGTTGTAAATATACCTTCATTTTGATAGCCCGTGTCGAGAATACACACCTCTGCAATTATCCTACTACTGAAATTTAAACTTT
This sequence comes from Pinus albicaulis, assembly GCA_034641835.2. Lineage (NCBI taxonomy): Eukaryota > Viridiplantae > Streptophyta > Pinopsida > Pinales > Pinaceae > Pinus > Pinus albicaulis. The sequence goes on from CM076572.1 coordinate 116,617,764, forward strand.
CATTCCTTCAATAATATTTTTTTGTTTTCCAGAAATATTTTGATGAGGGCCTCATTAATTGCTTCCAAGAGAAATATAAATAAAGGGCACGCAGCTTTGTTGTAGTGGTATTTCCTGGAAATTTGTCTGCAACTTTGAAGTTCAGTTTCGGAAGGATCAGGGAAGGAGTTACATAAAGTGTTTCTCTGACTGGGTTTCGATTGTCATGGCCATCCACAAAAAACAGGGATTCTGACGCTTTTGCTGACCCAAGTGTTTCGATTGTTTTGCTGAGAATAGGGTTTACGTACCTCAGCCTAGGTATGCCATGTTGGAATTTGTTACATGGCTTTGCATATCATGGTTGTTTAAAGATTTATATTTGTTTGTTGAGTGACGTTCAAAATATTTATTTATTTTTTGTTATTATTGAGTGATATAATTTAGGTAATTTAGGTAATTTACGTAGTGACAGAGATTTATAAATATTAATATAAATATTTATAAATATTAATATTAATATTTATTACTCATATTATTAATAGTAATTTATAGTAATTTTATAAATATTAATATAAATATTTATTACTCATATTATTATAAATATGTTTTGTGATCATAAAAATGAAATAATTAGTATATTAAATAACAAATATATTAACATTTTATAAATATTAATATTTAATGTCCAAATTTCATCAAACACAATTTACAATATTCCACGTGTACAGGAATTGCCTTATAGACATAGAAAGAGTATTAAATATTTTGTAGTTAGATATTTGATATTTTGTGGCTAGGTATTAAATATATATATATATGGTTAATTGATGTGTTTGGTTTTTTTGTACAGGAATATAATATCATGGGTACTAATAATGAGGAAACTAATAATAACCATATTGAAGAAATGAGAAGTGTAAAGAGATAAAGAGTTAAAAGACAAGGATCAAATATTATGAAACAAGTAATTGAAATCGAAAGAGAGCAGAAGAGTGTAGAAAAAAATGAGCAGCAAATATTACGAAGACAAAATATGACTGATGATCAAAGGGAAGAACAAAGAAATAAGGAACGTGAAAGAAAAAGGCTGAAACGAAGAAGGAAAAATGAGGATGAAAGGGAAGCAGAACGAATAAATAAAGCTCAAAGAAAAAGAATGAAATTTGAAAAAATGGATGAGGACGAAAAAGAAGAACATAGCAGAAAACAAAGACAAAAATATGTAAGATCACATAGAAAAAGAAAAATCGAAGGTCGTAGTGATCTAGGGCCAACAATTGAGGCTCATTCTCCTATAGGTATGAATCTACAAAATCATCAACCAATGGAGCAATGTGACGATGAATGTGAAATGATTTCCAATGTACCAGTGGAAGATGAAGTTATTGCACATAAAAGATTTCGTGAAAGAATTGATAAATTAGGTCATCCTCAAATGTGCCACGTGTGTGAGGAGTCGTATGCTGGCATTCAAGTGGTGACTACAAAGACAGGTCCAATGTGTACAAGATGTAAACAAGAGGGTAATAAACATAGATTTTCATCACGAAATCATATGAATCCGAGGTTTCAGCCTTTGATCCTTGGAAGTCTTACGCAAGTTGAGGAAATGTTGATAGCAAGAGCGATTCCAATTTTGTAGGTAATGCATTCAATAGGTGGCCAATACAAATATAGAGGACACACAATCAGTTTTCCACAAGATTTTAAAGATGTTGCCAATAAATTTCCTCAACATAATAAAGACTTGGATTTAATGATGGTGGTGTGAAAAAAAGGTCAGCAATGATCAAGCTATGATTTCACTGTTATAAGGCAAAAGGTACTAGATGCATTACTTTAGAAGATTCAAAATGATCCATATTATAAAGGTGTAGAAATTGATATGCATGCTATGGACGAGTTACTGGAAAAAACAACAAATGTGTCACATATGATTAATTCTGTTATACTACTAGATATGGACAATGACATAGACATTACGTTGTTAGAAGGTGCTCCAGGTCATGAAGATGCTTTATACGATTATGATACAACTTATTTTACTGTAAGGCCTCCAAATGCACCTAGAGAAATTGAACTTATTCGCGCATGGGCAGATAATCCTACTAGAGAAGAAAACCAACTAGATGGTGAAACTACAAATGTCATTAATTGGCCTAGAATTGGTTTATCTCCAATAAATGAGTACAATACTGAAGGGTTATTTGATATGGCATTTCTAACATTATTCCCTAAAGGAGAAGCCGATTGGTTACAACCACGACTAATAAACGTGCATCTTCATGAGTATGAAAAACATCTCCACAGATTTCGTGATAATAGGTTCGGGAGACATCCTCGATTTAGATACTTTTTACTCAATATCATCATGAGACATCGTGCTCAAGTGTCTTCTGCAGTATTTGTTAAAAAAAATATGACAAAACTACCTACAACAGTTGATGAGTTATGAGAGCATTTACAAAATCTTCCTAATTCTAAAACTGCAGATAGATTGATGAGATTTGGACATGTTCTAATAGGTACACGTGCATATTGGAGAAAATGTCATGGTGAATTATGTGACTTAGTACAACAAATTGGATCTCCTAAAATATTCTTCACACTAAGTGTAGCAGATATGCAATGGCCTGATTTGCATATATTGATGTCAGGTACCTCTCCTACAGATCCAAAGGAAGCAAGAAAATGGAGACGTCAGAATGTCATTGATAATCCTCACATTGTAGCAACTTATGTGCATTTAAGACATGCATTGCTTGGAGATGAGATTTTTTAAAAATTTCATCATGCTACATATTTTTGGTGTTGTTATGAATGGAAACATTGCATATCTCCACATGTGCATGGGTTTCTTTGGCTAAAAGATGCTCCCAATATGGACAAATTGAATTGGAATGACCCGAATCAATTTATATTTGCAAAAGAATACTTTGATAGATCTGTCCACGCATTCAATCCACGCAATGAATATCAAATAAAGATCCCTATTCAACAGAATGTTGATGATCATCCTTGCTTAAAGATCACTTAACAAATATTTCAATCTGATCCTATGATGGAATATGAACAAATTCTTTGTGTTGAGCGCCACATCACCTGCAATCAGAATTCATGCCTTAGAAAGAAGGGTGGAAAATTGGTGTGTAGATATAAGGCACCATGGGAGCTATGCAAAATGTCAAGACTTTATGTTGATGAGGGTGGAGAAAAAATATATGAACCTAGTCGAAATGATGATCAATTAAATACACATAATCGCAAAACATTGATGATGTGGCGTGCAAATATGGATTGGAAACCTGTTCTTTCTAGGCATGTTGTGATTAACTACATAGAAAAATATGCATCAAAAGCAGAAAAAGGGTTAGAAAGCTTCCATGATATGTTGATGCGTATTTCTTCTATTCAAAATCCAAATGAACTAGCAGCACGTGCATATAGAACATTGTTGTGTGAGACTATCGTTGACAGGGATATAGGAGCACAAGAAACATGTCATATGCTTTTGGAGCTTCCTCTTAATGAATGTAGTCGTACATTCATTGTTTTGAATGTTGGGATAAATGTTTTCAAACAAGTAAAAGTTGATGAAAATAATGACCATAATGATAATTCTCTTATTGATGCATATAGCAAGAGACCCGTGAGTATGAAGCACTTTTCGTTGATAGAAGCTTCTACATCTTGGTCATATTACAAATGTCGCCGTGATGAGAAATGGTTACCACGAGATAATGCAGCCATTGTACCAATATTTCCTAAGTTTCATTCAGTTCCCCCTCGCGAAAATAATATTTTTGTTGAGTTTTATTGGTCTGAATTAGTATTGTACAAGCCGTTTCGTGATTTTCATACAGATATTGGTTCTAGAGATGATGACATCATACGAAATTGGGAAAATTTTTCCTATAATCCTTGGAATATTGATCGTAATCCAATACTTTCAAAGGATCCAGCTCAATGTCCAGATGAGGATGAAGATGTTTTACATGTAAAAAAATGATTCTAAGCAACATGAGTGGGAGATTATTTCAAGTTTGTATAGGAATAAGTTTATACATGCGAGCGAATTTGACATGATTGGATTTAGGGATCATGATGTTATGAAAAAATGGAGCTCTATATTTGTTGATGAAGAGACATCAAGACGTGTAGTGAACTTCATATCTGATAAGAAAAAAGTGAATGCAATTGTTACTACTAAATCATCCAAAAAATATTCATTTGAAAGTTTAGGAGAAAAGCAAAAAATAGCATTTAATGTAGTTCTTGATCATTACAAAGGAGATGACAAGGAAGAACAGTTGCTTATGATTATCAAAGGGACAACAGGTACTGGAAAGTCTTACTTGATTGGTGCAATAAAACAAAGACTTGAAACTGACTCTCTTCCTCATAAGAGCCCATTGCTTCTTTTGGCCCCTACCAGTGTTGCAGCATTCAAAATATCTGCATCAACAATACACTCTGCTCTTTATATACCAGTAAGGAACTTCATTGATTTACAAGGGTCACGTTTGCTTACCTTACAAGAGGAGATGAAACATGTTAAGTACATTCTTATTGATGAGATTAGTTTTATAGGGAGAAATTTGTTGACACATATTGATTCTCGACTTCGCCAAGCTTTTCCTCATAATAAAGAAGTCTCATTTGGAGGTATATCAATTATATTGGTTGGTGATTTGGGACAAATTCCTTCTGTTATGGTTAGACCTGGATATGCATGTGAAGGGCATGCAAAAGAATTATGGAATTTATTCACAACTATTGTAACTCTTGATACAGTATACAGGCAAGATGGACAGAGCAATGATCAAAGATTCTTTCATCATTTATTAATGAACGTTAGAGATGCGATTCTAACAATAGAAGATTGGAAAGTAATAATGACATGTATATATTCCAATTTGGATGCTTCAACAAAAGAGTCATTTAATAAGGCTACACATTTGTTCGCAACAAATGATGACATGCACAATCACAATAAGCGTTGCTTGGTATCCCTAAATCACCTTGTTGCATGAAGTGTTGCTAAAAGATCAAATAACAACAACAACATGGAAGCAGATGAGGAAAATTTGGATAATGATATCCTTCTTACAGTTGGAGCTAGGGTTATGCTAGCTTAAAATTTATGGACTAATGTAGGACTTGTCAATGGTGCTCTTGGAGTAGTTAAAGATATTGTGTATAATCCTAGAACATCACCTCCTAATCATCCTACATATGTTTTAGTAACATTTGATAACTATGTCAGAGTTGCATGGGATGAATTATTCCCTCATACTGTTCTTATTATACCTATTGAAAGAGGAAATGATAGAAAAATTCCATTACGACTTGCTTGGGGATTAACAATTCATACGTTCTAGGGATTGACACTAGAAAAGGAAACTATTGATATTGGAAGGACAGAGTGACAAGGTCTCACTTTTACTGCAATATCTCGAGTTGAATCTTTGGATGGTCTTCGATTTCAACCACCATTTCCATATGATCGATATGAAAATATGGAAAAACGTGCCAGTGTTTCTAAGAGAAAAGAAGAAGAAGTTAGGTTAAGGTTAAATACTAAATAAATTATGTATTTTTCATGTATTTTACAATACATTCTTCATATCACATTTCAATGATATGATAGGTGTATTTGTTATTTAATATATTAATTAGTTCATTTTTATGATCACCAAACATATTTATATTAATAACATTTGTTAGAATTTGTATTTCTAATCTTCAAAATTTCAAAGTATGATGTACATCTCAAAAATATACAAAATTTTTAATAATCTGAAAAATGTGACGTTGATGCCTCCAACTAGAACCAACCTAGATCCATCTTACTCTGGATATATCATGTGCTGAGAGGGATCAAATCTCTCGAAGTGCTAACCTTTCCTCAAGTTTTGCACTCAAAAAATAGGTTTGCACCTCGAGAGATTTTATCCCTCTCGGCGTATGATAGATCCAGAGTAACATGGATCTAGGTTGTTTTTACAAACAATTCCTTTCCACGGGATTAAAAAACAAGGATTGAAAATCCAATATTTTATGCCAAACCTGCCTTTGATGTCCTCAAGGTATCTAACTGCATTATAAAAGCTACTTTGGTTATAAATTGAATCATAATATCCACATTTGGAATCTGAAAACATCATTGAGGTAACTTACGATATCATGCATCTGTTTTCGGTTAGGTGTCAACTATTACGTAAGTCTCAAAAGTGTTGAGTATGGGACCAATAGTGGCATCACTAGTGTTCTAAAAAAAAAATAGAAGGCATTTTTTCGATTGGATATGAACATTATCTCCATGGTAGAATAATTTCTCATAGATTTAATGGATTCAAATTGAAATTTACGACTTATTATCACGTAAAAAGATCTCAATTAAGAAATATTTAGATTCTTGATCGCTGCAAAATATAATAGCAATAATACTTTGTGACCAGGGGAAAATTAAGGCGTCAACAAATCTTCGTTGAATATATGACCACTGTCATTTGCATCACATCAGGCGGAGGAAGTTCCTTGGTATCATTTGTAGAAATGGGGTCCTCATATGTCACAAACCGTAGATCAAAAGAATTATAAATTTCTAAAAATTTGTCCCAGATCCAGTCAAACTTGTCCTAAGGATACCTATTTGATTAACCATACAAATCCATTAAAACCAGTTAGTACAAAAAATATATAGCAAGTGCTCAACAGTACTGCATCAAGATTTTTTCTTATAGTTAAAACTTCACTTAATCATGTGGTATCACTGGTATAGATATAAATTTTATTACAGCCATGGAATGATATAAATTTAGTAACTGGACATAGGAAGGTAACTTACAATGAATATCAACACAACTAGCTAGTTAATTGTGAATTTGAGATTTCCATAAAAAAAAGTATCATTACCACTAAATGGTTAATTATGACACTTATATTTCTAGAAATAAATGGATACAGTCCAAAATATTCATCTAATAGCAGAAAAAGGATTTCCACCAACATCATTTCTATGTGGTGACATTAACATTGTTCCTAGCTTAACCTGTGCGTACATGCCTAGTTTGAGTGTCCTCACTTGGATAACAGAGATAGAGGAATCATAAAGCTCTGAGGTTCTAATCAATAAAATGTACAAAACTCTGTCATAACTAACAAATTTTGTTTCATTATAAACTGCATTTTCTAATATCGCTGCATTTTCCATAGCTAACGTATCTAGTGTCTCAATAGAGAAATAGAAGAACAGTATCATTTGAATCCATTGTAATTTCCAACCAAAAAACATAATATTAAGAGGTAAGGCACAGTAGGGACAACAAGTAATTGATAACCCTAGTGACTGATAGGTCACAATGATTGAGCATTGTCTGTACTTGCCAAAAATGAGCAGTTTGCAGAAAGAAATTTGAAAAAGAAATACAATTTAACCACGTGTTAAACTTAGATAGATTATCCAATGTATTTTGCTTATAGATGCATTGAAGAATTACATATAACAGAGAATTTAAAACCATGAAACATAAACACATAAAATGAAGAACAACGAGACCAAGACACCACAAATTGATTACAAAGTTTTTCCAATTCAAACTACGTCTCCAGGCCCTGCTCAACAGCGGGTAGTCCTTCATTCATTAAGTGGCGAGAAGAAGAAGAAATAAAAGAAAATTTACATAGAACAACCTTATACCCCCAATCTAAAAAATTCCCTAAAAATGGAGACTTTTTTTGCAGAAATAGACATCACCATCAGATTCCTGTCACTGAGAGGTGTAGAATCCATATAAAATTTTCCCAATTTTGACACTAGACAATTTCAAACCCTTTGCAAATGTGGCTCAGATCATGGTTCCACTGCCTCCCTAAATGGCTTAGGTTTCCATGGCTCAAACCGTGTTCCCACTTGTACCTGGTCTACATGGGCACTACTCCTAAACGTCTATTTAAATAGATAGGGCTCGACGAAGTTCTCAATCAGGGAGTTGATGGTGTAATGGTGAAATCATGGAGTTTACCGAAGGGATGTCAGTGGATCAATCTCGACCCCCTTATTTTGGATCCCAATATATATAATAATATAAAATTGGTGGGTGGGTCTGCCTTCGATGGCCCATCCCCTCATCCTCCGCCGTCATCGTGTCATATATGGTATGGTAGGTTTTTTTGGGAGGGGAGGGGGGCGCGAGGTCATGACCTGCACCCCTATGTTAGTATGCAGTTTTTTAATATGGTTTGGGGAGGGAAGGGGGTCATGGCCTGCTCCTTTATTTTATTATTTTTTTTGTTTAAAAAAAAAACAACAACCAAATATATTCATTTTAATGGATTTTGGGGGATATTAGACAAACTAACAATCCCACAATTTTTCCTAGAAGTTGGCTAGATTTCGGCGGTGGAGAATTGAAAAATTGTTGCCTCCTTAACGTGTCATATCACCAAGTTAACCCAAAACTTTTACCAACTCTAACTTTCTCATACATACTCAGTTTGAAGAACTATTCGCACCGCTACGATCAAAACTATGAGATATTCAACTTGACACTGAGTTTGCCACCTTTCTTCCACTTTGAATTTTGAGTCTTTTTCCTTGCCATTGGTGTATGTAGATCCACCCGGATCAATATTCCCCAATGAGGAGCTTTTGGACCACTAAAAGCAATAACAAATCCAACACACTACTTGTGTCCACACTTTGAATCACCTGCATGTAAATCTGGCACATCCCTTACAATCATTTATAAACCATACATAATTCAATCAACCCCACACTCGCCAAGAGTTTATAACACACAATCTTGGTCAAGGATTACATAATAGAAGCAACACCCAAACTACACACAGAGGCCAAACATCACCATTTATTTTTAGGAAGCGATGGAAATCACATCATCACTTTTACATTTATTTGAAATGCATGATTTACAAATTTTAGCCCCAACAAGCCTACATCTAAAAAAACCATATTTTACTTAGTAAAGCAGACCACCATGTATTTGGTGGATTCATTTTTTAAACATTTTTACCTACCGGTTCCTCTATCAATGCTTTATGGGCTTGGATTATCTAACACATGGCTTGTTGGTGTCCCACCTCGTTGCAACAACTACAATTATTCTTCCTCCTCCAAAATTTCTGCATTGTATTCGAGCGCTTCCTCCAAATGTGCCTCTGATGGGTGCTCGTGGATCCCTCACTATCACTAGGATGTGATGAGGCACTCTCACCATCTGTCATTGGTGGGTCACTAGCTGTCTTGGAGCATTCCTCAAATTCCTTCCTGGCATACCCAAGTCCTACATCATGGGGTAATTCTTCTACTTTGATAGGGTTTATGATTCCTTGGTTATTAATGTCAAGGCCCTTTCCCTAATAGCCCATATTCTTCAATAGTTTGGACCCGATACCTGTATTATGTTTTTCAATAGAAGCAAAATTTTCATCAAGAAAAGTATGTTAATTCGAAGAAACATTTTTTATCTCAAGGGGGTTATTTTATAGCTTCTCCAAGGGCTCACCCTTAGCTCACAACTCACATAGCAACCTTTGTTTCTCCTTTTCTGCTTCATGTATGAGTCTCCTTAGCTTATTATTCTCTTCTTGAATGCTTTGATTGATCTCCTCAAGTTCTTGAGTCCATGCCACATTGGGTGTGTTGAAGTCCAATAAGAAATTGTAGCACACACACTAGTGTGGGACCAACAGGTCCTAGTGATACATTGGTGTGAAGGCCAATATAATTAATTAAATTGATGCAGTGTCTAATTTAATTTTCCCTTAATTAAGTTGGACAATAAATTATAATCTTATCTCAAAATAACTTGTAAAAGTTAACCAAGTGTGATAAACTCATTCAGCTCATGAATTTCGAGTTGAGGGTACTTGGTGAGGCATGTAGAGTGATTTTATTAGTCATGGAGTTTGAATTGTAGTTGGTGCATTAGGTAATGCATGAGAAATCATTTAACTGAATCTAGGTGAGTTAAAGTCATTTGAACTAGTTGTAACTGTTTGTTGGACTAGTGAGAGATCAAGTGAATTAAATATTATCTAATTCACAATCAGTGATCTAACATGTAGCTAATGATTCACGATTAATAGCTTCATGCATGTTAGTTCTAGTGGAGACCCAGTGGAGACAAAGGTTAAAGGGATGTTAACTATCATTTGTAGCATTAGTGGGTTGCAAATATGCAACTTAACATACATTGGATTTCCCATGATTCTTGCGCAGTTTTGGAAGGCCAAAATTCCTAAATAATAGGGATTGCGTTCATCAGGAATTGCGCAACCAAGACAAGATTTTTAGAGGCTGACAATTGGCTAAGTGTTGGTCGATTTTTCTAGGATAGTGTGAGACAGTTGTGAGAAGAGTGCATTGTAATTGTTTCATGAGTCCATGCTGAATATATAATAGAATATAGTAGGGTTTTGAGCAACAAGCTTTCCCCGGGAAATTATTCATGTCATGGTTTGATTTGATTCTTTCTTTACTTGTCGTGATTGACGATTGTGTTTATTTTCCACAATTGATTTGTAAAAGGATTCAATATATAGGTTTAGTACATTGCTTGATCGGATTGAATCTATTGATATACATATTTTTGTATAATTTCTACATTGTATCAGAGCACAACAAATAACTATAGTAGAGGAGAGGATGAGTTTGTGATTGAATAGAATTCAAATTTGCAAAAGTATTCTTGGTTTGATAGGTGGATCAGGATAAAAATGGATTTCATTGGCTGAGATTGGATTATGCACACGAGGGAAGCTATAAATATTTTTCATGGAAAGATAAAATGGAGGAAATAATGGAAGAAAGTGGGTTGAAATAATTCATCGACAATGACATTCCAAAACTTGTTACAACAAATGCCGCAAATCTTGATGCTTGGGAAAAGAAGGTTGCAAAGGTGAGGATGATATTACTGGAGGGAGTAGGAGACCATATTGTATCAAGTCTCCATGGAAAAGTGACACCATATGCAATGTGGAAAGTTTTGACAGATATTTCTCAGAGCAGTAGTGATCATAAAAAATTGGCATTGAAAGAAAAGCTCAAAAAATCAAAATGGAAAAAGGAGACACCATTCTGATATATTTAAAAATGTTTGTCCAATGTTAGGATGAGCTTGGGAGCATCGGAATTACTATCACAGATGATGACTTAGTGAGCCTAGCTCTTCTAGGACTTCCGAAGAGTTGGCATAGTTATTAGGACTCTGTCAATGGGAAGGAGAAGCTGCCAGATTGGGAACGACTTTGGTTAGATTTGGTTCAAGAAAAATTCAGGCAGAATACTAGAGATGGATCTTCATCTAAGAACGATGATGAAGAAGATTTTTATTTGGTTGCTAAGGCAAATAAGGAGAAAGGAAAGAAATTTCATTCCAAATCTGATTCCAATAAAGATTGAAAGAAGCGCGACATGTCTATAATGAAGTGTTTTCACTGTCACGAGAATGGACATTATGCCACAAATTGTCCACAAAAGAAGAAGAACGAGAAGGCTTCAAGATCTGCATCTTGTGAGGCTTTGGCCTTGTAATTTGAGCTTGACTTCTCACTCATTTCATGCATGGTGTCAAGTGAAATGGGATCGGTGTGGTACTTGGATAGTGGTGCTTCATTTCACATGACGGGAGACAAAGAAAATTTCAGTAGCTTGGAGGAGAAGGACCTCTCGATGCACATCTAAAAGGGTGATGACGGGTGGTACAGTGCTACCAGGATTGATACAGTTACCATCAAGAGATAGTCAGGTAAACCCCTTCAATTAAAAGATGTAATGGATATACCATGCTTGAAGAAAAATTTGGTCTCAGTCACAATGTTGGAGGATATAGGATATGATGTTTTTGTCAGTGAGGGAAAATCTTTCCTTCAACACAAAGCAATAGGAAAAGCCAAGAAGATTGTGTTTCGCGTGAAGAATCTCTATTAAATTTGTGTAGATGGTTGTGCAGCATTGATGGGTAAGTTGGACAAAGTGGTGATCTGGGACGATGGTGAGTTATGGCACAGGATATTGGGCCATCTACACCATGGATCCTTGAAGGTCATGCAGCAGATTTCTACGGGTATTCCCAAGGTAATATTGCACAGTTAGATACGTGCAAGGGATGTATTATGGGGAAGTACACAAAGGAAACTTTTCATGAGAAGGAGAACCAAGCTTCAGAAATCCTTGAGAGAGTTCACTCAAACATGTATGGACCATTCTCTACTTATTTGACAACAAAGCATAAGTACTATATTTGTTGATGATTTCTCTAGAAAATGTTGGATTTACTTCATGCAGAAGAAAGACTAGACGTTCTAATAATTTATTGATTTCAACACACTGGTGGAAAAATACATGGGGAAGCATGTGAAGGCTCTTAGGAGAGAAAATGGTGGTGAGTACATCTCCATTGAATTCAAGAAATTCTGCAGCAAAGAAGGAATTCATAGAGAGTTGATTGCGCCTCATAACCCACAATAGAATGGGGTCACGAAAAGAAAGAATAGAAAAATTGTGGGTGCAGCATGAGCAATGTTGCATGATCAGGGCCTACCATTGCATCTGTGGGAGGAGGCATGTAGCACAGTGGTATTTGTGAAAAATCATTGTCCTCGTCATATTCTTGGCATGAGTACACCAGAGGAAAATGTTACTGGTAAGAAACCTGATGTTTCACATTTTAATATTTTTGGCTCATCTATTTATGTGTATGTGACCAAAGACACAAGTAAGAAGCTCGAACCAACAGTTGAGATTGGGATATTTGTGGTGTAAACTGATACTCCCCACAACTATCAAATATTTTTTCCAAACAACAGGATGACTGTTGTAAGATGGGATATAAAATTTGATGAAGAGAAAGCCATGCGATTGTCCTTTGAGAGGGAGCTCAATTTGCATGAAGAGGAGGAACTCTTGATTCCAAAGGATGAGCCTCAATATGTGGAGAAACCACATGTAGAGGATCAAGAAGCGACAGAAAAAATTCATGCAAATCCATCTACCAGAAATGGTAGAAGGCACACCACGAAAGTTGATAGATTGATACTTGATGTGACAGAGAATGTAGGAGCACCTATTTCACTGCGCGGACAGAGAGAGTCTGCAGACAAATTTATTGTATACATGGATCTTATGAGAAAGTGTATTGTGACAGAACCATCTTCCTCTGAGGAAATAATGTAGCAACCAATTTGGGTTGACGCTATGGTAGAGACTCCATCGTCAAGAACAGTGCATGAGAAGTTGTCCCAAGACCGGTCAGAAAATCAGTGGTTGGAACTAGTTGGATCTATCAGGTGAAGAAAGTAGCGGATGGGAGTGTGGAGAAGTACAAGGCCATATTTCTGGCCCAGGGATTCTCACAAGCTGAGAGGATTGACTACGAGGAAACTTTCACAGTCGTGAGGTACTCTTCCATTAGAAATATCCTTGCGCTCTCATCGCAAATGGGGTGACACATTCATCACATGGATGTGAAAACTATGTTTCTCAATGGAGTTATTGAGGAAGAAGTGTAAATAGAGCAACTACAAGGTTTAGAGATCTTTGGCAGTGAGTCACATGTGTGCCAACTCAAGAGAGCACTGTATGGGTTGAATCAAGCACCTCGTGCTTGGTACACTCGGATTGACAGGTATTTCACGAGGTTGGGCTTCACCAAAAGTGAAGCGAATGCAAACATGTACCATATTTTGGTTGATAGTAAGCTCTTGATTATCGTACTTTATTTATATGATCTAATTTTTACAGGTGATGAGCAATTGATACATTCTCGCAAAGAGGATCTTGAAAGAGAGTTCTAAATGAAGGACATGGGAATCCTTCACTATTTCCTTGGTTTGGAAATATGGAAACGGAATGGTGAGCTATTTATTTCTCAAGGCAAGTATGCCAAAGAGATTTTGGGTAAGTTTCACATGGAGAGTAGTAAACCCATGGATACTCCTCTTCTAGGAAATTGGAGGAAAGAGGATGCTACCTCAGGAGAATTAGTGGATGCTAGTGTCTATAGGCAGTTAGTGGGTTCATTTACGTACTTGGTGAGCACTAGACTAGACATTTGCTACACAGCTAACTAGCTACATCAAGCTATGGTTAAGCCGACCAAGCTGTTTTGGAAGGCGGGGAAGCATGTCTTGAGATATATTAGGGGCACTACAGAGTGCGGATTATGGTACAAATGGACAGAGGGAGTGAATATTCAAGGCTTCACAGATGAATATTGGGAAGGTAGTCCATCATACAGAAAGAGCACAATAGGAGGGATCTTCAGCATAGTATCGACAATAGTTGCTTGGTACAATAGGAAGCAGTGATCTGTGGCACTAAGTTCAACTGAGGCATAATACATGGAAGAAATTCAAGCTACATGTGAGGCCATCTGGATGAGAAAGATCCTGGTTAGTTTGTTTGGTTCTCATATGGATCTAGGGGTGATACATTGTGATAACTAGAGTTTCATTAAACTCTCAGTTAATCTAGTATTCCATGATAGGTCCAAGAACATAGACATCTGGTACCACCATCTAAGATATTGTGTTTCGAGGCACATTATGTTACTTCAGTACATTCCCACATAGGATCAAGATGCAGATATTCAGACGAACGTGCTCACCAAGAGAAAATTCGAATACCATAGAGGTAGGATCAGGGTGGTAGATAATCCCTTTCTTGTTGAGAGGGAGTGTTGAAGTCCAACAAGAAATTGCAGCACACACACTAGTATTGGACCAATAGGTCCTAGCGATACATTAGTGTGAAGGCTAATTTAATTAATTAAATTGGTGCGGTGTCTAATTTAATTTTCCCTTAATTAAGTTGGACAATAAATTTTAATCTTATCTCAAAATCACTCGTAAAAGTTAATCGAGTGTGATAAATTCAGTTAGCTCATGAATTTTGAGTTGAGGGTAGTTGGTGAGGCATACAAATTGATTCTATTAGTTATGGAGTTTGAATTGTAGTTGGTGCATTAGTTAATGTATGATAAATCAGTTAACTCAATCTCGGTGAGTTAAATTTAGTTGAACTAATTGTAACTGTTTGCTACACTAGCGAGAGATCAAGTGAGTTAAATATTATTTAATTCACAATCAGTGATCTAACATGCAACTGATGATTTATCATTAATAGTTGCATGCATGTCAGTTCTAGTGGAGATCCAGTTGAGACAAAGGTTAAAGGGATGTTAAATATTAGTTGTAGCATTAGTGGGTTGCACACATGCAACCAAACATACATTGGATTTCCCATGATTCTTGCGCAGTTTTGGAAGGCCAAAATTCCTAAAGAATAGGGATTGCATTCATCAAGAATTGCACAAGAAATGCAAGTTGTTTAGAGGCTAATAATTGGCTAAGTGTTGGTCAATTTTGCTTGGGACAGTATCAGATAGTTGTGAGAGTGCATGAGACTCTTGTGAGAAGAGTGAATTGTAATTTTTTCATGATTCCATGCTGAATATAGAATAGAAGATAGTGAGGTTTTGAGCATCAAGCTTTCCCCAGGAAATTATCTTTGCTGATGTTTGATTTGATTCTTTCAAAAAATTTCGTGATTGGTGATTGTGTTTATTTTCAAAAATTTATTTGTAGAAGGGTTCATTATCTAGCTTTCGTACATTATGTTGAGTCCCAAACTTGCATTTTTCCTATACACCTTTCTAGAATTTTTCCATTTACCTAGACCTCCTAAGTCATCAACATCATTGCATATTAATCATAAAAGAGCATTTAAAGTGGTTTTTAACTATGTTTTGTGTCTGCTGTTTGAATTAGATTTTTGCTCATTAAGCTGCGGAATCTTGTCACTTTCCGCAGCTGCTTCAACTTTTTGTAGCCATTTTGTTAAAGTCTATATTGCAGGTGTCTTCAGGCAAATCAAGCCACATGGACAAGTTGGAAATAACATGGATATGGACCGAGTCCTATTGGCTCAGTCGAATTCAGCAAAGAAGGTCGTGGTCAAAGATAGTCAAGCGGTGGTCAACCTAAGAGTCCTACGGTGACAGAACTCCGTTTTTCACCACGTGAAGACTTGCGTGGCCGTTCTTAAGTCTCAGGGGACATATCAACACCTGTGAACTGCTCCATAAGCCGAATTCAACGGCCACTCTCCATAGATTTAATCTTCACGGCAGCCATAATGCTAGATTTCTGGACGTGGTGGTTCACGTGTCTTTTATCAGCGCATATTGTAGGAAATTAGTTATGTCTTCCTCTGTTATAAATAATGTGTTCTCATACACATAGTAGCTAGCTTGTGTAATGTAATTTTGGCTGTCAAGAAAGCCCATTGTGCCTTGACATTATTTCCTTGTTATGACTGCGTTTTGAATATATGAGAAGACTTTGTTCACAAGCATAATTCGTGTTTGATAGCTATTCCCCGAGGATTGTGCAGAGGGCCCCTGCACACGCCGAGGTTTTTTTTATTGCTGTATAGTTTCATGCTTTATTTCCTTACGTTCATTATGCCATATTCATTCACGTGTATATATTACATCTCTTATGGTATTAACGTTTTATTTCTGTCCATAATTTTTCATGCTTTATACTGCTGTTAACTGATCAGTGTCTTTGTTCCAGATTACAATAGGCAGCCCGGGCATTTGCACATATTTTTACAATGACTAATGACATGGAATCAGTCTTGTCCTTCTGCTGATTTATTTTTCTTAGCTTTTAATTCCAGCACTGTTTTATTTATTTCAGTTTTGTACATTTGCTTTATTAGTTAGATTAGATATTAAATTACTCATGTCATTTTCAGTTACCTCTTAAAGCCATAGCGAGACTAATGGTGAGGGATTGAAGTATGAGTGTGTAGTTTGATATTAGTTTATTTTTCTGCAAGTTAGATATTAAATTGATCATGTCATTATCAGTTACCTCTAAAAGCCATAGCGAGACTAATGGTGAGGGATTGAAGTATGAGTGTGTAATTTGATATTAGTTTTTTTTTTTTTCTGCAAATTAGATATCAGATTGCTCAAGTGTTTTATGATTACCTCCGAAAGCCATAGCGAGACTAATGGTGAGGGGTCAGAATATGAGTTGATGTAATTTGATTTTAGCTTTACTTTGTTTGCAATTCTTGGATTACTTTGAGCACAGTTTCTTTTGTATTTAGACAGCAGCAAGGGTAATGGGTTTCATGATCAACAGTTCACTGTTTGTTTGACTAGTATAGTGGAACATTTTCATTTTCTTTTAGGAATTAATTTTGTCATTGCATGTTTTAAAATCCTTTTGAAGTTTGAAGTTTGGGAAATCATTATAAAGGACATCATTGCCTTAAACATTTATATCCATACTTGTCTTTTAGAATTTCCATTTCACATTAGGAAAACCAACCAAGATAAAAACCCTAAGATAAATAATAATAAAAACCAAAAACGACAAAAAGTAAGAGATAGGTTATCTTGCACATATAGTGTGCCACACTTCGTCGGCTTACAAATCCCGGATTGAAAAATTAATGTAGCAATTTAGGACACACTAAATTGACCAAACATTTTGGTGCCATTGCCAGGGAAGTGTAACTAGGTAGCCAATTTCTTAAAAATAAAAATAAAAAGAAGGGAAAAATTGATAACTTCTTGAAATATGCTCTCCTCTTGCACCTAGTGTGATCTGGAGGATCAGAAAAGAGAGTTATTAGTTCAATAATTTCTTAAGTATGCTCTCTTCTTGCACCTAGTGTGACCTGGAAGATCAGAAAGATAATTATTAGCCCAACTTAAAAATAAAAAATGACATGCATAGAGCAAGAGATTCTAGGGGAAGGTTTATAGCTAGAGCCAAGAGTTCGATTTTCACAACTCCATCTTCTTCAAGGCATAGACAAGATTCACCACCATCTACCCCTAGCCTTAAGATTCTTGGAATTCAAGGAGCAACTGAATTAGAGGATTCTCTTACACCATCTACCAAATCTCATTTAGAAGAAGACCCTTTCTTTACTTCTACAGGAGAGTATATTGTAATTAAAGAAGTAGAATCACCTGAAGAAGAAAAGGAAGAAACTCCCTCTCATCCTCCCTTGATAGAAGAACCATAGGACTCTAAGGAATCTAGAGAACCTATCATGACAGAGGAAATAATAGATGGATTCAGAGGTAGAGGTAGAGGTAGAGGAGGAGGAAACAATGGAGACAACAATGGTGAAGGTAATAATGGAAGAAATAGGGAAGGAGACAACTTGTTTGGATTCCCTATAGTTGATGAGGAAACTCATACAACGATGAAAAACATCTCACCATTTGTCCTCCCCAACTTTTATGGATTGCAAAGTGAGGATCCTGAAACATTTCTGTTTGAGTTTGAAGTCGTGTGCCGAACCTATGACTATATGGAAGACTCTCAAAAACTCAAACTGTTTCCTTCAACATTGAAGGGAGCCGCTTTGAAATGGTTCATGTGATTAGCCACTCAATCTATTAGGACTTGGAATGATATGAAACAAACATTTTTGGATAGATACCTGGACTATTGCATGCCCACCAATCACAAGGATGAGGTATTCAAAATGGTGCAAAAAGAAGATGAAAATTTGGAGGATTTACTTGAAAGATTTCAATACAACTTAAAAAGATCAAATAAACTATCATGACAGAGGAAATAATAGATGGATTTGGAGGTAGAGGTAGAGGTAGAGGAGGAGGAAATAATGGAGACAACAATGGTGGAGGTGAAGGTAATAATGGAAGAAATAGGGAAGGAGACAACTTGTTTGGATTCCCTATAGTTGATGAGGAAACTCATACAACGATGAAAAACATCTCACCATCTATCCTCCCCAACTTTTATGGATTGCGAAGTGAGGATCCTGAAACATTTCTGTTTGAGTTTGAAGTCGTGTGCCGAACCTATGACTATATGGAAGACTCTAAAAAACTCAAACAGTTTCCTTCAACATTGAAGGGAGCCGCTTTGAAATGGTTCATGGGATTAGCCACCCAATCTATTAGGACTTGGAATGATATGAAACAAACATTTTTGGATAGATACCTGGACTATTGCATGCCCACCAATCACAAGGATGAGGTATTCAAAATGGTGAAAAAAGAAGATGAAAATTTGGAGGATTTACTTGAAATATTTCAATACAACTTAAAAAGAGCAAAGATGAGCAACTTAGATGATGAAACTTTGAAAGCCCTTATATTAAAAGCCATCAGAGATGAATGGATAGATATTTTAAACATGATGGTGAAAGGAGATATTTCTCAACTTCCACTTCGTGACATAACAGAACTATGTGTCCATCTCTCAAGGGGAAAATCTAAAACGGGAAAAGGGCCTAGAGATCCTTCTCTTATCAAGGCAAACAAATCTGCAATTGGATCAGTAAGTAGGGTAGAGATTGGCAATATGCTTGATGAATTCAAAACTGATATCTTAGGGAGCCTTAGTGAACAACTAGACACCCTTAAAATTCAAAACAAGTAGAAAGCAGAAACCGATGCTCTAGCCATATTTTGTCCAAAATGTAGGAAGAAACATGCTTTAAGGGAATGTCCCTTGGATGAAAAAGTTGTAGAAACATGTATGATTTGCTCAGAGAATCATGAGACCAAGGATTGTCCTTCAATTCTTGGACTCAAAGCTGTCTTTCAAGAAGATCCAAATTCAGTAGAATCTCTCTGTTTTGTTGCAAGAAGACCTTGGCAGGGGCAACAAACTCAAGGGTTTAACAACCCTATGAATTCTCAACCCCCACCAAATTGGAATCCTTGGCAACAACCTTGGCCCCAACCTCAAAATTCATATCAGTCATTGGTACAAGGTATGCAAAATCCTTATGGAAGATTTGCTCAATTTTATCAATATCCTCCATCTCTTCAAAATCAACAAGCTCC
This sequence comes from Pinus albicaulis, assembly GCA_034641835.2. Taxonomy (NCBI): domain Eukaryota; kingdom Viridiplantae; phylum Streptophyta; class Pinopsida; order Pinales; family Pinaceae; genus Pinus; species Pinus albicaulis. The sequence goes on from CM076572.1 coordinate 116,637,626, forward strand.
ACAACTTCCAAACCCAAATCTACAACTTCCATTGCCATTTCCACAACAACAACCTTCTCAAAAAAATCCAAATCCTCAACTCATGCTTCCATTCCAACAAAATACAAATCAACTTCCAGCTCAGCCATTGCCAAATCCTAACAATAAAAATCCTCAGAATACTTACATGATAGAAGGACAACAATTTCATACCTATATGATTGTTCCTCTCAATGATGTACAACTCAAGTCTGGTAGAGTTTTAGAAAAACCTTCTATAGATGTCCAAGAGCAAGATACCTCTAAGGATGACTCTCTTAAAGTCAATAGGGGTTCTGAGGAAGCATCTCTTCAAAACTCAAACATTCAAAAAGAGAAAGAAAATTTATCCCCCACAACTCCTATAGTTGAGCAACCTGCATCTTCATCCACACCTCCTTTCCCTGAAAGATTACAAATTGATAAAGGGGTGGAAAAATAAATCTTGTTGCCTAACTATGATTTTCTAGATGAATTAAAGAATGTTTGTATCAAGATTCCCTTGCTACAAGCCATTAGAGAGATTCCTATTCTAGCAAAAACGATAAAGGAGTTGAGTCTCAAAAGATCAAGAAGGAAACTAAGAGATACAAGAAGAATCCACCTGGTAGGAAAAATTGCAGATATCATGATGGGAAAAATTACCATGCAGAAGTATGTAGATCCAGGTAGTCCAATTGTCAAGACACATATAAATGGGATAGAAATTCCAAACACATTGATTGACTTAGGGGCTGCTATCAACATTGTGAGTAGACAGATTATGGAACAGCTAAAACTTCCTAATCTTCTTTTTACACCTACTTTACTGCAACTTGCAGATCGATCAATTATCAAACCAAATGGTATATTAGAAGATATTTCAGTCTCCTTAGATTCTTGGGAATATCCAGTAGATTTTATGATTTTGACTCCCAAGAGTAATCTAGGAGGGCACCCATTTATCTTAGGAAGACCTTGGCTAGCCATAGCTGATGCTTTCATTAGTTGTAGATCTGGGGATATGTACATTTCTAATGGTAATTCGACAAAGAAATTCAATTTGTATCCTCCAGCAAAAGAAATCACAGAATTAGGAGACAATTAATGGGTCGATGATGAGGACACTATACAACCTGTCTTTACCATTTCTGGAATCAGTGAGGATAGTCAAATTCTAAACACATTAGAAAATTTTGAGACATCTTCAGAATATGATCCCACACAATTTCAGTTGGAATCTAACATAGAATATTTATCATCAAGAAAAATGTCTCTTTACTTTATGGAAGATTTTGGTAGTTCTACCATTGATATTTTTCCAGGAAAAACATTAAATATCAACAAAAATTTGGAAAAGTCACAACAGGAAGAACTAACCAAAATCTTGCAAAAACATTCTACTGCATTTTCATGGGAGTATACTGACATGAAAGGTATTGATCCTAAGACTTGCATCCATCATATCTATATTGAGGAAAACAGCAGACCAATCAGACAACCTCAGAGAAGGATGAATCCAAACCTTAGGGAGATAGTGAAAAAAGAGCTCCAAAAACTACTCAATGTAAACTTCATTTATCCAATTTCAGATAGCCGATGGGTTTCTCCTTTGGTTATAGTACCTAAAAAGAATGGTAAATGGAGGGTATGCATTGATTACAGGGAATTGAACAAAGAAACTTTGAAGGATCGCTTTCCTTTGCCCTTTATCGATCATGTATTAGATACATTAGCAGGAAAAAAGTACTTTTCATTTTTGGATGGTTTTAGTGGCTATAATCAAATTCAGGTAGCACCTGAAGATCAAGATAAGACCACATTTACATATCCATGGGGGACTTTTTCCTATCGAGTGTTTCCTTTTGGGTTATGTAATGCACCCGCAACATTCCAAAGAGCAGTACTAGGAATTTTTTCTGATCTAATCCATGATTGTGTAGAGGTTTATATGGATTATTTTACAGTTTATGGTAATTCATTTGAAGAGGCATTAGAAAATTTGGAAAAATTTCTTATAAGATGTAAAGAAACAAACCTTTCATTAATCCATGAAAAATGCTTTATGATTTTTACTAAAGGTATTGTTTTGGGGCATCATATTTCAGGAGATGGGATTAAGGTTGATAGATCAAAAGTTGAAGTCATCTCCAAGTTTCCTATTCCAAATTGTCAAAGAGATGTTAGAAGTTTTCTAGGATTTACTGGTTACTATAGAAAATTTATAGAAAACTTCACTAAAATAGCATCTCCACTCTTCAAATTGCTTACAAAAGACTGTGAATTTAAATGGGATCCTGATTGTCAATCAGCCTTTGAAACTTTGAAAACAAGAATATTTGAAGCACCTATCTTGAGAGGACCAAATTGGAAACTCCATTTCCATATTTCTATAGATGCTTCAGATACAGCTCTAGGAGCTATGTTGGGTCAAAAGGATTTAGTCCCTTATGCCATTTACTATACCAGTAAAAATTTGACTCCCACTGAGTTGAACTATACTATAACTGAAAAAGAGTTTTTAGCTGTTGTTCATGCAATCAATAAGTTTAGACATTATATAATAGGCTATGAAACTTTTATTCATACTGATCATTCTGCAATTAGATATCTAATGAACAAACTTGTTACTAATGGCAGAGTGACAAGATGGATCCTAATTTTGTAGGAATTCAATATTACTGTGTTGGATAGACCAGGGAAACAAAATACACTAGTTGATTTCTTGTCTAGGATTCAGAATACTAAAGAAGATTCTCCTGTAGAGGATAAGTTTCCTGATGAATACTTGTTTGCAGTAACTACTAAGACCCCTTGGTATGCAGATATTGCTAACTATTTGGTTACAAGGAAACTGCCTCCACATTTATTTCCAAGTGAAAAAAGAAATATTATTCAGGAAAGTTCAAAATATTCATGGATTTCTAACGAATTGTTCAAAACAGGGCCAGATCTTGTGATCAGAAGATGTGTCAGGGAGGATGAAATACCTGATATCCTCAAGGCATGTCATGATGAACCATGCAGCGGACACTTTGCTGACAAAAGGACAGCCTATAAAATCCTCTCTTTAGGATATTGTTGGCCTTCCCTCTTCAAATATGCAAAACAATATGTCAAAAGGTGTGACAGCTGCCAAAGAGTAGGGAAACCTACCCTTTCAAATGAAATTCCATTGCAACCACAGGTACTCATCGAACCCTTTGAAAAATGGGCTTTAGATTTCATTGGACCTATTAATCCACCATCTAAGCAAAAGAAGTATATATCGGTTTGTACTGATTATGTTACTAAATGGGTAGAAGCCAAAGCATTAGTGTCTGCTATTGAAAACTCAGTTGTTAATTTTCTCTATGAGGATATTTTTACTCACTTTGGTGTTCCAAGAGAAATTGTGACAGATCAAGGAAACCAATTCACATCCAACCTGGTGGAGAAGCTGATGGAAGAATACAAAATCAAGCACAGAAGATCTACTCCTTACCATCCGCAAGCAAATGGTCAAGTGGAGTCTACAAACAAAGTTCTCGAAAGTATCATCACCAAAATTGTTCATCTACACAGAAGAGATTGGGCAGAAAGGCTTCCTGAAGCCTTATGGGCCTACAGAACTACATGGAGAAATACAACATGACATTCTCCCTATGAACTTGTTTATGGGAAAGAAGTCTTGTTCCCCATTGAGTTCCAAGTCAAAACCTTCAAGATGGCAGTTCAGTTGGGGATGGATCTATCAGAAGCCCAAAAGCATAGAATGGAACAGTTGAATGAGCTAGATGAGATCAGACAAGAGGCAATTCTAAGAACTGATCTAGTTCAATATCAAAGAGCTAAATGGCATGACAAATACATAAAAGAGAAGAAGTTTCAAGAAGGAGATTGGGAATTGCTATTTGATTCCAAGTTTAAAGATTTTAAAGGAAAATTTCAGACTCATTGGCTTGGGCCATATGAGATTGACAAGATCTTTAGCAATGGAGCGGTAAGAATCAAGAACATTGATGAATCTGAAACTCCTCTTATTATGAATGGCCATAGATTAAAGATCTATCATAAGCCACTCTCAAAAGAGGAATTTGTCAAAATGTTTCAAGATAATTCTACAATAAGGCTAGTGAAGAAGAATCCTTCTTCTCCACCAGCCTAGCCTTTGTTCTTTTTCAGTTTCAAAAAAAAAAAAAATTGTATAAGCTTGAAAACCAATCATTGATTGGCAGTCTTACACAAAAAATGTAGGGTGAAAATCAGGAACACCTGACACCCTATATTTTCCAAAAAAAAAAAAATTATCTATCTCATTTCACAAGTTTTATGATAACCCACTCCATTTCACTCCATTTCATTCCACTCCACTTCATTCCATTTGACTCCATTTCATTCCACTCCACTTCATTTAATTTCACTCCATTTCATCTATTTCATTTCATTTCACCAATAAATTTTTTTCTTTCATGACCATTTTCATTCAGTCAGTTATCATCTATCCATCTCCATTCACCCAAATAATTATTGTGTCAGTTTCCGCAGCTGACACCAGTTTCCACAGCCAGAAGCAGTTTCTGCAACCACCACTCTGTTTTTCAAAAATTTACAGTGAGATGTTAGTTCAACAATCATAAAATCAAATGAAGGTATGAGGACATATTTTGAAGACATGAGGCATTCAAAAGCATCAACGAGGAGCAACTGATTGAAGACTAATGAAAAATGGCAAGAATTCCAAAGTATGAGTAGAAATTTATTTCAAATGGAATTCAAGAACATTTTTACATAGTTATAAACCATAGCTCCATTATATGCAATGATTGCGTTGATAACTCCATAATCGTTCCACAATCTCTATACAATTCCCCCATAATCCTTGCATTCATTTTTAAATGGTCTCATAATCAAGCCTTCGGTCTTCACTCGTGTTCGGATATACTTTGATACTCCACCTGTAATTATGGAACGTGGTTGATTTGACTACGGCTTCTCTCAGCCAATCCGCAGCCGTTTCATAAACGTGCTTGCGTCTACTTTGCAGCCACCCAATTTTAAATATTGTCGGATGCAATTTACTCCCCCTACTATTCTATTGACCTCATGGCTGCATTTCCACCTTGCTCACATAAGCCTTCACCCCACTTTGTTCTCTGTTTCGCTTCATTCTGTGTACCTATTCTCTGATATCCGCTTACAGTGACTGGTCTCCTTCATAAACCCTGTTCATTTTCGCTAACTCAGCCGTCTTACCTCCCTTCTTATGTTCTTTACAGAACTCCCTCAAGAAGGTGAACGCTGGTTCAAGAACACGAGCATTGGCGAGGAATCCTGGAGAGTGATCCTACGTAACCCAGTTATGGATGTCACCATTTTCAAAAAGGGAATTCCTGTTCATGCTTTAAAAGAAGAGTGGGCCAGTTTACTGTTGGTTATTCAAAAGTTTATCACGTGTGAGGGACGTTTTGGATCAATGTACATGTATCATACCCGACTGTTGATGAATTTCCTAGACAACCAGACCCTCAATCTGCCATACTTTTTACTAAACAGTTTGAAAAATATGTCTGTAACCATCCAAAAGCATCTGGGGGACGTATAACCACATTTGTATCACCATGGTCTCGTGAAAATCTTGATAGAAAAACAATTAAAAGAGAAAAAGGACACCTGGGAGCAGTTTTTAATTATAAATTTCTTTGAAGAACCCCAAGAAACCCCTGAAGTCAGTACATCAAAAAGAAGTAGAAGAAAGAGAACAAATGATAAAACTCAAATCACTCCTACTAACACAGTTGAAAGAACTAGTAGAGAAGAAAGATTGTCTAAAAGGAAGAAGGAAAAGACTGAGGGTAAAAAGCCAACAAAATCAAAAGAGAAAAGAAGAATTGAGGCTGTGCATCAAACCCCTTCCTCAGAAGAAGACCATCAAATATTGTCTGAGAGACTAGTTCACCTTCAAGAACAGTCAGCCATGGCCAAAAAGAAAGGAAAAGAAAAACATAAGGAAAAATATAATAGTCCACAGCATGTAAGAAGAAGCAGCAGGCTTAAAGGAAAGTGGAGGAAAACACAAACAAAAGGACCCCATTTTATTTATTTGGGAGAAGGAACACCTGAAAAAACTCCAGTTGGCCGTAGTCCACCTCATTCTCAGCCAAACGTTGAAACTAGCCCTCAAGATGTTGACATGAGTCCTTTTCGGCCAGATTTTGAAGTTAATTCTCCTCCACAACATTTTGGGGACAACCCAACGAAAACGACACCCGAGATAGATCCAAAGCAGAAAGAGGTGTATGATTACATAGAATCCTTAGAAAAAGAAGCAAGAGGTATATGATTACATAGAATCCTTAGAAATAACAGCCACGGATCCCAACACTTCATCCACTCAGCCTCACACAGCACAAGAAGCTCTAGTCCAATCGTTGAAACAAGAAGTCTTTGAGTTGGAGGTTTTAAATAGACATATTAAAAATGAAAATGAAGCATTAAAGGAGCAAAACAGATTGGACAAGATCATTCATGACAACACTATGCTACATCTGGGATTGTGGCACAAAAAGAACAGGAAATTGAAGAAGAAATGCAAGAAGATAAGTAGAGCACTGATTAATCTCAAATTCAGATGCTTGATGAAGAAGCCCAGGATGTTAGAAAAACCAAGAAAGAAGAGAAGAGGACTGGATGTACTGGAAGAAGTATCAGAGCATATGAATTGAAGGAGGATGATCAAAATTTTGGTTGCATGGGGACATGCAACACCTTCACAGTGGGGGTATGTTGAGTCCCAAACTTGCATTTTTCCTATACACCTTTCTAGACTTTTTCCATTTACCTGGACCTCCTAAGTCATCAACATCATTGCATATTAATCATAAAAGAGCATTTAAAGTGGTTTTTAACTATGTTTTGTGTCTGTTGTTTGAATTAGATTTTTTCTCATTAAGCTGTGGAATCTTGTCACTTTCCACAACTGCTTCAACTTTCTGCAACCATTTTGTTAAAGTCTATATTGTAGGTGTCTTCAGGAAAATCAAGCCACATGGGCAAGTTGGAAATAACATGGATATGGACCGAGTCCTATTGGCTCAGTCGAATTCACCAAAGAAGGCCGTGGTTAAAGATAGTCAAGCGGTGGTCAACCTAAGAGTCCTACGGTGACAGAACTCCGTTTTTCACCACGTGAAGACTTGCGTGGCCATTCCTAAGTCTCAGGGGACATATCAACACCTATGAACTGCTCCATAAGCCGAATTCAATGGCCACTCTCCATAGATTTAATCTTCACGGCAGCCATAATGCTAGATTTTTGGACGTGGTGGTTCACGTGTCTTTTATCGATGCAGATTGTAGGAAATTAGTTATGTCTTCCTCTATTATAAATAATGCATTCTCATACGCATAATAGTTAGCTGGTGTAATGTAATTTTGGCTGTCAAGAAATCCCACTGTGTCGTGACATTATTTCCTTGTTATGACTGCGTTTTGAATACATTAGAAGACTCTGTTCATAAGCATAATTCGTGTTTGATAGCTATTCCCCAAGGATTGTGCAGAGGGCCCCTGCACACACCGAGGTTTTTTTCATTGCTGTATAGTTTCATGCTTTATTTCCTTACGTTCATTATACCATAGTCATTCACGTGTATATATCACATCTCTTATGGTATTAACGTTTTGTTCATGTTCATATTTTTTCATGCTTTATACTGCTGTTAACTGATCAGTGTCTTTGTTCTAGATTACAATAGGCAGCCCGGGCATTTGCACATAGTTTTACAATGACTAATGACATGGAATCAGTCTTGTCCTTCTGCTGATTTATTTTTCTTAGCTTTTAATTCCAGCACTGTTTTATTTATTTCAGTTTTGTACATTTGCTTTACTAGTTAGATTAGATATTAAATTACTCATGTCATTATCAGTTACCTCCGAAAGCCATAGCGAGACTAATGGTGAGGGATTGAAGTATGAGTGTGTAGTTTAATATTAGTTTATTTTTCTGCAAGTTAGATATTAAATTGCTCATGTCATTATCAGTTACCTCCGAAAGCCATAGCGAGACTAATGGTGAGGGATTGAAGTATGAGTGTATAATTTGATATTAGTTTATTTTTCTGCAAATTAGATATCGCTTGCGACGAATATGTGTCGGAATAGCGACGAATTGGCCGTCGGAATTTCCGCCAAATTCTCTAGTGTCATATACAAACCATACATGACTCAATCAACCACACACTTGCCAAGATTTTATACACACACTCTTTGGTCAAGGATTACATAATAGAAACAATAACCAAACTACACACGGAGGCCAAACATCACTGTTTCTTTTTGGAAGTGGTGGAAAACACATCATCACTTTTATATTTATTTGCAACACATGATTTACAAATTGTGGCCCTAAAAAGCTACTACATATAAAAAAACCATCTTTTACTTAGTAAGGCAGACCCCCATGAATTTGGTGGATTGATTTTTTGAACACTTTCACCTGTCGGTTCCTTTATCGATGCTTTCTGGGCTTGGATTATTTGACACGTGGCTTTTTGGTGTCCCACCTCGTTGCAACAGCTACAATGATTCTTCCTCCTCCAAAATTTCCTAATTGTCTTGGAACACTTCCTCTTGGTGATAAGTGCTCATGGATCCCTCACTATCGTTAAGATGTGATGAGGTGCTCTTATCATCTGTCATTGGTGGGTTGCTGGATGTCTTGGAGCATTCCCCAACTTCCTTTCGGACATACCCAAGTCCTGCATGGCAGGGTAATTCTTCTACTTTGATAGGGTTTATGATTCATTAGGCATTAATGTCAAGGCCCTTTCCCTGATACCCCATCCTCTTCAACAATTTAGACCCAATACCTGTAGTATGTTTTTCAAAAGAAGCGAAAATTCATCATGAAAAGTATGTGAAATCGAAGAAACATTTTTTATCTCAAGGGGGTTACGCTGCAGCTTCTCCAGGCCTCATCCTTAGCTCGCAACTGGCATAGCGACCTTTGTTTCTCCTTTTCTACTTCCTGTAGGAGTCTCCTTAGCTCAATATTCTCTCCTTGAATTCTTTGATTGATCTCCTCAAGTTCCTGGAGGCATGCCTCATTGGGCGACCTTTTCATCTTTGGTACACTATGTGTTGAAATTTATGTTTCATTACTCGAATCTGAACCCAAATCGATGGGCCCATCTGATGCCATTCTAAGAGCTGCAATCCTCCTTTCATCACTGGAATCTGATCCCAAGTCAATTGGTCTACCTTGTGCAACTCCTGCAACTGTAACCTTCTCATTTTCCTCTGATTCAGAATTTTAGTCTTGTTGCATGGTGGCAGCTGTCTTCTACCTCTCCTTCCTGTCATCTATCTTAGGTCTCAGCTTAGGGTGCAGTTTCCAGCAACTATCTTCGTCGTGTCCTCCTTTCTCACAATGGGTGCAAGAGGTCTTTGCTCCATTTCTCTTTGTTGCTACGACTCTTTTTGGGTGGTCATTTTTTTTATATGTCTCTTTGTTTTCAAGATGCATGGAATTCACACTCGCCTCATTGATAGTAGCAAGCTCAAACAATAATAATGAACATCTCATGTAACCATGTAAAGAACTGATATACTTAGTTATAATCTCTGGTGAATCTAACAGAATGTCTAAGTTCAATGTTTGTTTCCCAAATTCTTTAGTGAAGTTTTGCACATTTTGGCCTTTGCCTTGCTTTAGGTGTTTCCATTCCATTAATGATTTTTTCTTATAACCCAATGGGTAAAACTGAGTTTTCAATGTAGAAATAAAATTTGACCATGAGGAGAGAAGGTTACCCATATTGTTGTTGCCTTGCAATTTTCTCTCCCACCAAACGAGAGTGGTACCACTCAGTCGAAGGGATGCCAACTGGATCTTTCCCTCGTCTTTCTTGATCTGTTGAATTTGGCGACAGACCTCAATCTTTCTAATCCAATTGTTGATCCTTTCTGCATTACATTCTCCTGTATACAAAGGCAAGTCAAACTTTACATCTAGTTTAAGGAAAGGTTTCTTAGATGTATGCCTTTGAGGTCTGTGAGAATGATGAGAAGAAGAAGAGGAGCTATCACTAGAAGATGGAGAGGGAGGGGGTTGTTCTCCACCATCTCCATGGTTTACTGATCCATGGTCATCTGCATTTTTCTTCTTGGGCTTGACGGTCTTGTCATACCCTACAAACAGTTTGTCTACTTGCTCTGCCATGTTGTGGAATTCCTTGCGATAATTCCACTCTTCTTCCCAACAAGCTTCCTCATCTACCATGTTTCTTTGTCATCGCGCACATCCTACTTCGGGATCAAAAGACTTAAGCTTTCCTTCACCTCTTTGCAACTTGTTTCTAGTTAGAATATACTCATGCAATTCACATCGACAAAGACCTACTCTGATACCACTTGATCCAAGATCTTTTGCTTATAGATGCATTAAATAATTACATATAACAGAGCATTTAAAAACATGAATAATAAACACATAAAATGAAGAACAAAGAGACCATGACACACATGAGACCAAGACACCAAAAATTGATTACGGAGTTCTTCCAATTCGGACTATGTCTCTGGGGCCTGCTCAACAGTGGGGAGGCCTTCATTCATTAAGTGGTGAGAATAAGAAGAAGTACAAGAAAAATTACATAAAAGAACCCTTATAGCTCCAATCTGGAAAATGCCCAGAAAATGGAGACCTCTGTTGCATAAACAGACAACATCATCAAATTCTTGTCGCCGAGAGGTGTGTAATACATATAAAATTTTCCCAATTTCAACATTGGACAATTTTGGGCCCTCTGGAAATGTGGTTCAGATCATGGTTCCATTGCCTCCCTGAATGGATCATGATTCCACTACCTCGAACTGTGTGCCCTCCTATACCTGATCTACCTCGAAGCACTAGCGCAATGAAGTTTTTTATAAGATGAACTAGGTGGATTTTACCACATGAGGTGTTTTGGTGTGTTGGAAAACTTAGTAATTAGTTGAGGATGGGTTGGGGGATCAAAACTCGCCTCTCATTTTTTTTACACTTCTGCTTGGCACATTTTTTTATATGCAACAACGCATTGTTTTCTTTGTATTAAAATTAGTTGGGGCAGTGGGCGGGTGCACTCCACGCTGGACGACCCAAACCGCACCCATTTTGCCCCCAACGTAACTGTTGGCACATCAATAGTGGCATGGTTTGTTTGGAATGGTTTACACATGGGGCCACCAGGTGGGGGCCGACCCACATCGGCCGGGTGGGTTCGAGCCCTGTCGGCCCCAGTCAATAGGCGTTGTAATAGCATATGGTCAGGTGGTTTGGGCGGGTCTGCCGATGGTGGCCTGCCCACCCGTATTACAACATGTTTAATACGATGGTCGGGAGGGGTGGTGGGTTTGGTGGCTCGCCACCCAAAAAAAATGATTTATTATTATATTAACGAATATTGACTAAAATTCACCGACTGGAAATTAAGGGTTATTAGGAAATTAAAGTATCCAGTAAATTCTCCCACTTCTCATGTGCTAGGTTTCCAGTCGGTTGATGGTGAATTTGTGGGACACTTAAACCTAGCCCACTGCCCAACTTTGGCCAAAAATTTGAATTGCTCTAACTTATCCATATGGGTTCGGATTGGGGATCCATTCACACCATTGGAATTAGAAAAATGAATACTTCGACATGGTCCTAGTCTTGTTTTTATCCAACCACTTTATTTTTGAGAAATTTTAAGTCACATGTCCTCTAAGATCCTCCTCAACCACTCTTTGAACATACTTACATTTTATTGCAATGTTAGTGCCATGTTTTTTTTTCAGGTTTGAGGTCAATCAAAGAATTGAAGGAAGCCAATTTATGCATGATTGGTTTTCTACTACCAATTTCAAGAAACATGAACCAATTAAATCCATTTCTATCATCCATAAATGCCATCAGTTTTCATCGCCAAACTCACAAGCTATTCAAGCATTTTCGCTAAACATCATCACCACCATTTTCCTTGCAAGTGTCGCATGTTTCCTTCACATTTTCCATAATTTCCATTCATTTTCAGTAACTCACTAATAAAGACATTCAACTCGATTGCATGTTGATTTGTCCTTTTTCTTTCCGTTCACTGTTTACCTTCTTTTCATTTTCATTTCCACTAAATAAATCTTGCTTGATGCAAATTTTCATCCATGGTAATTCCAAAATCATTATTCCATACTCACGTTAGATGATGGGGGATTATTTAATGCCTCCCTTCTAACAAGTCTTGGCCTATCGACATTAGCACATTATCTAGGTTCAAGGCTAGAGTCCTCATTAGTACCTTGAGGCTTGTATGCATTAATGACAAGTTCTCTCGTTGACAATCATGGGAATACATCAATGTCCCTTGATCATTGGACCTTGCAAGTGGCTCGACATCAATTTGTCTATTCTCACTTCGCAAGATGTACTTAGGTACTTTGGCACTCGCTGAAATTAATGGTGAGTTTTCCTCACATTGGTTAACGATATTCATTAATGGCCGGTAATCTAATAACTTCTCTTCATGCTCGACAAAAACACATTTTTCGCATGACTAGAATTGTACCATTGGGTTTTGTAGTAAGACTATATCACTTCAGCATTTTGCAGTGAATACAACAGATTTAGCAGCAGAAATAAAGAATGTACTTTCATAACCTCATCCACTATTTATGCAACCAAAAAGCAGATGAAATTCTACATTATATTCCATGATTCAACAACAGGATGTACACTTCTCTACATATGCACAATTTTTCCACTTCTTAGGTAAGTAAAGGTATGTTATTTTATAGCTTGTAATCCTAAAATTCCTTAAATACTGAAATTATAAGTTTTGGAAAATACTTTACCATTTTTCCTTTCTCATTTAAAAACCGAAAACACCTTTAGTTAGGGTGTGGGGGCGGGGTGGTTGGGGGAGGAACATCCATTATGGTCACTTCTTATATCACTTCATTCTGTTTCACTTCATTTCATCCTAACATACTTATCCTAATCAATTATGGTTGCATTATGGTTCAAAAAAAATTTATGATTTGCAAAATGACGACTAAATAGTGAGCATATTATATGGTTGATTTAAAGATGTATTCTCAAAATGTTAAAGGAACCTTTATACAACAAAAAGAAACAAGGTATTGATACACAAGAACCAATACCAATTAAAATTTGGTTGCCACACAAGAACCAACCAAACATGTTGCAATTCAATATATGACAAGGAATACTTTGCAAAAATAGATGAAAGTGTCAAATATAATCGAATGCAAAGTTTAAATAGCATTGATATCAACCAAGCTCATTCAAAAGCAAAGATATTGCAAGAAAATCAAAGGAATTAATACAATATTTGCATGAGGACATGCAATCACTCTAGTTGGGGGTATGGTGGGTCTCCAAAATGTTTTTAAAATGACATATTTTTTCACTTCATTCACACCTCATTTCACCTTTATCACCTTCATTACATCACTTTGTCACTATATAACCTACATCTCTATCATCATATGGGCTCATAATTGTATTTTCCTAAAGTTATTTTTTTCAAGTGTTTATAGTGAATTAATGATTAAAAATTAGAAAAATGACATATACTTGCTAATATCTAAAAGTGGCTCGAGTTTCATGACAAGTGTAGGTCATTTGGAAGCTTCCAAGACACTCTTGTGTGACCTCCAAGGATCATTTCGAATTATCTTCATGTTTGGAAGAATATTTGGGATAGGAATCAACCATATCTCATGGAGAAAAATCATGGATAAAGGGATATGTTTCTAATTGGTTGAGATTTTTACGGATCTAGGGAGAGAATAGTGGATCCTCATTAATGAGGTAGCTTCTTATGTTTTTGTATATATAGGAGAGCCTTCTCCTCTCAAAGGCATGTGTAAAGTTTGGAGTTATGCTCAAGTTTTGAATAAAGAATTAGATATGGCACCATACTCATGAGTGTTCTTTCACTTTGATTTGGTTTTGCTTGCATATAGAGCTTCTTCACTTGCCATCCTCATGCATCATTGGATTGGCCACCTAAATGAGTGTGAGATTGCATCATAATTTCATTCATTTCTTTATGTTTAAGTTTATTTCTCATTTCATGCTTTGCTATTATTTCCTTTTTGTTCATTTACATGCTTTCATAAGTTAAGTTTTCATATCCTCATTTTATTTGTGTGCTCTTGCAGGCTTACATGGATTTGTCACTTTTCTTTCATTGTAGTTAATATTGTTATATTTCAATTGATGTTTTTCAATTCTTGCAAGAAGTTTAGATTTTGAATTCATGAAGTGTGCCTAGATTATATTTCCAATCCTATGCAAGAGTGGCGTAGTTTAGATTTCTATTTATGCATGTGTGATAGTTTATATTTCCACTTATACATATGTCGTAGATTAGATTTCCTATTTTTCATAGATTAAAGATTTCTTTCTTTTCTAGACTATATTTTCTTTAATTAGTGTAAATTTACTTTATTGTTAAGTCTGATTTCAATTATGAAAGTATGTGTAGATCAGGTTTTCATTTCATGCAAATAGATTAGTTTTCCAATTCATGCAAGTGTGTGTGGTAGATTAATATTTCAATTCTATTCAGTGTGTTTTGAATTCTTTCCTAGATTAGATTTCCTATTTTCACAGATTAAAGATTTCTTGCTTTCCTAGACTAGATTGTCTTTCATTAGCATAAATTGAATTTCTTTTCATTAGATTAATTTTGATTTCAATCATGCAAGTATGTGTATATATCAGCTTTTCATTTCACACAAGTAGATTAGATTTCTTTTCATTCCTAGATAAAAATACACATTTTCAAGAGATTCTGTGCACGTTCATATCAGACAACTTTTGTGAATAGGATTTGAATTTCCTTTCATAGATTAAGTTTTTACTTTACATAGATTGATTTTAGTTACCTTATGTTTTTGGTTTGTCATCATTTGATTTCTTAGTTAGATTAATCTAAATTGAGGGTTAATTTCTAGCATATATAGTGCACGCACGCTTCACAAGTTTTACGAAACCCCCGGGTTGACAATTAAATGATAGGTAATTAAATTACCTCAACACCTTTCACAAACATGTGTGGCTGCACTAGTTTGGTATAATTCATGGAAAAAAGCACTCACAGATGTGGATATGCATAAATGTTGAAACAAATGGTTCATCTTTGCCTTATCATGCTCCCGCACCAGCTCAAAACCCAACATTGATCTCTCCATTGCACTAGGGATTCTTCGAAAGTTACTTGGTGTCCAAGCACCGAAATCACCCACAGAAAGCACCTTACACGTGCTCCTGCTCATTCTTCCATGCTCGACTCGTTCTATGAGGTTGAGTTGTTTTCTAGTGCAAACAACAACTTCACTACATCTGCATCCTTCACGCATCGAATTTTCTCCCATCAAATCCTATTTGTAGCTACTCCACACAGTTGATAACCTCCATTAGGTCAGCCCCCTTTCGAGCCATGTGATGCTTTCTGTTTCATCAAAATAGCTACCTGACAATCCCTGTGACACTGCTAGATCGACCTTTCTCTGACATGGTCGACGAATAGAATGTGGAAGAGCAATAGCTCCTGCCCGTAGGCCAGCGCTACGATCCCTTGCAGTGCCCCCAGTGGCACCATGAGGCTACGAACTTCAGTACAGAGAACCACGTTATAGAATACAGAACCAGTAGTGGCCACATTTTACCTTCGAAAAAAACTCGATCTCTTCCACATGATTGCGTCCATCAAGACCTGCACCTCCATGGAGTGCTTCAACTACATCAGGTGTGCTACAAATTTTGCGTCCCACACACACTCAGAATTAATTCTCGAGCCAACGTTGTCCACGTCCTTTGTATTCTCCATACATCTCCACATGTTTAAGTTCCATTAAGGACTTCCTCAACCTCCACACAGGAACACTCTTCTAAATATACACCAGGCAGTGATCCACAAATTCAACCTCAAAACCATTATCAAATGATCTGAAAGGAGTGTATTAGTTTGTTGTGTTAAGTGTCCTTTCAGTATTAAAAACATGTACAAATTGTCTCCATTTGTTTGCTTAAGGAATAAGTGTTTTAACCATGAAACATAGATGAATTTGTGAACTTTAAGCATGAAAATAAGCCTAAATAACACTATATAGCAGTGTATAATAGAGAAATACAATCAGACGTAAGTTTTACATAGTAGGCATGATGAAGCAGTTCACCCCTCTTGGGCTACATCTGCTGGTCCAGCTACCAATGGCATGTCCCTCTTTATCATTATGCTTACAATTGAAAATTACATGTGTTTACAAGCCTCTAATGGTTTTTTCCTCTACACTAGTGGCTCTAGAATGCTCAAATTAGTCTAGTTAGACTCTTGTTTCACCCAAATTGGTCAAATATTGACCTCACAATGCATTTTTCCCAGTATTAGCTACAAAACCTCCACTAAAAGTGGAGAACTGCAGTTACTGTAGTTAATTTGGTAGTTATCCCTAAAATTTAGGTCAGCGCCAAAATTCCCACCAGTATGGATTGTTTGAATTGAATGTTAGTGGTTAAAGCGGGGTTGTCACAAGCCGACCCCTTGCTTAAAACCACGTGGTTTCGGTTTAAAAACTTCGCATATAAATGAGGCGCGAAACATTGATGGCATAGTTCCGAAACTATTTGAATTAACCGTCGACGCAACCAACTTTTACTTCTACCATGTGATAGGTCGACCCGACCTGACTGCTATGGTTTGAAGTTTTGTAGACCGTGGCTACTTATGCCACCTAAAAACACATGTGAACGCATATTCCGCCAGAGTTTATGCTAACTGGAAAACGTTGAAGACTTGTAAAAAATGTTGCGGTGATGTGAACTATGGCATTTGATTACATCGTGGGGCTGCCGACGGGATGGGACCGCCGGCGGTCCCCCCACCCACCCCCCCCCCCCCCCTCAACCATGAAACGTTTACGCTTTAACATAATGCAGAAGATGTATAGGTTAAGAAACATTGTATAAGAGAGCTGGTCATGAGGTTTGTTGGTGGGCGGTAGGTCATGGGTTCGACCCCCACTCTTCCACAATATTTTTGGTAAACATGTCAATAAGAATTCCGCCAACTTGGAGCTTGAATCCAGTTTAAACCTCTGCTATACTATTTAGAAGGCTCCTCCATCCTTGGTTGACCCTGCCGAAATGCGGGTAATAAACTTTATAATAAACAATATATATTTATCATATATACATTCAACCTTAATCCATCAATAATTGAACCTTAATCCCAACTTCCAGCCATGGGGGGTACGTGGCATGAAGAAAACTTAACCATAATATTAACTTATTTATTGATATTTATCGAGAGGAATGATAAAAATAACTAGCAATAAAACACATAAACATGAACACATATGTTTATCCGAGAAAACCCATCCAATGAAATTTCATTAACTATTGGCCAAAACCATGGCCAATCTAGCCAAGTGAGCCTTCACTGCTCACCTCCAGGCCTCTCTTACAATTAAGTCTTCCCAGCCTTTTATAGGCTCTGTTACTTGCAATACCATGAGCCGATAACCATGGGTGCACAATACCATGTGCCCCAAAACTACCCAATTGTTTAACCTGGTCAACCTTGACCCTAACCTCAAGTCAATTTACCTAAAAAGTCCACCTGGTGATCACGTCGTCCTTTGCGCAGGTCTAAAACTCAACAAGCCGAGATAACCACTCTTGTAACTCAGTCGTAAAGGAAGCAAATAAAATTTCTTGGACCTCTATATATATATATATATACCTTTTCTCCCAATACTCAACAAACAACTTAGGGTTTCAGTTTTCTTGGATTGCAAATTCACGCACCTTCTTATCAAGCCAATCTTACAGTTTGTTGTTCGTCAGATGCCACAACATCAAATCTCCCTTAAACATATCCTGGTCCCGCCAATGAAACCATTTGTTGGCTTGAGGGGCCTTGACTCAGGTTCAGAGTGTTTTGCGCAACCAATAAAACCCTCCAACTACTGGCGCTTTCAACAGTGATCTGCTTGCGCAAACCAAAGTCTCACCCGAAGTAGTATGGGGGGGGTGCTGGAACTAGGTTTCTACACCGTGAGGGAGTGTTTGATGTGTGCTTAACCTTACTACAGATCTAAGGATTATTGGCCTTCACAAGACTTCACAAAAACCAAATCTAAGCAAGGATGAAACCCTTAACAGATGTGCACCAATAGATTATTTATACTCCAGTTAGATCTAGTGTCTCGGAGCAGAAACTATATTCACACAAAAATACTTAATGCAGATGTAACACTTACACAAACACAAAGATATTTTTAAAGATAATTGAATCAGATAAGTGTGCGTTCAATAAAAACAGATCAAAAGATAATCAACATAGTAATGCATAACACATAAATTGCAACAAAGTTTGAGAAAAAATATTTTTATTAATCAGTCTTTAAACCATCACATTTCCTTGCATCTGCGCACATAAAAATAGAGTCATTGCACACCACAGGACTAGGTCTCCATGCACACATCTAACAAGAGCCTTTCTACCCAGACCAAATACAAACTAGATCAACATAAAAATAACATCACTAACTTAAATTCCTTAGATATGATATGATATCCTTAATCGACTTAACCCTTACATATTTATAAGACTTTGATGCACACATACCATGGTCTCAAACCATGGTTTGAGACTCATGGTTTCCCTTTTTGCCCATTTCAATTATAAATGAGCTTTGACCCGCCCGAAAGCTCCTTGAATTTTGTGCGCAATGCGTTCCAAATTTTTTTTAACCAAAATTATACCAAAACTTGACCTTAGGGGACCCGATCCTAGCGCCCACCAAGTTCATCATGACATTTTCTAAACTTGCTAAAGTAATGCGAAATTGTGTGTTTTCTTATGTGTTTTGATACTACAGAGCTTGTCATTCAATGCCAGCTTCCTATGGTCATTGTTGTTCTCAAACAAGTCTTTCAGTATTTTCCACATCCTGAATGGAGTTTCTTTCCGATGGAGATTCAAGATAATATGATCTTGAACTCCCTCCAATATGATCCTCGTCACTTTAGCTACATCCTTCTTCCATTGAGCGAGATCATGGGCATCAACTATTGGGGGTTTAACTACATTTGTCTTGATGTAATGTAGTAGCCCGTTATCATCTAACACCGCCTCCATACATATCTTCCATGCCAAAAAAATTGTGGTTACTTCCAGAGCATATTCGAGCCTAAGTCTAGTGGAAGTCGTATTCTAATTCCTCGAGAAAGCGTGCGACACTAAACTTGAAATTTGAACCTCCTGCAAAAATTTTGAATTCTCTTCTCTATTTTGATTCTAGCTCTCATATCATCTAGAAATCAATTGTATATTCAATATTTCTTATGCAATTTTCTAAAACATAAGACTCAAATATACTTCTACTCATCTACGAAAAGAAATTCATGATTGAGGAGCAATATAAAAAACATGCGACATGAATCAATACACATAACACGAGGATATATTTAAGGGAAAGCCACTTCTTGAAACCCCTTCCTATCTGTATTACATTAATCATAAAATAAAGGAGAAATACAATGTTTGTTCAAGTCTCAACAATCTCTACACTAGTACAATCTATCTCACAACTTCCTAGACTGACTCTAGCCAACACTTAATCAATTTCCTAGCCTTCCAAGGTCCTACTTCCTTGCATTGTTAAATGAAGAATTAGGCCCCTATTTAATAGGAATTTTCCTCCATTGGATTTTGTGGTTTCTTTAGGTTCTTACTGCATGCACCATTTGTACAACCCGGAAAATTATACAAATGATAGTACACATCCCTTGAACTCCAATCTCAAATGGGTAACTCCTAGATCACACATGCATGAGTTATTTATGGTTGATTTATTAATTAACTAGTTGATCACAGAGTACACACCCCACTACTTGACCTCCCACTAGTTCCTCCAACAGTTGGAACTAGTTTAATTGACTTTAACTCAGTTTAACTGAATTAAAATATTACAACTGAAATTAACTTCAACCTCGACTCCTAAAATTTAGGAGACACTCTACATGACTCAAGTTAGACCCTCAACTCGAATTAAATGAGCCTACTAATTCAAATTAACTTAGTTGGAACATTCCTCGACTCGAATTAAATGAGCCTACTAAGTCAAATTAACTTAGTTAACACATTCCTCAACTCGAATTAAATGAGCTTACTAATTCAAATTAACTTAGTTAACACATTCTTGTTGTCTTGTGATGTGGAATTACAATTTTCTCCTAATTTAATTCAAGAGAAATTTAAATCAGTATTTTCTTGTTGCCATTTTCAACATAATATACTTTTCAAATTCAAAATGACAACATACACAATTTAACAGCTCCAGGGAGAGGCTAGACTAAGGGCACCACTTGAAAGTAGGTAACGGGATGGGAATGGGCTTAAGGGAATCAGAGGCTTTACCACATCGAAGCAACAGGTGACGAGACATAAAACACAACCTGGAGAGAATTGAAAGCAACTCTTCGATACTAGAGCACCACAAGTGGTGCCTTAATAGGTGAGCCCAATACCCAGAGTACAGGAACCTTCAATAATAAAATTGTGTTCCTATCACCATAAACACAAATGACCCATGTCAAAACCACAAGCTAGATAGAAGGAATACTTGAATGGCAGTGAGTGGATCCCAGTATAGAGGCCAACAATGCTGATAGAAGTCGTCGATGGTAGTTAAAATATCTAGATAGAGAAGGAGACTTCTAGGGTTGGAAGGTCGCGTGCATGGATCCCAAATCAACACTTGAAAGATGCCTTGTAATGAAACTCCAACATTAATACCTTCCTCAATTTCTCACTACTCGTTAGGCTCCCAGAGCCAACCTCCTTGGCAGCCATTGCAGATTCTTGCCTATCTATTCCCTCTATTCATCTCCCAATTCACATAACCATTCCAAATTCGCCCAAGGAGAGAAATAAGTATGCCCAACGCCTCCAAAGGCTTCATTGTTTGGAGACACCAGCAATTAATGTTGTTTACAACTATAAACATGTCTAATGCGTGGTGGAAAGGGAGGCCCCAAGGCCACATGAATCATTGATCGCTCACCCCAACAGGGAGAATATATATATATATATATATATATATATATATATATATATATATATCTGTGTGTGTGTGTGTGTGTTTTTAATCTTTTAAAATTAAAAAAATCTTTAAAATGAACATATACAACATAGAACATGATATTTAACCATGAGAATTTACTTCCACTTTCATATGGATACTTTTAATCTATAAATAGGTTTTTTTACAATACTATGAGCCAATACCACATGCCCAAATAACCATAACTCATTCATATGACATTTTTTTAATTAATCCCTTTAATTAAAAGGGAAAAAAAAAGGCATGGAAACAAATCTCAACATTTCGTTTGTGTATACTACTAAGAATATTCTAGAATATTCCATGGAGGTTAAATCCCTACCATTCACCTAATCACTAACACAATCATATAAATTAAATGGTTGATAAAATAAATAGACATAAATCCATAATAAGCATCAAAATACTTACATCATAATAAATCTCACATTGCTAAAATAAATTAAAAACATAAAAAGTTACTCACTTACAACTTTATTATTGTTATTATAAAAGAACTAATATATGAGTTAGACATACATACATTTGAAAAAACGTGGAAGAAAATTCTTATCCATGAGTATTTATCCCCATTTTACCACTAGATTCTTAATATGTAAATAGGGTTTGTTACAATACTAAGTATAACATTTTTTTAAATGATTAATTCAATTAAAATAGAAAAAAGGACATAATTATTTTGAGATAAATCTTAATCTTTGATGTGTATTTACTATCAATAATATTTTAGAATATTTTGTGTCTACCATCTCTTTAATAATTATTGATAATTAAATTAAAATTGTAAAAGCCTATTCCAAAATAAACATTTATGGACCAAATTATTAATAGTTAAATTAAAATTACAAAAGTTGTAATCCAAAATAAAAACTTATCCTCTTAAAAAAAAAAAACTACAATATCCCTTCTAGTCATTACTTCAACTACCATTATATATTTAAAAAAAAACCCTTGTCCCTTTTAATCACCACTTCAATTGTAATCATTAATTATTTCTCTCACTTTAATCCATATATGAAATATTTCTATTTAGAATCCTAAAGAATTTCGTTTTCAAATCCCACCTTTAATAGTATTTTAATCAATATCATATATATATGCATGTATTTTAGAATTAGAAAGAAACTTTTAGACTGAAGCATTGAAATGTGCTCAATCATTGAATACACTTTTAATCATCGGAAGAGTGTTTTGTTCAACGAATCAAAGGGTGATGGGACAGCTCCAGGACTGCCCACTCCGACGACCCCCACGCTTTTCCGGGATTCAGGTGGACCCCACCCAGCTCCGATGGTTGACGACGACGACAAGACCTCCCAACGGACAGCGACGGCAGCAAACCCCTCTGGTGGACCCCGCGCCCCTGCCTCCGCCACCTCTCTCCCTCTGCATCACTCCTATCCCATCTGTCACCCCCACGAAGCCACCACTCCCGCACACTTGGCGATTTGAAATTTTAGACGAGAGTATTCACGCCGGTAATAACAGGGGCTTCCCGTCATTCTAGTTCATTCACGCCTCCGAAAGGACTCATCCCATCCCAAATTCAATATTCTAGGGAAGGTGCTCAGCCCATCCCAAATTCAACAGTCTAGGTAGTAGCAGAGTCGTGCCGGAGGATTCAACGAAACGCCAGTAAATATCTTTGTTGTTCGCCGGTTAAGGGATTAAAAAATTTAAATACATATCAAATATCCAAATACCATGAAGGGATTAAAATTTTGTAGTAACGAGTGATTTTTCATAGGAATTCCCTGAGGGGATATTATATATGTCAGTTATCTGAAATTTCAAGATCAAATGAGTCTATGCTTAGGATAATACCCTCTAATAGAACTCGATTTTTATCCTGATAAAGTTATATTTTACTAGCTCACAACACAACTTAAACCACAACCATATTATCCTTATAAGTTATCCTTTAAAAGATTAAAGATTAACGAGTGCTTTTTTAGTAAGACGAACTTGAAGGTTTTTTTAATGTAGATTATCACAATTGGTTACAATGTGTGGTGATTATTTCGTTTGACAGGTTTGAGCCACGTGGTCTGAAAAAATAATGGTTTATCACGAGAATATGAAGGGAATAACATTAGATAAGCCAAGAAACATGAATTCTTTTGTAATTTTTTATGGCTATAGGGGTGTTTAGTAAACGAATAGCAAAAATGTTAAATATTATATTGACATGGACATATTTCAAGTATAGAAAATGTTATCAGTCAGTTAAACTTCCATTGAAATTTAGACAATTTATTGAATGAATAGTGGAATATTTCATCAATCCCTCTATAAATTATGTGGAAAATTAGATGGAGTTATGTTTTAGTTTATGCCATTTAATTTTTTTGGGGTTTTTTTAATTTCGGGGTTGATTTTCCAGCGCCTAACTAGATATTTGATATGCATTTAATTTTTTTTTCCTGAAGGCGCTGGAAAATAATTTTCTAGTGCCTACAGGAAAAAACAATTATATGCATATCAAATATTCAGTTACCAGAATCCTCTATTTAGTGTTTTTGATAGTGGAGATGGAGATGAGTGTATTTTATACTTGTTGAGTTTCTCCCAACCCTCTATTTAGGGCTTCTGTTAGGTGGTGAATTTATATGAATGCACGAGATTTTCTGGTACTTTTCATACTTGTTTTGATAGTGTATATCCTAGTCTTTATCTATTCAAAAAGCTTGGAGTGCCCTCATCTTGTCTTTCTATCTTTAAGGATTGGTCAATGGTTCTTGCCAGATCTTTCTAATTTTGTTTAAATGTAATTGGATTCTGGTAACTGGATATTTGATATGCATTTAAATTTTTTTTCCTATAGGCACTGGAAAATGATTTTCCAGCGCCTACAGGAAAATTTTTTTATATGTATATCAAATATCCAATTACCAAAATCCTCTACTTAGGGTTTTTGATAGTGGAGATGGATATGAGTGTATGTTATACTTGTTGACTTTCTCCCAACCCTCTAGTTAGGGCTTATGTTAGGTGGTGAATTTATATGAATGCACGAGATTTTCTGGTACTTTTTATACTTGTTTTGATAGTGTGTAACCTGGTGTTTATCTATTCAAAAAGCTTGGAGTGCCATCATCTTTTCTTTCTATCTTTAAGGATTAGTCAGTGGTTCTTGGCAGATCTTTCTAATTTCATCTGGTCCATGCCATGTGTTTTTCTTAGCTATCCATATTTATACAAGCGACGTTTTTCCTAACTGTGTTTTTCCATGCCATGTGTTTTTCCTAACTATCCATATGTGTGAAACACTTCATGCGGTATTTTGAAGAGAATATGATCTACAACTTCTCTGGGAGAATAGGTCATGTAAAGCTAAAATGACTTGTAACTGAGCTTTTGGCATTTCCAGACATGAATGAAGAAATGGTAATATTTACCAATCGTTGTCATTCGTTCTTTTATTTTTTGACTGGTATTAGGACAAGTAACTGGTTAAATATTGTGATTGTTTATGGAATTTATTATGCCAAAGGAAACTTTGAACTGAAACGTAATGTGTATGTAATTTAATCATACTAACTATTAGAGTTTTCCATATGTAGAAGTCGCATTATTTTTTCATCATGTCATTGTTCTCTGGCATTTTTTTTAATCTACATTGATGAAAGAAGATTAGTAAATTTGTGAGGAACCATTGATTAAAATACTTGCTGACATTCGCGTTGTATGAACTTTTATTGGATGCCCGAAAAATCTTGGAAGATAATTCAATCTGTAAATTCAATTGTAGGAGCTCACAACTTGATTCCATCATTATTTCATGAATTATGGCTCCTTGACCTGTAATTGATCTGGTCTCTGGTTGATTAGAGTGCAAATCAATCCTATGTAACTAAAGGCTTATGAAAAACCTTGACATACAAAGATCATACCCTTATAATGGAGAGTGAAAAATTGGTATTAAATACATACAAAGATCATGCCCTTGTAGTGGAGAGTGAAAATGTGATTTCTTTCTCAATATGGGTGCAGAACGTTTTTAATTTAATGTCATACCTCTTTAGAGGAACATTTTTAGTTTTAGATCTGAGAAAACTTGGAAGGGGATCATTTCTCAGATTATTCAAGGAGAACTTAATATGAATGGTTGGGCCCAATGTGAATTGGTTCCCATTGGGGGAATTTTGAGGTCTAAAATGGGCCTCCTAAGGAAAATGTACAATCAAAATTCACTTTATGAGAACTAATCACATTTTATGGGATGACATCATCCCTAATGGTTGAGGTAGCATTGCTTGAGTTAAAGGTACTTACTTGTCACATTATCAATGGTGAATAAAAACTCATGGTTAACCATGGTAGTGCTCTACATACTTTTAGAGTCAAAATAAAGTACTCATAATAAATGTCATTTCACACTTTTTGAATAAAAATTTATCATTGTCATTTCATATTTTTTGAAAGAAACAATGCATATCCCTATACATTTATTATACTATATTATATTATATTATTTTTATATAATATATTAATTACATGTTATTATACAATTTAAATAATATAAATTCTAATTAATAGCATATAATATAATTAAGAATTTATAAATTTATATTTATATTTTATTTTAAGTTATTTAAGTACAAAGGACAAATGCATTAGTTGTTCAATGATAATGAATTTTTTTTGAAAAAACTAATTTTTATTTATAGTCACATCAATACAAATTTTTATTGATTTTATTTTAGTACAACTTTTGAATTGAATTTAACTATGGTTACATGAATTGTGGTGCAAAAAGTGAATTGAAAATTCATAAATATTATTTTATTGGTTTAGCTATTATTTTATTATTTCCTTAGGAGGTCCATTTTAGACCTCAAAATTCCCCTAATGATTCTCTCCTAATAGACAGAGGTGATTGAATCTATAATTCATATGTAGAAGGGAAAGGGATACACTGATGGAGAAGGAAAAGCACATATTCCATTCATTTTTTCCCCTTTCAGAATGGTAATGTTACTATATTTGTTGAACATAATATTTGAAATGGTTTATTGAATGAAAAACTAGCTAGTGGTGTGCTCATCTAAGTAAACTAGTAAATGACAGTTTCATGAAATGAAATTGAGCCATTACTTATCGTTTGAGGAGCAACATGTATTGATAGCAAATATGATTCTTCTAATTATCTACAGAAAAGCTGATTAGCAGTAGAGTCTTCTAATCTTTTGAACCTTTGTTATATCCAATGACCATTTAGGGGAATCTATCATATCTACCAGTAGGGACTCCTAATATTTTTAACCTTTGTTATATCGAATGACCTTTTAAGGACATCTACCATATTGAAATTTGATTATCTAACATCTATGTGCCTTGTTTTTTATTTCATAGGATTTATCAATGGTAGTGGCTTTCTAACAACTTTCTTGATGTAGAATGGAACATTCTTTATGATTACAATATGGTAGAATGGGAAGGGGTATAGGAGGCATTCCATAGGTGATTTGGGGATTGGAGAAGGTTTCTTTGATAAAATATATAACTATATTTAAAGTTTTTAAATATAAATTGGAGACAAAAATACCTAGATTATGGTAGAGGATTTACTTGTCCAATAGGGAAAGAGCTTTTGACTTAGTTCAGACTAAGTTGGATAGGAGTTATGCTCATAACCAATTATTTCTTATTTCTTTTATAGTAGACATGCATTGTGCACATTATCACAATATATATGTTTAGGTCATTTGCATCCAGTGTCTACTTTGAAGATTAGACATTCTGCAACCTTCCCATCTTCCTTTCCTTCAAGTTGAATATGCCTGACATTGATTCAAGGAACATTTTCAAATTATTGCATGCTATAGGTGTAGAATAGGGGGAGATAAAAATGCTTACAAAGATAGAAACATTCTTAGAAGAATACTTGCATGATGCTTAGCTACAAAAGGGTGTTGTTGAGGAAAATTTCACATGAGTTGAAAAGAAAAGAAAACAGAACATCTCATCTCAGTTCTATGAAAATAATATAGGAACACCTGAAATGAATGGTTGGAATGGCTAGAATGAAAAGCTTGGAAGGGCTAGAATGAAAAGGAAGAATGTATGAAATGACAGTCCTCTACTCAAACTTTTGATCTCATCTTCTCTAAATTTTGATTGTGCATCATTCCAAGTATCTCATGCTTTTCTTTTCCGAACAAACCTGTCTTTTCCAAACCCTGATTGGACATTTTAACAAACCTAATTTTGATTTTATTCAAGGAAGTGAGGTGCTCAGCAACTTTGGTAAAGTTAGGGAGTTCATGTGTGCAAGGTGCCTTGATTTTATAGATTGAATTTGATATAAGTGCCTACCTATCTGATATCAATTTATTTATTTTTTATGTTGTAGGTTTTTTAAGTGTGGACAATGGTGGAAAGTGGACATTGTGTATCGAAGTTTCCTGTCATCCAAATCCTTGACAAGACATAGTTAAATATGTGCTTTATAATCTGGCGCAAAATCATGTCGTGTACAGAAACATTGATCTACACGGGAGGACAACTAATAATGAAGCCTACTATATTTCCCTTGTTGAGGGCTTAAAAGAGGCAAAAACAATGTTTTCAATGATATTGCAGTTTACATGAACTCATAACTCATATGCAATCAGCTCAATGGCATCTTTGAAGTTTGAAAAGCTAATTTAAAACCTATATACAAGGAAGCAATAATGTGGAGCTCTCAGTTTAAATATTTCAGCATACAATGACTTAAAGACATTCATAGGATGTCCACTAATATATTGGTGGCAGGAATGTCAAGTGTAGATGCAAGTGTCAGAGATGACACTAGATAGTTCCTTGGGGCTATGATGGCATGGTTCTTTCACTAGAGAAGAACCCATTGTAATTTTTGGATGGTTCACGATATAATAGATGAATATTTTTGAGGGTATAATTATTTTCTGTTGTGTTATTTTTCCTTGTATCATGAACCTTTTCAACCCCCAATTGATTATTTTTGTTCAAAGGACAAATATATTCCACTAGGAATTATATTATGCAATGTTGTCATAATGACCATGTAGGTAGTACACCATTATTTCTGTGCATGACTATTTGCTTTTGTTTTTACTTCCTTGGGATCTAATACATGATAGATTAACATGGATATTTTTCAAAATAGTAAAAATAAAACTTAAAAACAAATTTGACACTCTATAGTAGGAATGATTATACATCCTACTACTGAATTGGGAAATAATACACCATGGTGACAATATAAGTTTTATGCATTAATAAAAATCTCATTAATCAAGTAATCAATTATTGGACTGAAATATCCAAGTACTCAATTATTGGGTTGTTGGAGCACTTCATTTATATACAAAATATGAAGTACATGTACATACTTGCAGCTTTTCAGAAGGTGGAATAATTTTAAGCTCTTCTAACCCTAGCTAGGGAAACTAATATAACCCTGACAACAAAGTCCTCCACACTAGGAATCACATGTAACCAAAGCTGGCCACTCCACCATGAATCCTCACCAACATAGCATCACAAATGGAATGACATTCATCACATGAATGTCGGTATGTCAGACAATAAACAAAAAGTTGCAGTTTCTATCACAACTTTTTTCTAAAGCCAATTTGTGTGTTGTCTCCAAGTTCTGTGATGTCAGTGACCCAATCATCTTCGAATAGAGGGGGACCCATTGAAGAATTTTTTGTGTCTGTAACATGACAATGCATTTTTCATCAGAGAAAATAATAAGATGTGAAGTAATACATGCATCAGAATACAAAGTATATCAATTAAAAGTCTCATCTTAAGCACTTTGACTCATCTGATAAAAATAGTTATAACATGTCTTTGTACATCTTTTCATCTGAAATCACATTAATTAGACGCTCCAGCCCTGCAAACATTCCAGCACTACATTAACAACATGAACAACAACCAGTGCTAAAATATAAGAGCAAAGACAATGCAACAAACATGGAAATTCACCAATTTCCGTGATCTCAGTGCCCCAATCTTGTTCTGGTCGAGGGGGACCCATTGACGAACCAACTATGTTTGTAATATAACAACATATTTTCCATTAGATAAAAAAATAACACGTCAAGTAATAGATGCATCAGAAGACATAGTAGATCAATCAGGAATCTCTTCAAATGTACCTTGACTCATGTGATCAAAAGTTTGATGGTGGGTCTATGTACATACTTCATCTGTAAACACATTAATTGGATGTCGCAGCCCTACAAACATTCTAGTGCTACATTAACAACATGAACAACAACCAGTGCTAAACGTTAAGATCGAAGACAATGCAGACAAACATGGAAATTCACCAATTTCCGTGATGTCAGTGGACCAATCTTGTTCTAGTCGAGGGGGACCCAATGACGAACCAGTTGTGTTTGTAAGATGATAACACAGTTTCCATCAGAGAAAAAAATAATATTTCAAGTAATAGGTGCATCAGAATACATAGTAGATCAATCAGGAATCTCATCAAATGTACCTTGACTCATGTGATCAAAAGGTTGATGGTGGGTTTGTGTACATCCTTCATCTGTAATCACATTGATTGGATGTCGCGGCCCTGCAAACATTACAACACTACATTAAGCTAAAGAAATAGCAAATATCAAAGACATTGCAACAAACTTGAAAATCCACAGAGCGATCTAAACATAGCAACAAACTTGGAAGATCACCAATTTGATCTAAACATACTGATATCGTCTCCCTATAGAAATTACATGGAACAGTAGAGGATGCATTGTTGGAGGGAGGACGACCATGCTTGTTGAGGTGTGGAAACTAAAATGGTTCATCTTCGGATGCGGAGACATTCAAATCAATATTCAAGGTGACATTCTTTTTCCTTGTATTTTTTTTTGGACTAAGGAAACTCTTCTTCCTCTTCAAAGATGAATCATAAGCACCCAAACCAAGGTTGAAGTCATAATCTATAATATTAATATTATTAGCATCATCCACAAATTTTTTAGCTAGATCAATCAAATTTTTTGTCTTGCTCACAGTAAAAGGAGGACTATTCTGAAACAGGTCTAGATAGCCAAACAACTCCTCTGTCAACACACTAAGTTCTTCAACATTGTCATGTTCAATATTGGTTGTGATAGTATCTGCATGAAGGTTTGGTGCCTTTGTACTTATCTAAAAAGGGGAATTTAATGCATTGGGTGTGGTATGAAGATCCAATAAAGGGTCTAAATCCATCAAGGAGGAATGAAACCAATCTACCTTTATAGAATGCTTGCAAATGTTCCCCCGAATAAATCATAGGCAATCGCAAGTGATAAAATTTTTGCGATGAAAAATGACAAGATATTCTTTATCAGCTTTGCTTTGACTCCTTAACCAATAAGCATGAGATATGCTCTCATGAGGCTTGCAATCACTGTCTAGAATTCTTCTAACCTTTTCCATTGATGATTCAAGTTGCATCTCTTTCTTGTGGTTGTTATAATATCCTTCTTTTTTCAAAATTTCCTTGAATCGATAACATGGCTCAACATTTTTTTAGGAGAGTGTAGAATAGCCAATCCATTCTACAAGAATTTTTTTTTTTTTTATCACATAGAAATGTTGTCTTTAGATAATCGTGGTATGATTCCATGGCATTATTTGTCTCCTGGTTTGTGTGAGGAAAATCTTTGCAGAATTTAACCCACATTCCTACATGGAAAGACTCAATTAGTGAATATAATTTGTCCAACATAAACAAAAAACATACAACACAGAAGGAATATTATGCAAACTTACGAATCTTGTCACTGACAACCCAAGTCTTGTAGAAATAGTCCAAAAACTTCTGCTTAGTTGCATATTTGATGAAAAAAGCATTGATTACATCATCCACTTCATCAGTACAACAACATTTCATGATATGGCCAACTTCATTGAACATATCTTTTGCTTTCTCTGAGCTGCTAACCAACTGATTAAGATTCTTGAGCCATGCCCTCCTAACGTGCCAAATACACAAGATCACTTCACATTTCGTGATTCTTCTGCGACATTTAATTCATTTTAAGTGAGAAATTTTTAAAACAAATTTAATTCGAAATGTCAAATAACAATATTGATGTTACCTCAAAGCAATGATTTCAGCCATAACATCATCAACCATGAAGGCATTGACCCTCCAATCGGGACGAACTTGAAAACACCTAAGCATGAGGCTCTCCATCCATACTGTTATATATTGTGATGTATTACATGACATCACCACCCAAGCAACTGGTACCCCACTTTGTTTTTTCTCATCAAACACTGCAAGCGTGTACAACTGATACTATCATATTAAATCAAATGAAGTTAATTTTAACATAAATTATTTTATTAAAGCAATCATTGGAAAAAAACTCACCCCATATCTGTTTGCACTGAATGTTGATTCCATGGCTATCAAGCTATTATGGGATAACTTGACCATAGTTTCCAAAGTCCATTTTGTTTTTATTCCAGCTATAAAAGGGATGTCTGCACCATTAGGCTTCTGGTAGAAGAAGAAATCATTTTGGTTTCTTTGATACCAAAGATTCACACTCATTTCATCTTTGCTATGCAATTGATAACTTTATTTCATCAGACGATTATAGATTTTTACAACGTATTTTCTGCGTAAGAAAAAATCCCCATCTCTGGATGTAGCATCTATGTCAAGATATTTCTTTATATGTATTTTACAAATAGAGTCAATTGGAAATTGAAAAAAATAACAAATTTCTAAATAAGAAATCGCGTCCTTCGAAAGTCTTGGCTTTCTCTGAGTAACATCATCAGTTAAAGTGTTGTCTTTTCCATGACAAGGCCATCCTTTCCCATTTTCGTGATCATACTGATTGTATGTTATTACTGCTATGTTGGGATCTTGAACCATAATCTTTACAATAAAATGGCATTGCAATCCCCTCTTTTTGGCATATGACTTCCTTGCTTTGCTTTACCATTCTTCTCTCCTATCAGCTGGACCATATGAGCAATGATAACTACAAAATAAATTACGAAATGTCACCAAATCTGGTAAATATAAAGCATATTTAACATCAACATCTAAACAATGTAGTTCTAAAATACTTACATCGACGTGGGAAGGAACATGGAGCATCTGGATTTGATTCCTCTCCATTTTAAAATCATCAACTCTTTCTTTGGGATTTTTTGCAACACAGTCAATATTCATGTCTTGTTTGTATCTTTACTAGAAAAACTGACTTTGTCTTTAGGGTCTTGCACCTCAAGAGCCATGTCTGATTTCCATTTCTTTGCCTTGCTGGATGAATTTCTGTAAAAAAATGTGAAAACATATTAGGGAGCTAGAAATGATGACACATTCAGCGGTATAATTAGATGAACTTGAATAGTAGAGGTTGACACATTGGCTAGGTAGCAGCGATAGTAGAGTATGCATTAGTGATGTGTTGTGTAGTTTGTGATGTGTTGTGCAGTTAGTGCATATAGATATAATTATACCTATGTATTAAGATGCTTCAGGTCATGCATAAAGTCTTCATAAGGGCTGAATACTGCATATTTTGTACAACAAAATAAATCTAGAGTATAACCTTAAATAATAAAAAATACGAATAAAACCAACTCATGAGTAAAAGGTGTTAACGGCAATATTTCTTCTACTATTCCTAAATTGTGAAATAAGAAATTTGGCCCAGAAGGTGATTTGTACATATACAACAAGAAATATAGTAATTGCATCTCCATGAAATTATGCAGTGGAAAATGATTTCTAGTACTCCTATAGGTGCTGGAAAATCATTTTCTAGCACGCACAGGAGCACTAGAAATCATTTTCCAGCATAATCAATAGTTATGGAAAAGGTCAAAGATATTGATTAAAAAGAGAAAAGCTACTGAGTAAAAAGGTAGTGTGAATGCAATGTGTTTTGGAGCTCTGAATATTTGAATTTTATTTTGTTTTATGACCAAAAAAAATAGAGAGAATTTTAAATTTTGTGTAGCAAGTTTAATCTGGGGAAGACTAGAGCAACTAGTGCAATCAGCTATGAATATTTTATATGTTTGCAGTCATCTATTGTACAATATGGTTTTATTCAAAAAATAGTGTGACTTCTTATTTAGCAGTTGTTTCATTCTCTTATTAATCAACTGAATTCCATAAGAAATTTACTTACTGAAATTTAGGGCTACAACTCGAAACTAAATGACTGTGGCAATCCACTTGAACAATGATAAGAAATACTTTGGCAGTCAATCCATGTGACACAATGATCAAATTAAGACCAGACCTTCCTTCTTTTCATCATGATGGTTGTTGAACTTATAATGTGAGTGTTGGAGGAGAAAATATAGAAAGATGCATTTACAGAACTATTAAACACATACTACTTTTCCAGTTTTTAAAAAATTTCGTCAGCCCTGTTTCGTCTTTTGTATCCCTATTCTAGGCAACTCAGCTATTAATACTTGAAGAAGTTATATATCTCTAACAGACTACACCAAGTAGTGGGCATCATATTTTCACATGCAAAGAAATAACAAATGATAGTATATAAATGCACAGTTCCTGAGATATGAGAGGCTTTTGTTGATCAAAAAATTGGATAGAATTGCTGTCATAAATGAACCCTTCAATTATATAGTAAATCCTTACTACACTTTGAGTCATCACTAATCTCAAACTAGTATATAGTAAATCCTAACTACACTTTCAGTCATTACTGATCCCAAAGTAAGTATTTCTGGAACCTTATGTGCATTTCTGTTAGATGAGAAGTGATACAAAAAATACTGCTCTACTTGAAATACAACATTGATAAAACTAAACTTTATTCAAGATACTTCAATCCTAACTAAAACTCTGCATGGGTCTCAATATGCAAAAAGCATTGAAAACAAGAGAAACACTTAAAAATAAAAAATTATGACAACGAACCACAAGACAAAAATTAAATAAATATTAAAATATCACAAATGAAATATCCCCTGTAGCTAATATTGGTTTTTATGAACCTAGGACAACAATGAAAACACGATGAATCTTGTCACCAGCTTGAGTGGTTGTATGAAGGAACACATTTGAAAAGAAGCAAGGTCACTTTATGATGACTACTATTGGCAGTGATTCGATGTTGCTCTTAATTCTGTGCATGCTCGTTGGAGCAATAATAACTATGAACTTACTTCCAGAATTTGTGAATTCGAGTGCTACATATGAATTAAGGTTTCATAGACAAGAGTGCAGATACTCTAAGACACATAGATCTATTTGTTTCAGATTATTATTTTAGCCTGAAGGACTTCAACTAAATCATTTGAGGATGAGGAAAAACAAGAACGTTCCCTAAAACCTTTTTTAACTCTAAAGATTTTCCCTTCCCATGGCTAAAAAAAAGATGAAAAACACACAACTTCGAAGGCTTCCATTGAGAGTGTATTTAAAGATTGTACAATACCAATATATTACTTCTTGAAACTAGTGTACTTAAAGTTTTGTGTAAAATTTAGTTTAGTTTTATGGTTTTCTGTAATCTCAATTGCCAATTATTTTTCGGGGAAGGATTAATAAATCAAATACATTTGTCATTGAATTGAAATGCAATACCTGTATCACTTCTCTGGAGAAGTCTACCTATTTTAATCATATATAAATTATATCCATGCCTATTTTAATCATATATAAATTATATCCATGCTCAGATGTTTTGAACCTAATCTAACAATTTATTTCCCATCTATGCTATGGGTGATAAATACACGTGAAAAACTGATAGATGATATTTTACTCTACCTTTGTTTTCACAAAACTATATATTAAGTACTATTTTTTTTTCTCTTTCAACATGAATTAAGAGAAATGATGGAATAGTTTTGTGATTGTTGCTAGCTACATAGAAGATTTTATATTTTTCTTCATTTCATTTTATATTGGATGAAGCTTTCTAATACTAAGATCACCTGTCATTTGGGTGCAATTTGGTGAGCTACCAAAGGCATCAAGGTCATCCTCATGAATAGTCTAGGTGTAATACACTTGACCTAATATAGCCTTCGGTGTTCAAGAAAGGAAAGTATAAAAACCATAAGTGGAGTGCATTAGAAATAATGATGCATGAGGAAGGAATATTTGGAACTTATTTCCTTGGACCTCCATAGGATGCATATTTTCTTCTTCTCCTCTCTCTTCTTTGTTTCCACACTAGTGGTAGGAAATAAATTATGTTACACATATGCACATTCATGTTTTTTTGTTAAAATATATACAAACTTATACAATGAGATTTACTGTCCTCATTATAATATCCCAAAATTCATACCATAGGCTTACCATTTTGAGACACATGCAATAGTGAGTACATATAAAATATATGTTGCATAAACATCTACAAAAAGTGTGATTAATGGCTAATTTTATTTCTTACTTACCAATCATAAATAGTATGAAGCTTTGTCCATTAAAACTTAGAATTGAGAATTTGACTTTGAATCTGTCAAGGCTACCTATAAACCCTAAGTATTGAAGGCAACCATAAGTTTTCCTTGAGATTATAACTCTAGCTGATCAAGCCATACTATGTTCTCTAGGAGAAATCATCTATTGTCTTAAAGAGTGGGTTGCTAGCCAAGGTCACAATCCCAACATAGATCAAGGTCAAAAGAGGGAGTTACAATAGAAATAATGACTGGATTTGGACCTTTTATCCAATGTCAATGAGAGAAGAGTGTCTCTAGATTTTATGAAATGTTACAAAATCCAAATTATTAGAGTTCATAGGAAAGATGTGGGTGGGACCGGTTCTTGTCCACGGCGATCATTTTTTGTCCACGTGGGTGGGACCAGTTCTTATTGAGGTCCACGTCAATTAGTCTTTAGGAACTCCGCTCCTAGCTACCGATGTTTTTCACCGCCTCAGCAAGGGATTTATGTGTGCATGTGGTATGCTATATTTAATTTCATAGGAAGAGATGCAAGTTCATACTCTGTTTCTTTCTCTCGGTTTGCCAATGCCTCAGCAAAAAAAATTAGGAGTTGCTAGTTTCTATCTGCTCTGTCATACTCTGCCAACAAACAACGGTAGGGTGCGTTTCAGTGATACTCATACTTTTTTACTGTGGACCAGTGCTGCATCAGATTCATCTGTTTCTTTTTAGTGAGCATCATATTGGAACTTAGTAAAAATTATATATGGCATTAAACAAGTTAGATACGTCTAACCAAATGTATAAGAAATCTCCAAAAGGACACAAATGTGAATTATCCCTGATGAATAAATTGAATTTTGCATCAACATTTCTCCTTTGTTTCTCTTTAATGTTGCAACTTGCATCCACACCAATATATGCAACCATGGACCTCATTAATTATGATGTCCAAACAAGAATATGGATTTCCATGCATAGAACCATGGAGGATGCAAAAAAACCATGTGAATGTCTATAGACAACCTTTTAATGGCAACTGAAAAATTTATCCATAAGGAGGCACATCTTCGCATTAAATTTTCAGATCATGATATGTAGATTCTGCACTCATGAAAATTAACCTAACAGCTAGGAAACAGAAATACTAAACTTCAATTAAATTGAGGATACTGAGATCACTAAAATACAAAAACGTCACTCTAGAATAAGTACAGATATCCAGTACACATATCTGAATTTTGAACTGTCAATACTGCATCAATGTTTTATTAATTAAAAAAAGCAGGAAATACAATGCAATTAGGTCATCTCAGAAAAATCAACCTAAAAGATATGAAATAGAAATGCTAAACTTCAATCAAAACTACAGATTTTGAGTATGTTAAAATATAACACATCCCTCTAGAAAAAGTATAAACAAGTAGACACAAGTTTGAACTTTCAATATTGCATCACTATTTTATTAATTGAAGACTCAGAAATACAATGCAATTAGCTCAACTCCTGAGTCCTAAGCACACAAACTCACAAAATGATTGACAACCTCCACCTTTCCTTTTTTTCATAGAGGATTATTGGCTGGGATTTACAAAATAAAGCAATACTGGGCATAGCACCTAACTTAGGTTACATAACCCTAGCCCTAAATCTAGCTAAATTGCATGAGAGAATCTGCCTGGAATAAAGTCCCTCCTAGGAAAGTGCATTGTGCTTTAATTATTGAAACTGTCTCTACTATGCACTTTTCCTAAAAGGATAGATCTATGCCTGGAATAGAACTGATAAAAGCAATTCTACTTTTATAGAAGCCACCATCTATCATAAACTAGAAAAGCATGATAAACATGGCTCTATCTATGTCAGGAAAATAGTCTCAACTTAAGGCAAGCATGAATGTATACATCAACCATAACATTCCTATAACTGATGTGCCTCTTTTAATATTGTTGCACCCTCACACAAAAACTGCAATCTATTTATTGATCCAAACATTGTATGAATCTTCTGAAGGTGCTGGCTGTATGGATTTGCTGAGCTAAAGCACTGTTGAAGGATAAACACCTTAATGACAACAGGTGAACACCATCACTACTGCACCATGCTGATGTTGCTCGAGTCTTGACTGTGCCTTCAACATGCCTGCACACAAACCAAGGCTACTACTGGGTATGCTTCTTTTCTCAAGGAAACTACAGTGTGTTGTTATACTGCTAAAGGATGAACACTTTTAGAGAAACATTGGTATAACTCTTAACACTCCCTCGTTTCTAGGATAGGGTTCTCCGCCAAGCCAAGATGCTATCAGCACATCTTGAACATTCCCTCTACTAGGGGCATCATCATCATCTTCAATGTATAAATCCCCTATACAGAGAAAATTTCATCACTGACCAACCAACCTCGAACTTCCTTCATGTCAACTTCACTAGTCAAAATAATCTTACACTACAACATGAGTTGTTCGAGACTTATTGCCATGATAAATACAAGGCCAAGATAAATGGATCAGATTTATCAAATAAAGAATTAAAATCTGCACTAAACTTTGTGAAGCCCAACTTGAATAAAAACTTATCAATCCTAAAATTCCAAACTCCTAGTGCATGCATTGGCCCATGCAGGGCCATCTTCAATCTGAATCCATAGGTAACTTTCCCATTCACCTCAGAACCTTTGGCAACTGAAGCAAAAAATTTCACAAGATCAACTCCCTCTCTTTGAGAGAATCCCTTGGTAATTGGAGCAAGAGTCAACTCCCTCTTTCTAAGAGAATCCTTGACAAGAAACCTATCCAAGTATTCTTCAATACTCTCATTAGTTGCAAAAATGAATAAATCATAAAGTCCAGGGCAAGTTTTGAAATTGTCCCACAAAGATAGAAGGGCAC
The DNA here is from genome assembly GCA_034641835.2 of Pinus albicaulis. Classification (NCBI taxonomy): domain Eukaryota; kingdom Viridiplantae; phylum Streptophyta; class Pinopsida; order Pinales; family Pinaceae; genus Pinus; species Pinus albicaulis. Next base: position 116,676,063 of record CM076572.1, read on the forward strand.
TCCTCCATCATGTCATCCTGTCATACCTTCTCTACTAGATCAACAAGTAACTAGTAAAGGTTGCCATTTCAACTCCTCTAAGCCAGAACGCAACCAAGTTCCTTCTAGTGATCACCTACAAACCATCAAACTCAGTAATACATTGTAGATCTGTCATGCAAGAAACTAAAATAAGACTCTTCATTGAACGAGAAACATACAAGACATCATCTAACTCAAGAATTTCACCTAAAGGCATGCAGAAAGAGATACAACCCAATCTAATAACTGGACAAGTGGCATCATTGCCCAATTCCACCATCATGATATCCCCGTGTTTTGGAACTTTGTTGAATGCATTCTTATTCAATATGATGTGTTTACATGCTCCACTATCCACATGCCAACATACACTAGAGATAGTATTAGTGGAAAGGCACGATACCATTGAGACAATGGTCTCAAGTTTGGATGTTAAATCACCCAAGACCAATTGGTCGTCGCACTCCTTGCAAACACGTGTTGTTTCTTAGGTTTCTTCCCTCGAAGACACTGAGATACAATTGGGTGATCTTGTGACACTTCACATGAATCAAGTTTTTCGTCCCCTAGTCCAAAGAACCCAACTCTTCCACCTTGTCCTTCTAAGTTCTAACCCCTCCCAAGTCCTTACCTCTTCTCCTCATCTTTCTAATGAGCGCTGAATTCTAACTCTCCTCGACACTTGCTAAAACAATATCCAATGTAGTCTCCTTTTGGATGAAATCATCCCAAAGTTTCTAAAAAATGTAAATTTTCTCACAAACATTGACTTCCCAAACAAATAGATCCCAAGATGGAGAGAAACTATTTAAAGCAATGGGCACCAACTCCTCATTCTCCACCTTCACCCAATAACAACAAGTTCATCGTGAAGTTGTGAAATCTTCATAAGATAACTAGTCTAAATATTATTGCTCATGCATGTGACAATAAGCTTGTTCTTTTTTATGATTCGGCAGTTCCAGAGCTATATGAGTGTAATATATCTTAGTTTAACTAGAGTATTTTTATTAATCTACATTTGATTCTTGCAAGAACATATATGATTGTCATTTATGAATGTGGCATAAAGTATGCCTGCAGACTATTAATCCCTTGTTATCAAATCAATTCAGCCTCTGCTTCACTATTTCCTTTTATTTATTTACATTATTGAATATAGTGGCCTAGACAAACTTCGCAGAAATCAAGATTGTTAGGTTTTTATTTGTTTTAGTTTGTTTTTTTGGAATGTAACATCATCAGTTAGAGTTCATGCACATTATGACTGTCTTGTTGCATTAATTAAACTATATTTCTGATAACTCCTCATGTTTTTGTGACAGATGGGAAAGAGCGGGCACCTATATCATTATGAGCGGAATGGAACTTGTGCATTCAAGATTTATGGTGCTGATGAATTTCCATTTTTCAGCGAAGTTGGCTGGTTGCCATCATTAAGTTGTTCAACAGGCATAAAATGAAACTCTCTTTTGGTTTCGTTGATGCTTTTGATGGTAACAACGCTAAGGTTAAGGGGTCATTGTTTCCTGTAACAAAGGAAAGCATTGCAGAAGCAGCAAACACACCAATTGAGGGAGGAAGGTGGTTCAAAAGGAAGCCAATATAGGGGGTAAACCTAAATTTTTTCCTAAAAGACAATTTTCATGACCCTTGCTGGAGCGTTGGGGTCCACTCTCTAGCATTTTAAAACCAAAGTGGGATAAACCAATGTGACAAATTCAACTTTATTTCACATGTGATGGCCGTTTCTCTAAGGTCTTTCTGTATCACATGAGATTTCTGGTACACATGGTTGGGTTCAATAAGATGAATCTCCCTTATTTCTTGCATTAGAGCTTAATAAAAATGGTTGCTTGTGCAAGAAAAAGGAAGATTTTATATCCCCATGATGTCTACCACCATGGCCTCATTCAAATCCTGTACTTGTATGCATTAAAGAAGTAAGAACAACAGTCAAGGAAGAGGGTAATGAGACAACCACTTCCTAGAAAACACAAGAAGGAAAGGGATTTACGTACAAAGGCCGAGAGTAGTCATCAAGCTGCTACAAAAGCTGCTGACAACCCTAACAGGAGGAAAATCCCTAGGCTAAATACCAGGAGGCATAGAGGGCAGCAAATAGAAGTCCAAGACAACAACAAAGATGAAACAATTGGAGAAATTCAGCGTGCAACATAATACTCTAAGAGGCCACGAACAAGGCCTACAAACAAACTGAGGCTGGGGTTGAAAGCTAAGTTAAATCCAAAACTAAAGGATCCAATTTTGACTATTGATGAGAAAGAAGAAGGATCTTCTAGGGATGAGCATGGGCTTCCAGTGGAAAGTGAAAAAAAATCTCAAACAATTCAGAAAAAGGGTAAAAGAGTGAGGAGGGCAGTGGCCAACAACAGCCCCCTCAAAATCCTTGCAAAAGTAGCACATCTTGCTGAAATCTGAAAGATTTGAAGATTGTAGTTTTATAACCTTTATTAATGTTAATGTTATGGTTCTTCTAATGTTCTGTTTTGGTATACCAACTTCCCAAAAAAATCTAATATATTGGAAGCTTGTGTATGTCTGTCTTATATGCTCTTGGTTCATGTTTTTCATAATGTATCAAATTTCATGTCCTTGCCACTTAGATTGCTCATTGCCACAAAAGTGCTACTGCCACTGACTTCAATTATTTCTTGTTTTTGTGAATTACATGCGTGGGTAAATTATTTCTTGTTTCTGTGAATTAAATGCATGGACCAATAATTTCTTATTTCTGTGAATTACATGCATGGGTATTTGTTGGATATATACTTCAGAGCCATAATTGAGATACCATTGATGAAACTACATTTTGCTCGGAACCCTAATACAGTTTGTAATAGTTCTCACACTATAATATTTGGTAAGAACACCTAAGATTTTGATGTATGTCATCAATAATGCCTGTCTAGACCACATGACTGGAAAATAATTGACATTAGCCTTCAGAAACCGGATGGAATATAGTTACGAGTTGGAGAGATATTCTGTTGTAGTTAGATAGAAGACATACATACATGTCTTTCTTATATTAACGTGATTGTTATAGGAAATGGAATAAAATCCTAATTTAAAGCTAATCCCTCCAAAATAGGCAAGTAAAGGGTGAATAAGAGTTGTGTGGATGATTTTATACCCGAAGCTTCATATAACCACTTCATGTATCATAAATAACTACATATCACTGAAAAAGTGATCTTTTGGGAAATACAAGAGAAGAGTACACATTTAAACAGGGTGGCAGAAAATCTACATAAATAATCTACCACCATTCTCTATTAATAATCTATTGAGAGGTTGTGGTCAACTAGGGTTATCTGGGGTAGTTGGGCAGAATGGTTGTTATATCTCCCACCTAGGTTAAATCTTGTGCATTCATATAAATTCACCACCTAACACAAGCCCTAAATAGAGGGTTGGGAGAAACTCAACAAGTATAACATACACTCATCTCCATCTCCACTATAAAAAACCCAATCATCACACTGGTATGTGAAAGTAACAACTTTGAGCAGAATATAACCATAATACTGGTACTAACAAGGACTCAATTGTCACACTCACATGACACTAAGGTATCCAAGCATAGAATAGAGTATAGTAATGTTAGCACACAGAGCCTTGCAAGTTGCAACTGATCAGATACACCTGAAGCCAAAAACTGACCTCCAATATCTTGATCTGAAAGTCTAAGAGGTTGAGCTCTGAGAGTCTGCGACGTCTTCCACGTATATATGGAGTGTTAGGAGTTGGTCTTAGCTCTAACCTTATGATATTTGGCCTGCTACAGGTCATTTTTAGGCTTCCTGTGTTGCTTGCTTCTAAATTCATATTTCTTATGATTCAATGTGTGATCTCGTGATTTGAACTTGTGACCAGTGCTTGACAATTGAAATCTACCAAGTTTCTAGACTGAACTGGAAACTGAACGCTTATGCCTCTAGCTCAATTAATTGAGTTGGTCATAAAACCTAATCAGTTGAGGGAAATTCAAGCAATACCCACTTCTAAATTTGGGTAGGAAGAGTTGTATTTGATTCATAGCAAGTTGGGGATACTCTGATAATTTGGTTCTGGCTATGTTGTAGGTTTATTTTCCCTTCCACTTAGGTTAGTTCATTGAACCAACTCACTATTAAAATCACCCTTTTGACAAGGATCTAAAAAATCCACTATTAAAATCACCCTCTTGACAAGTATCTAACAAATCCATTAAAACAACAAAATCTCACTAGGTGATCTAACCATGAGGCAAGGATCTAACAAATCCACTAGAACAACAAAAGCTCACTAGGTGATCTAACCATGAGGCAGAGTATTTGCAAGCAATAAAATCCTATTGATCCACCTGTGTGCCTTCGAGCTGCATGAATAGTCCATCTCATCTGCAATTTTTAACAAAAATTAACCTATCTACTTCATGGTCTGTAATTTATGTCCATAGATCGTATACTGTGGTTTCGTGTGACAATACATTGTGGATTTGGTTCATGATGATTGGCAGTCTTCCAATCAATCTGTTAATGTCCCATCCCATCAAATTATGGAACTTATATTCACAATGCTGAAGAATTTCAAAATTTGGGTTAGTATAAGATAGGTTAATTATACAAAAACATTACAGTGACTACATTAAGGTTCATGTAGATTATCTTTAAAATTTGAGATTTGTGATAAAATAAAAGCAAATATATTTTGTCTTTTTAGTTAAATTGTTTTTTCATGGAAGAGTTGTTTAAAAGTAGTGTCACGATAGTGCCAACTTAAGCCTAAAAAGCATAAAGTGATTGCAATGAGCTCTAAATGTTTACCTGGAATAACAAGCATCACACACTGCACATATCCCATAAACGAGTACCTATAAAATGATGGCAGCAAACTAATTCAAATGAGGGTTATGAAACCATAAAGTAAACAACACATACGAAACCAAGTGAATCGATTTGTGCCATGATAAATGTAACAAGTATTCACACAGCTGAGATTCTATTACCAGATAATGCATTGAGTTTGACAAATTTAAGATCCAAATAGATCTACTCTGTATTGAATTCATGAAACTCTTAAAAGAATAGGATGTGTAATTATCCCCATATAGGATATAGGATTTTCCTTTGATGCGTGCACTAAGTTTTCCCTAATTGAAGCACTTGGTACTATGATAAAGCCAGCACAAAAATCACTGGGGGCTTTAGAGACCACCATACAACGTATTCATATGTGTGATAGGAATGCAGATGGAAAATTGAAATATGGTTGTACCAAGAGAAACTAGGTACACTCTCCAGCCAAGTGAAATAGAGGTGTCACATAAAATAGAAAAAAGAATTGACCACTCATTTCTTATTAAAAAGAAAAATCATTTAAGATAATTAAGAAGGGAAAATAATTACATAGATTGAAAAAAATGAAGTAAAAATATCATAGAGATCCATATCGAAAGTAACTGATTCATTTTAGCTATGTGGGTGGATAAAATAGATCTATCCTTATTAACATTGGCCATAGTTGTATCTGAGAATTTGGAGTGAAATTTGATCCTTATCTTTGATTACTCCTATGAAAACAAAGAAACCACAAAAAATTCTTTAATGGAAGCATGAAATTTATTTCCTGTAGGCGTTGGAAAATGATTTTCCAACGCCTACATGAAAAAAAAATTATATGCATATCCTACAGATTCCAAATAGTATTTTCCAGTTACCATTCAACGAAAATATTTTCCTACTCGCTACATCCTACAGATTCCAAATACTATTTTTCACCCCTTCTTTGTCAAGCATAGTCCTAACAAGATGAAACTTTTAAGATTGATTTTTCCAGCCCAAAAGAAATTTGATATAATGGGGTTAATCCATTTAATGATGTATTGAGGTAGTATATATAGATGCATACAATAAATTGTGATGGTATGTAAGACCGATTGAAGCAAAATCCATTTCCCCCCAATAGGATTCTGGTAATTGGATATTTGATATGCATATATATATTTTTTTCCTGTAGGCACTGGAAAAAAAATTTCCAGTGCCTACAGGAAAAAAAAATTATATGCATATCAAATATCCAATTACCAAAGATTAATGCATTCATATCAAGTGATGTACAATGTGAAGGTTAATGCAAAAATATGGAGGTCGATCTCTTATGATGAATTGGTATTTGTCTTGAAATCATTTTTTAAGGAAAAAAGTCTAAGACCGATGGCTAGCCAATAGAATAATTTATACATTTTATGGATCTCATGGGCAAAAATATGATTCGTATTGCTAAAGAATGAAGGGTCAATTATAATATTTTTGGTGCACTTAATACCACTTTTATTGCACAAGATATATTTTTGGTGCACTTAATACCCACTAGTTATTGAATGGAATTATATGCACTAGACTATTCACTCATTTGACCTTATGAACAATACAAAATCATTATTGGTTGATGCAACATTGGAGTAGGACATTGAATCTAAGATTGTTGAATTATTTGTAGTCTAGGTTGTTCCTTTAGATTATGGCTACGAACACAGATTCACAAAATGGTCATGTAAGTCGTTTCACAAAAACACAGATTCACAAAATGGTCATGTAAGTGGTTTCCTATTGGGGGCAAATTGATTTTGCTTCAATCGGTCTTACATAGCATCACAATGTACTATATGCATCTATATATACTACCTCAATACATTATTAAATGGATTAACTCCCAAAATTTGAACTCATTTCCTCTGCCCCCTTGCTTCTAATTTTCAGCGCTTTTATTTATGTTAATGAAATGGTGCCTTTCACTGTGGAAATGAACACCATTAATAGATTGATAATGAGATTGTTGGACAAATTTCAGCACCAAAAAATATTATTGTCTCGTAATAGCAAAAATCATTTCATCCACACTTGAAATATAAAAACCAAATCCATTCCACATGGAAGCCCAATTTTATTAATATTTTAATAGATATTTTTATTAATTTTTATTTAACTAATTTATTTTCACTAATCAATTAAAATAAAACTCAATAAAGTTTTTATTTTTAAATTAAACCTTACAAATTAATTACAATTATATTTAATAGATTATGTTAAACTTAATTTTTAAAATATTAAAATATTAAATAAATGTCGCATCTGTTAAAGTGAACATAAAACAATTAAAAAATCATTGATCCAATGTATAAACTCTCGGTTCACAAGCATTTGAAAGGTATCTTTAAAGTTTTCGAAAAAGATATTGACTTCAAGATTTAACGATGATCCATGAATGAGGCAGCGTATATATGCATATGTCAAAATATTGTTGACATGTAACTTGAACTCAATAGAGGAGCGAACTATGAAAAGTATTCATTCATACCATTATTCAAAAACAGTTTATCAAAGCCCTTTAAGGACCAACATTTATTTAACGACCAACGAAAATATTAAAGTTCATAAATAAATGTTAAAGATCTTTGTGCAAATAACGCACTGGATTTAGTGGAGTTATGAAGCAACCATTGGAGAAACATGAAAAAACCTGAATTAGTACTTGAAGGTGATGGCGAAACTCTTTCTGTGCTGCGTAGCTTGATACAAGACCGAACTGAGCTACTGAAGCTGAAAACATTGGAAAAAACATTTGCGCAGAAGTTTCAACCTGAGCAGTCGCGTATTGATTGTGGTAGGTGGCCCCTGATCGTGGGGTGGCGGATGGAAGAGAAAAGGCGCGGACGGAGAGAGGTGGCGCGCGGGGTCCACCAGAGGAGTTTGCTGCTGTCGCCTTTCGCCCGGAGGTCTTGCCGTCACTGTCAGCCATCGGAGTTGAGCAAAGTCCCCCTGAATCCCAAAAAAGCGCAAGTAATCCCGGAGAGCTGTCCCATCACCCTCAGATTCACCAAACAAAAAAACTCTTCCTTAATCATCATCCACAAATTTTAAATGTGCAAAAATATGTGCTCAATCATTGAATACGCTTTTAATCATCATCTACAAATTTTAAAATGTGCAAAAATATTTAGTTATCTGTACAGGTCAATAATGCCACTATCTTTATCCATTTGTTGACGTGTTTCCCACTCGGCGAGGCTTATTTCCTCTGCCATAGGGCCATAAAAATGCCCGCGGCCTATGGTAGAGAAAATAAGACTCGTTCATTGCCCGGGTATTTTTATGGGCCTATGGTAGAGGAAATAAGGCTCGCTTATTGCCCGAACATTTTTATGAGCCTATGGCGGAGAAAATAAGGTTTGCCCATTTCAAGATGGGCAATTGCGTTGATCCTTCCTCTTTCGCTGTTGTACTCATTACTTTCGACCACAATTGCAATACAGCCGCATTTATGGGCTTATGGAGAAGAAATAAGACTCGCCCATCTCAAGATGGGCAATTGCGTTGATTCTTCCTCTTTCATCCGCTGTTGTACGCATTACTTTCGACAGCAACTGCAGTACGGAAGGTGATGCATTCATTAATGGAGCCTTACTCTCCCGCACCACTCTATTTGGGAATGTTGCTCCCACCTTTCATTCATTAACGGAGCCTCACTGTCGGGCACCACTAAATTTGGGAATGTTCCTCCCAGCGTTCCCTGGGGTGGACAAGTAGCATATCAAATAAATCGTGTTGGGGCAATATATTCATTTATTTATCGTCGATTTTTTTTATTGGGAGCAAAATTTAAGCTCAAACATGTATATTCATATTATGGATATGAATATGTTTTTTTAAGTGTGTTTTCCAACCTATTTGAAAATACCTTAGTTTAATTACATATTCTAGAACCCATTGGACTAGGTGGGAAAGCTGGACGTCTTGTATTGCATTTTGCTAATCAATCTAGCGGTCCATCTAGCTTTATAGATGGTTATTTTTGTCAGCCTGACGAACTCAATCCAAATCTCCTAAAACAATAGCTTTAAGATTCTCCCCATTTCTATAGGATGCTACACATTCAAAATTAACTAAATATATGTTCGTTTGATATAGTTTTTTAAATTTATATAATTTTAATTAAAAATATTTTAAAATTATATTGATGTAAGAATTTTTTAATAAAAGATTTCAAATTCATATAATTTTAATTAAAATTATATTAATGTAAGATTTCCTTAATAACAAATTTCATTTTAGAAAAGGGAATCAATGTTCAAAGAGTATATCAGTTTAAATATATGTGATATGTGATAGTGTTTCTTAATTTTATATTTTATATTTTTTGATGAATTTTTTTTATAATTTTATATTTGTAATTTTTTTATATGCTTTGAAAATGGTTTTAATAATTTAAATTATTATCGTGGAGGCTATTCCAATTCAATTTGGTAGAAATGTTGTATTGTTTAATATTTTGACCTAGGTTAAAATAAAATAAAAGAATATTTTTAGATTCTAATTCATCATTTTTCCCATAGTATTATTCTCTAATATGACTTATTTAAAAGTTAATAATTAAAAGAGTGTAGATCCGCTCCATATCTACCTCCAAGTATCAAGAGAGATCAAATCTCTCTTTTGAGAAACCTATTTTAAAATTAAAAGAAATTTAGAAAAATGAGAGAACAAATTCATTCTCTAACATATTGATCAAGCAAACCGTTTGAAACTCAAAGATCTCAAATTCAATCCATAATCTTTGACAGAAACCACTGTAATAAAATTTTCGAGGCTCGAATGTCTTTTTGAAAAAAAAACAAAAATCTTTTATTAATGAAAAAGACTGTTACATGTACATCTGTCTTGTAAATTACCATTTCCTTTGTCTATTTTAAATTACAGAAATGTGACGAAGAATCTAATAATTGTTTTAATTTTAGAAATAACCATAATTCCATAGCTACCAA